>OY720347.1:7363369-7963369 GCA_963082975.1 Labia minor | reverse complement strand
TAGCTGTAGTAATTTTATCAATATGTAATTGAAGAGAAGGTAAATCAGTCATTTTTAATAAATATAAAAGACATGATATAGCTAATATTGATAATTTAATATGAATTGAATCGATACAATCGGTAAGTATCTTTAAAAACGGATCCAGAAATGATCTAAATGGAAGGGATACAATTTGTTCATTTTTTAATAATGTATGTAAAAGATATAAACCAAATTCTACAAAACAATTAGTATTTGTTCGAGAGGAGGTGATTACTTTCGATGTAAGTATTCCCATACGATTTTTTGGCGCTTGTGGAATAATGAAAATATCAGGACGTTGTCTTGCTTTTTGTTCTTCAGACAATTTCTCTGGTATTTTTGGTGGTTGAAAATCCGGAATATTCTCATGAACCAGACCGTGTGTCATTTTCAATAAGGTTTCTATTGAAATATATTGATTCTCATTTAAACCAAGTACAATGCGACGTAAACATTCGTTTGCTTTATGAACCACTTTAAACGACCGGGTTGAATATAAAACATCTTTTAAAAGGGATAATAAATCAGTGAAGCATGATTCTGTAATATATTGTGCTAAAATTTGATATGTTTCATAACTTTTAGTTGATCGTGCTTCGAAAACTTTTGCTGCCACTTTGGCAATCTCTTTCTCTTCAGCAACATGTCCAAATATTTCCTGATGACACAAGTGTAAAATTTCTTGTAAAGATTCATTAATATCGTCTGGCTGAAATTGATCTCGTATTGAATTTAAAACACCATGAACTGTGTAAACAAGTACATGACATTCATAACCACGTGTAAATTGAGTTTTTACTAGATCAAGCCAAAGGTGAAGATATTTTGGCCCCAACGATTGCATGATTGTTTGTAATATTTTTCGCGTTTCCCTACGAACACTATCTAAACGAGATTTTAAAAAATTAGAAAGTTTCAAAAGTATACTTGATAAATGCATATCTAACATTATTTTTGGTAATTTTTGTAATAATTTAACAGCGGCTAATGCAATTGGTACTCGAAGCACATACTGTTCCTCTTGATTACTAATTTTACGATTAAATTTATGTTGAAAGTCGGATACGAAACGTGCTTCTAATATTCCTTTTAATTGTGGCAAAATAGTTTTAGAAATGATTTGTGCTACACGCGTCGCTGCATTCTCTGTCAATTGAATTTCATAATAGATTCGTGTTTCTTGTTCTTCTACATTTTTCATTACTTTATCTTGTTCACTTTTATCATAATCCATCTTATCATCTTGTGTAATCATTTTAATTATTTTCTTTTTTGGCCCATTTTCATTCATAACATCATTATCATCATCATCATCATCATCATCATCATCATCAATATCATTATCTGATAATTCTAATTTTCTTTTCTTTGATATACTCTCATTTAATTTCTTTTCTTCTTCAATCTCCTCCGTATTTTCAGATATTGCAAGTTCATCAACAAAAGAAGATGTTATATGAGTCAAATTTTCATTCTCATCATTAATTTCATCCATATTTGAATTCTGTTCTTTGATATTCTCTTTATCAATTTGAATTTCTTCATTAACATTTTCATTTTGTTTCAAATGTTTTTCTTCATCGACAATTGGTTTTGGTTTAATAATTTTTATTGTTTTAATAATTTCTTTTTCAATTTCTTCGTCTTGATTATCGGTTTTCTCTAAATCGTTACACATTTCTTCTAATATATCATCATCATCATCATCATTCATATTTTGTTGTTCGTTAATATCATTCATTTTCATTTCGAAGTTCTCTTCTGTTTTCTTTATCTCTATGTTATTGTCATTTTTTTCTTTATTTAAATGTAATTGACTATCGTCAGCATTTAATTCCTTCTTTTCGAATAAACTTGAATTCTCCGAGATAGTTTTATCAATAATATTATTATTTTCATATGTAGCTTTGGATAGATCAAAATGGAATGCATCTAAAATAGTGATAACAATTCGAGTCAATTGCTTTTGATGATCAATATTGGACGGTCTTAATTTTGCCAAATAGAACCGTAAAAGAGTGTCATATTGATGCCAGGGCAATAAACGTGAAACAGCATCAAGTGCCTCAATTGCTGAATTGACAATTGTATGTTTAGAATATTTATCATTTAAAAGATAATGTGTTACAATTGGAAGAATAATTTGAATTAATGTTTTTACATGAAATCGTTTCGATTTGGTTATTTCAACAAATTTTAATAAAGCACGCCCATGACGATGAGATTGCAAATGACGCAAATTTTCAAAAAAATCCACTTCTAAATCTACAGAATTTGTTAAATGTTCAAGATCAGTGAAAATTGTGTGTAAACGTGAACATTGACGTGCCATTTCACCTAATAATGCTAATGATTCATCCCTGACATGATCATTTTTACTACGAATCCCATAACGTACTAATGGGAGGATTGTTTTTGTTATCAGATAATCTACTTCATAAGAGGAGTCCAATTGTAATGCAAGCTTTGGTGATAATTGTTTTAATGTATGCGAGGCACAATCACGCAACGCAAGATCTTTTTCATGATGAAAAACAAAAAAACATTGATGAATAAATATAGATCCAAAATCGAATGAGATTCGTTTTTGTTCAAGTAAAGTTAGAATTTTTTTATGACCATCTAATCGTTTATCATAATCTGGCTGATCAAGCCATTTTCTATCATATGAATTAAGATCCATTAATACTTGAAGACATTCCTGTTCATTTAAATCTTCTTTAGAATATGCAAGATTGACAAGCTTTTCCATCACAATCAAAAGTCGTTTACGTGATGGTGTAAAAATGACTCTTCCAAATAAAGGCCCAAAAGATCTAAAAATAATAAAAGTAATTTAATTTACAAATAATATTTTTGGGATTATTCAATTTTTTTCTTTTTAATCTTATACTTGCCATTTTGAAATATATATATATATATATAATTACAATATAAACTGAATAGTTTGCTAACACAGTGACTTTTTGAATTTCTCGCGTAATAATTTTAATAGAAATAGAACTCTTGTTAACCTTCATTTTTTGAATAGACTACTGATAAATTCAGTTGGTTTGGCAACTATTGAAAGACAATTTCTTGAATTTTGAAGAAAATAAAAAAAAAGTGAATTTCATGTGTTCATCAAGTTTAGGTATACGAACTTCAAATTTACTTCTATGCAACTATTTCCTATTTCTAAACATGAAGAAATAAAAATATGGAGAATTCAGAAAGTCACTGACTTATCAAAATTAAATATATATATATATAAATTGAATTAAATTTTCTATCAATATGTATTTAAAATTTTGATATAATATAGGATTTAAATTTACGTACTACCAATTCTAGATTATGAATATCGTCCTCTCTTTAAGATAAAGATACAAACCTTAAATATTTTGCAGGATCAGATATAATTTGTATTAAGTTCTCCATAGTGACTATCCAATTTTGAATAATATCTTCTTTACCAGATGCTTGTTTAATTGCAATGGGTAAAATTAATTTTAATAGTGTATCAGCCCATACAATTTTATCGTTCGATAAATCCTTTAATATCAATGCTAGTTCTGATACACGTAACAATATAATTAAATCACGTTCTGATAAACCTGATTTTATTGTTAAACGACGTTGTAGACACTCAAGTATAGTCGATATATATGGTAAAAGAGTTTTACTACCAATATTCAAAGGCTCACTTACTAAAATATTTAAACAAAAAAAGATTTATTTAAATCAATCACAAAATAATATATACATATTAGTAAATGAAAACATATATATATATACTGGTACTTACATTTAGTATCAAGAGTGAAATTCTCAACAGAATACACATTAAGTACTTTTAAAGGTGCTAAATTAGATAAATGATCATTTTCTTCAATATTATTATCATCATGAACCGATTCAGAAAATGTAAGTAAATAATGAACCATATCAAGAATATGATTAATTACATTTGGTCGAGCTTTTTGATTATTTAAAATGTCAATTAAATAGGAAATTATCGTTGACGATGTTGTTAATTCAGATTTTGCAAGTAGAATATGATATCTAATAAAATAAATTATTCATTATAATATAAATAAAATAAGGATGAAAATTAATAGAAAAATTTATTTTATCATATGAAAAAAAGATAATTTCTTAATTAAATCTTATCAAAATTATTGCCTAAATTAAACAATTGTATTGTATCAATGTGAAGTATGACCTAGAATCGAGTAGATGAAAATATATTTAAAGTTTTTGAAAAATAATAAAAAAGCTGACAGAATATCAAAGATACAAATAAGAATTATAAGATATCTATGTATTTGTATAGTCCATAGTTAGTATTATAAAATTGAGAATGTTAAAATGGGTAAAAGAGACATTTGGCCCGAATGAAAGAAGAAAGACTATTGAAAAATTTATTTATAGAGGAAACCAAGAATCCAGTGAGAAAATTAAATATGTAAACAAATAAGGAAAAGTTAGAAAACTAACAAATTGAAAAGGAAAGAAAATTAAGGAAGGTTGAAAGAGCGAAAGAGAGAGATAGAGAACAAGATAGTTTTAGAAGAAAGAAAAATCAAAATAAATCTTCTTATTAATTAAATGATTAAATAATGAAGATACGTATATCGTATATAAGTACCGAATTATTGACAACACAAAAACATTGTGAATAAAGATTATTTAATCAAATAATAAAAAAAAAATATTAATATGATAGACTTACCTAGGATTTTTACTCCAAATTGAAAATAATTTTAAACAAGCAGTTGGCTTTTCCATTTTTTGATCTTGGGTTGTATTCATAATCGTTAACATTGGCCAGATACAACTCTTAAATAAAGATTCAATTTCATCAACTGTCCATTCTTGACGATCAAACTTTTCAAAAATACGTGTTAAAGTTTCCAATACTTTAGTCCTAGCTTTTTTTAATATA
The DNA here is from genome assembly GCA_963082975.1 of Labia minor. Lineage (NCBI taxonomy): Eukaryota > Metazoa > Arthropoda > Insecta > Dermaptera > Spongiphoridae > Labia > Labia minor. The sequence continues at coordinate 7,958,418 of OY720347.1, read as the reverse complement.
TTAACATAACCGCTATGTAAGCCACCTGTTTGGTTACGGCTAGCTAAAAGCTCATGAACATATGTCGATATTAGAAAAACAATACGAATTGTATAACTAATTAATGATGGCCCTAAATGATGACCAATTTGTTCATAAAGGGTTATTAAAAGTTGTAAGGATGATTCAAAACGTTTTGGTGGTATACAATGCTCAAGATCTAATTCAGATGACATTTTTTCAATCATTTCTTGTGAATTATCTAAAAATAGAAAAATAATTCATTGTGTGATTTCAATGTTAATTATTAAAGTTATTAATGAAAATAATCAATTATAAATTTAATTCGTACCTTGAATTCGATTATGAAATTGATAAAGTGACATTTGAATAAAAAAACTAAGCTCCTCTTCATTACAACCAGCAAGAAAACGTAAAACAATCGCACGATGACCTACATTTTTTAACATTTTTGGATAGACAATCCTAAAAAATGAATTAATACATTTAATGAAATATTCAAAAAAATTTATTAACAAAAATAAATTTTGAAAAAAATTAAGAGTACTTTTAGAATCATATAATTAGTAAGTTAAGGTATATTCAGAAATTTATAGATGAAAAATATTACGAACAACTTTTGAAATAATTTGAAAAGAGACAGTGGATTTAGTAAGGTACAATCAATGTGTAAGAGATGATTATTTTATTAAGCAAAATTTAATTCATCATTACACCAAGCATCATACTATTTCGAATGAATCATTTAAGGAGAAATTAGGAAGAACTAAAGAATTTAATTTTTTTGTTTCGTTTTTTACTCTTTAAGGCTTAATAAAAGTAAAATTCAATTAGATAACATTTACCTTAATACGAGTGGTATTAAATCTGAACGATGTGTTGGTTGTATTAATTCAGAAGTTTCATCTAATTGAAATAAAACAATCGTTGTTTTAAATTTAGTGTCATCTAATAATCCAAATAAATGTTGTCTATAAAAATATAAAAAAATGGAAAATTAATTTTAAGAAAATATATATTAATAATAATATTTAATATTTACTTATAAGGTGTTAAATAAGGAAATTTGTATGTACATAGACATTCAAGTGCCTTTTTTTGTATCCCTGGATTAAAATTTTTTAAAAATTCATAATAAATTTTTTTCAATTCATCTTCTTTATATATTGCTTTTGGATTGGAAAATTTTGAAAATAATTCTAATTGTGCAATAAGAATCCTAAAAAATATAAATATTTTAATGATATAATAAGAGTATTTAGTTTTCTTTTAATAAATTTAATTAAAAAATTTAATTACCCTGTTTTATTTAATGATTTGTTTCTATTATTATTAAATCTTTTATTTTGTTTTTTTTTTAATTTTGATTTTGAACTTTTTTCCTCCACGATATTTTGTTTATCATTATCATAATCTTCTTCATCATCTTTAACATCCTCCTCCTTTTTTACATCAACATCATCATCATCATCGTCATTATCATGTTGTTTTACATTCCATGTTTTAGCTGTTTCTAAATTGAATTTATAATATTCTTCTCTGAAATATTAAAGAAAAGGATTAAAAAAAACAAACAAAAAATTTAAGATATTTATAATAAAAATAAAATTGAAGATAAATATCAAAATGTTTTGTTGATTTAAACTAACTTAATTATTTTTTTTATGTATATTAGATTATTTTATAAGATGATGTCCGAAATAATTCCTAACAACTTTTCCAAAACTAATCAAGAAAAATAAACTGAGATAACCGTCAAAATGTCAATTAAATATAAAATAATCTAAAATAAAATAAATAAGAATATTAAAATCATACTCGAGAAATGTTAAAAATAATCTTGTTATATCTCGATTTTTTGCTTCACAAATTTCAACAAATTGAAGCATTCCATTCCATAATAAATAACGAAAATTTAAATGGTCAACTCGATCTTCAATTTGATTAGAAAACCATGAATATAAAAATTCAGGCATTCCGTCACCTGAAATATAAAGACAATATATAAAACACAGGTATAAATTAATAATTTTTAAAATTTTAAAAATAAAGAAATTTTACTCTATATACTTTTTTACGTATTATTACTTGAATAAAAAATTCGAAAAACTTACAATTATAAAATAATTCTTCTTTTTCAATAATATTTTGTGATCGTGCTGTTGTAAATTCGAGTTGTTCTAAATAAATTGACCAAAATTCATCTCTATTCATATTCATAGCATAAGATGATATAGTTTCTAATGTAGGTTTCCACAAAGGTTTAAAGTTTCTATATAAAACTCCAAACAGATAATAGAGAGATTCCTTAAAATACATTTATTAAATAACAAAAATATATAATTATTTGTAAACATAGAAACATTTAAAAAAAATAATTTTTAATACCTTAAGATGAATCTTATCTTTTAGTTCTACATTTTCATATTTTAATTCATTTATATTATATAATATATCTCTATGATTTTCAAAATCCATAGTCAATTTCTCATTTTTTAAACAAATTGTTAATACATTATAAAAATGGTCATCATGTTCATTATTAAAAAATGAATCTAGATATGTTAATATATTTGATGTCATCAAACGAACCTGAAAAGGATATATATATTTATAATAGCCAATTAAAAATTATATTTTTTAATTATTATATATAGATTATATATTATTATAAATCTTTTAATATTTTCAGTAATGATTTGTACTTGAGTCTGATCAAATATAATCAAAATTATTAAAAATTATTATTAAAAACAAAAAATATTTACCTCATGAAAAGGAGATGATAATTTTTTAATCAAAACTTGATATAAATTTATTTTTAATTGTTCATTGAAATCTTTATTTTCAAACTTATAATTATATCCTGTTAAATATAAATCTAAAATTCTCAAAGCTATTAATTGTTTTGATGATAATTCATTCATATATATTAAAATTTGTTCAATCAATTGATCAATTGGGATAAAATAATTATTCCATTTCAATGTATCATTATCATTTGTTGTGAACATAATTAAATTGAATATATACAAATAAAGTGATAATAAATTTAAAGAAATATCTGTATTTTGTTTAATATAATTATTTTTTATTAAATTTAAAAGGTTTTTCTTTAAAATTTCCAACACTTTAATTTTATCAATTGAATTAATATGTGGTGTGATCAGAAGTGAACAAATATGCATTTGTAAATTGTCAATAGATTTTTCATTTAAATCAATATTTATTAAAATATGATTAATAAAATCTTCATTCCTGAGAATAAAAATAAAATAATTACATAAATAAGTAATATATAACATTTTTGTTTTCATACTAATTGAGGTGTGCTAAATTATAATTAAATGAATATACTTACTCATTGATATTTAATGGATATAGTTTCCATGATTCTATTGAAACTGAAGATCTTAAAAGTGGTGCTTTATAGACAACTAACTTTGATAATAATAGTAAAAGTCCTTCAAAATCTTCCTTCTTTTCAAACGGAATTAAAGAACAATATTTTAATAATTTTGGTTGGATAAGACTTTCAAAACTTGAATATGTAAACATTTGTTCAATAAATGTATATAATAAATTTATTTGAGGTAATTTTAAAACCTTAAAAAAACATTGAAACAATTAAAATAAATTTAAAAAATACAAATAAATAAATAGCTTACTTTTAATATTATAGTAGAAGCTTCTTCTTGTGAAATTTGTAGGTTTGATGACAATAATATTTTCGATATTAAAGTAATTAATGAAAGTAACATCTTTTCAGATAATTTTATATATTCAATAAATTTAATTACAAATTCAATCATTGGTGTTTTATAAAATGATAACCAAATGCCATCACGAGTATCAATAATTTTAATTATCAATCCAAATAGAAATGTTATATTTTGTTCTAATTTTTCATCTTTTTTCTCATTATAGGAAATACAAAATTTTTCCAAAGTTACCTGTAAAATAATAAATATTTATATTTATTAGATCTTAATGATAAAAGATCTGACACAAATACAAAAATATAGAAAAAAAAATAATCAACATGATTTTTTTAATTACAGAAGAAATGGAAAATTTTATGAGTCAAGGCCACCTGGGATTGAGGAGAGGGGAGATTTGATAGTCGGGCTTAGTCGGAAGATGATGCGAAAATCGAGTCCTCGGTGTATTGCTCTTTAATGATTGAGAGGACTCTTGAGGGTGCCGAGAATGCTAACTAGTTAAGGGTTGATAATAGATTTAATTATTGTATATATGTGTAAACTTCACTTATTGGAAAAAGCGAAAATTGGGCATTTCGAATATAAGATTAATTTTAATAAAAAAAATATTTTTTTTTATTTTTATATGTAATTATAAATGTAAAATTGTGTATTCTACAACAAAAAGTGAAGAGAAATATCATACAATAAAGTATGTATAAAGAAATCAAATAAAATACGGTTTTAAGAATACAACATAAGATAAAATCGACATTGTTTAATATCTTGAGAGAGAAGATATCATATGAAGTTAATTGCAAAGTAAAAAAAGAAAATATGAATAACTGAATGTCTTTACAGCCTCGTATGAACTAACAAAAAAAATATAAACGTCGAGTGCTGAAGAGCATAAAATCTTCAATCAAAGAGCAAACAGATGCATATAGTAAATATTAAACAGGAGAAAATAATTAGAGATAGAATCTGCAGTAAATATTTAGGACAATTAGAATTTAGAAAATAGTTGATTAAATAGGATTTTTATTCAATATTTTAAATCCTAATACAAAAAAATATAAATACCATTAATGTTTGCCAAAATATTCCACATTTATTTGGTTTTATTTTGCTAAATAAAAATGCATCAGTAATTTCCTCAAGGGTTTGTTGAACCAATTGATTATCAAATGTTTCTTCTGTTAAACATTCCCAATATAATGGCAATACTGAATCAGCACAACTGTGAAATTCTTTTGTAACAGTTTGGAAGATAATTTCAAATAATAATTGACTACATCCATGAATAGTCTAGAAATAAATAAATATAATTAAAAAAATTGTTTTCAAATTTGAATTATTTTTGCTTGAAATCACTGTTGATTAATAATAATTCATTATATACTTACACCAGGATTTTTATTCAATATTTTAAATATTAATTTCATAAAATTTTGTTTATCTTTAACTTTTCGGGCAACAAATGAAAAAATTTCAGCAGCAAAATTATTTATATATTTTGGTTTAGAATCAGATAAAAAGGGCAAAATATTTATTAAAACAGTCTTTATATCATTTTTTAAATATTTTAATAGAAATTTAAAAAGATAAGCAAGACAATCGAATATCCATTTTAATGATTCAGGATCTTTAATATCCAAAAGATCAATTAATATAGGTAAATAGGATGAAAAATAAGGATAAAATTCATTTCTCAAATCATTAGCAAGAGCAATAACTAATCTGAAAAACAAATAAAATAAATTAATATAAATATTTAATTTCAATCCATTTTCACCATGTATTTTTATAAAATGTTATGCTTCATTATATTATGCAATTTTAAAATTTTAATTTATAAATATAATCATAAAAAACAATAATCTCTAAAATATTCTACTTACTTTAGAGTAGGTTCAAGTGCATTGATTTCTTTCTTTTTTAAATGATTAATTAATATATTATTTATATCATCTTTTAAAAGAATAAGTTGTGGAAGTGTTGGAACAGATGGTAATTGTTTTTGCAATGATTCAAAACCTTCTGTTAAATTTAATACAACCCAATCATTTAATGTTTGTTGAAAAAATGTTATTCTATTAATTTCTTCTTCATTATATTCTTCATTTTTATGTTTGACATGATGAAAAACATTAATTTGAGTTTTTTCTACTTGTTCAGTAAATGACTCAAACTAGAAATAAAAAGAAATTTATAATTTTAGGTGTTTATAATTTGATTTAGTTTTTTTTTAATTTTAAAAAAATTACCTTAAAAGTATTTGTTGTTTTATGTCGTATTGGTTTATTCTTCATTTTGAATAATAATAATAATATTTAATATATTAAATAAGATTTAAATGAAACTGAATATAAAATGAATAACATTTGTAAAATAAATACCACAGCACACAGACCATACAAAAACACGTGTTATGGAATCAGAAAATATTTTAAATAAATGACAATTTGTCATTAAATGATAGAGGCAGATAGAGGGCAGTACCAGCAAATGGTCTGTGGTGTAAACTTTTAAAAAAATAATATTTCAAATTTTAAAAATCTTTATTTTATTTTAAATAGTTTTCTTAAAAAAGATTTAAAATTATTTTTTAAAAATCTTTTTTAAAAAAAGGTGAAAAATATGCAATTATTTAAAAATGATAGGAATAACTTTATCCCCATGTTTTCAAAATTAATTAAAATAATCATGTTTAATAAAAATATTATTATTGTATTATATAATTTCTTTATGATAAAATCAATTTTACTAAAATATTACACTAAAAAAAATAAAAAATTTTAAAATAAAATAAATAATAAAAATTAAATTAAAAATGTATTTTCTATTTTTAATAACTCCTATTAAATTCATTATTATAAAACAAAATAATAAATAATAGTTGAAATAAAATTTGATACATAATTTTAAATATATTTGACAACTTTTAATAAGTATTTAAATTTCTTTATATTTAAATTTAATAACATTTTAAAATCATATGACGTCATTGACAATCTATATACATCTCTTGAATGAATCCTCAATGCATTAGTTTTATTTTTAATTAAATATTGTACAACATTTAAAATTTTATAAATTTTATTTAATTTTATTTATTTACTTATAAATAATTAAAAAATATTTTTAACTTGTTTTATTTTTTTCTTGGCAAGAATATTCTTTACATTAAGGTATTTATTCATAATCATTTTTATTTTTGACACTTATTCACTATTTTGTTATTCTTAAAGTGTTTTGAACTAATATATGTATTAAGTGAATTATATTTACTTAATTTAATATTTGTGTGTATTTAATTTATATTTGTTTTAATTATATTATAACTAATCACTGCTTTATTTTATTGTTTACTAGGAGAGTATCTATATACATTTTAAAATATCAAATAAAAAAACTCTTTCAATAAAAATGGGCAACGTAGATCAACAAGCTTTAATTCAAGCAAAACTCAATTCTGATGAAAATGTCATTGCAGAATCCTTTTACTAATTAAATTATTACTAATAATGTATTTCCTATTTCTTTTTTTTCTTTTATTCTTTGTATTATTAACTTATTAATTTGCATGGTGGCTGAAGTTTTCTTGCTTAATTAAAAATGATAATAAAAATGATATCCCTTCAATGCTTTCAATTTAGAAAAGCAGAAATATATCCTTTTTATTACTTTTGGTTGTATTTGGAAATCACCATTCAATCTTTGTTTGTTTTTATTATTTGATTTTTATACAAAGTGTTTGCTTTTTTTTAAAACTTTATAAACAACACACCAATATTTACTAAAATTTTACATCTATTAAGTTCATTTTTAATTATTATAAAAATAGACTTTTTTCTTGTTTTAAGGATAAATTAATTCTCCATTATATTAATTCCATTAATTTTTTCATCTTTTTGAACTTTTACATTGATGCACAATTCATGTTAGCTTGTTTCATTAAACCTTAAATATATATTGTCAGATAATTATTCATTTTATTGAAAAAAATTATAACCTATTGACATGCCAAGATTTGAAATTTATTCAGAGATTCTGGATCAAAAAATAAGTTTATCGCTAGCCCAATTCATTATCATCTCATTGGCTTAGAGACTGAAATGCATATAAGATATTCTTACTGGTCAAGCCCTGACCACTAGTATTTCAACTTTGCACTTTGTTTTTCTAATGAAAATGTAGCTTCTAAGGACGAATATAATATTTATATTAATTGTAATTCATGAAATGTTTCTTTATCTATTAAATAAATACATTTCTTTAAAATCAGTTAATCATCAATTTCATTGATATATATTTTATCCGATTTGATTTAATCATTACTATTGTGTTGTTTATTCTATTATTTTATTCAGTTATTTATTAATAACTTCTCACAATTCTTTATTATTTCTAAAATAATAATAAATAAATTTAAAAGCTTCATTATCTATTCATTAAAATACTAATAAACAATTGCTCCTTTAAATCTTAGTTAATATTTATATTGAAATTCTTCAAATTAATAATTATTTTTTCAATTTTAAAAAAATAAATATATAGTTTTAATAATGAACAAACAATACTTTTATATCAGCTGATGTAAAAATATTATAGTTACTTTACTTTATTTTATATTAATGAGGTTCTTTTACATTTATTTACACATTAACATTGTTTCTATTTTTAAGCATTGTTAACAATTTATTAGAATGCTTCTTTTATTAACCCTCTGTTTAAAATTTTTAAAAAATTATGCACACTGTTTTATTATTGCAATGGTTATAAGGCTTACTTGATAAATGCACCTTTGTTTCTAGTTTTAATATATAGTTTTCTTTTAATGAAAACAGAATCAATATGTTTATTTAATCTTTGTTTAATCATTTTATAAAGTATCTCTTCTCTATTGAATTTTATCCCAGATACATATAAAATAAAATAAATACCTCTAATATTAACTATAATCGTATTGTATATTGGATGGCTTAGGTATGATGGTTTAATGAGAAAAAAGGGTTGAAAATTAATAATTATTAAATTTATAAGGGAATTTTGTAAATAAAACCAAATATTGATATTTGTTATTGTAAATTTATTAAAAAAATACAACAAATATACACAACGTTTCGATTGCTACTTCTGCAATCGTTATCAAGCGACTGCACTGTTCGAGCGTCCAGTGACGAGTCAAGGATTAATATTATAAATTGGTAGCACTCTGGGTTAATTTTGAAGAATAAATGGGTAATTGAATCCGCGAAGGTTGATGAGGGAAATGATAAAATGGCATTCGTTCAAATAAAAAATGCAGATATAAAATTAAACTAAAATTAAATATTTAATAAAATAAAAGAATTAATATTATAAAAATAGATAACAAGGAAATTATAAAGAGTTGATATGGTACCGTTGTAAATATGAATATTATAAATTAAATGAAATTTAATTTCATTAAGCAATTGCAATTTTATTAATAAGCAAGGGTCGACCACTTAGCTGTAAGATTGATAGGAACAAATGGAGAATTCTTAGAGACGTGAGCCTTGAGATTCATCTTGCGGATTTCTTTGGAACATCTTCTCGCGGCGGTGCTCCTTAGGGGGTTGGCCGGGATGTCTCTCCTGCAAGGGATATTAGTGCCTCCTCCAATTCTAATCAAGATTGATTCAAAAATTGTTGTTACACCAACAAAGAAAACTCTTCATCCCTTCTATTGCATTATCCACCCCTTCCCCCACTTTGGATTAAACTAATGGGTCTCTGTTCATCTGGAGATCACACGTGCTACATTTTCTAAATTTTAATACAACAGGAATTAAAGAACTTTTAACTATTTATTTGAAAAGATCCTTCTATTGTATCAGTCGGCTGGTTTACTTGATGTTTTTATGACCAAAGGTCTTTCATTTTCCAATTTAGCAAAATTCTTTATATCATCCACATGTGGCGATGTTTGTTATAATTGTTTTTAGAATATTTCCCACCTTTGTCTATTAAAAGGCATTTTCTTCTTATATATTACAGTATTTAAATTTTTAAGATTGACATATTTTTAATTTCTGTTCGTCGAACTATTAAGATTATTTATCGACTACGTTCACATTTAATGTAAACACTGCCACTCTCCTCAAATCTTATTAATCTTCATCTATTTTAAGTTAAATAATTAATCTTCTAAAAGAAGCAACATTTTTTTAGTAGCTGTGCACATTTCTTAAATATATAGAATTCCAACAGGCACGGTCAAACTCCAGATTAAAATGACATTTTTAAATATGAAAATAAAATAATATAAATAAAAAATAAATAAAAAACCTTACTTTGTACGTCCTACGCAAGGACAACGCCTATCAAGCCGATATATATCAATGCCGATTATATCAATGAGGTGTCCTATGATCAGTAGAACGGGTCCTCTCAACCTTTACCTTGATTTTCTTGATCAGAGGCGCTATCAAGTAGCTTTTCCCCAATGTTGTTCCCGGAGGCTGGGTTGACTACGTCCCATAGACCCCAGCTAGGGAAATTCCCAGGCCAGGCCCGGGACTTGAACCGAGGACCATGTGAATGTGAGGCAGGTTCGCTACCCACACACCCAATGACGCCTTAAAATAATATAAATATTAGTCAAATATTTTTATTAGTTAAAATTTAATTTAAGGTCAATGACACCATTTTATATAAAATTAACAACTATTAAAATAGCAAAATTAAAATTATATTGTTCAATTTTTAAGCGTTAAATAAAATTTGGACATCCATGAATATTTACTAGTTTTTAGATATTTGATTTCAGACACCATAATTATCTTCCGGGTGTCAACTTGGGGTACAATTGGTCTTGAACAAGGATCGGTAACCTATTTTAATTAAATAACCATTTTAAAAGAAAATCAAATTTATTAATGTAAAAAAGCTGTGGATCATTTTTATTCATGAAATTGTTATTTTTTATGATATTCAATAGCAATTAAATGTTTTATATATGTACTCTTTATTTTTACATCTTGACAGTGGCGTACCTAGGGGGGTGCGGTGGGTGCGGTCCGCACCGGGCGGCACTTATCTTGGGGCGGCATTTTTTATATTAAGTTATAGTTGTAAAAAGCAACTTATTCATTTCATATTTATTTTTTTTCTTTCTTGAATAATAAATGATTATTATGATTATTATAAGTTTACTATTTGATTTATATAAATTATGATTAACTATATAATTTCGAATATTATTCCTCGGTGTATATTAATATATTTTAGTGTAAATTTTGAATTCTAATTCCAAGAACAGGATAATAATTTTATTTTATTGTATTCATTAAAATTCGTTGAATTCGTAAACGCATCTTTACGATTTTGTTCAGCAATTTTGCCTAACTAAAATTTTTTGATATCAGTTTATAAATGTCATTTCTTTTGAAAAGTTTATATGATTACTTTGAAGTGATATACCAATATTTTTTTAAATCATTGATTTTTCTTTTGAAAAGCAGGGCCGGCGGAAAAAATATAAATATAAATTTTGAGAGCATTATACACGATTTTTCTAGTATGAAAGCTAGAAGAGTAAATATTATATTAACATGTTTACGAGTGCATACAAATATGTGTAAAAAAATTTACTCTGTGTATTAATTAATATTGATTAAATAACTTAATAATTTATTTATGTGCATTAATTTATAAATACCACTATTTATAATAATAATAATACTTATAATAAAAAGGGCGGCAAACTGGAGATCGCCCCGGGCGGCAAAAGTTCTAGGTACGCCACTGCATCTTGAAAAGTAAATAAACCAAGATTATAATCATATATCTGTTATTATGAGGTAAAGGGCCTCAATCAAACTGAAAAAATATATAACAATTATTTTGTATGAGTGTGGGAATTGGTGCATAACTTTGACGAACAATAATTTGAAAAATTCTTTATAGAATTTATTTGATAGAAAGATGATTTCACAGAAAGATGACATGACCACTATACGAGGGTAGGGTGAAAAGTTTCTGACCTGACCAAGAAAAACGATATTTTTAAATTTTTTTTTGCTATATTTTTCAACATAATCTCCATCAACACTGATACATTTCTCATAACGGTGTTCTAATTTAGTTAATTAAATTTATTAAGCAGTTAATTTAATTTAATTTAAGTCTCATCAACAGTTATGAATCGACGCAAAAATTCGTTTGGATTACGCCTACAGCGCCAAATTGTCGGGAGAAATGGTTTTTCGAAGCAGTTTTTGGTCTAACGCATGCCTTCTTAAACAATGGGTCGCGAGAGATTTTAATGTCAAATATTTAAATACACGATTTTGTAACATCTAGAATCTAGAAATTATACACACTTAGATTTTAGCTGTGTATTTGCGCATTTAGATTTATATGTATGTATATTGTTACCTAATAAATAAATCATCAAAAAATATATATCTTTCTTTTAAATTTATACGGGGTCGCCAGGAAACTCGCAATCATAAATGGGGTCCCGAATGAAAAAAGTTTAAGAAGCCCTGGTCTAACGTTAGCAAGAGCGGCACCCACCTTGCACACAGCTTTCCATATTCAAATCGTTGTGCAAAATATTTCGCACACGTTCAGCTAACATCATACAGGTCTCAGCTATCTTGAATGTTGAAAAATAAAGCAAAAAAAAAAATTTAAAAACATCGTTCTTGGTCAGGCTGGAAACTTTTCACCCCATCCTCGTATATCCCTAAACATAATTAGGGTCATAAAAAATTCAGGAGATTTCGATTGACGAGAAGTTTGTATTTGAATTGACTAATAGGGAAGTGACAGTTGGATAGACAATATTAAGTTAAATATGAGGCATTTATAAGAGAATAGGAATGGGGAATATGGGCAGAGAGTTTAAGAAATGTTGGTTGCGGAGGTCAAAAACTTTCGGGTTCATTAGTTCCACAGAGATAGATAGATAAAACAATAGCATTTGGCAACTGTTGGCAGTATTACCGGAACTAAATCTGGAAGGCAGCAGGCTTATATACTTTATACCAATTTCAAACCTATTACATTTAAAATTATTTTTGAAAAAATATAATATTACTTTAATAAATGAAATCAATTATTTTGTTCCAATAAATTTAAAATATATATTTTTTTCAAGCTGAAAAGACAAAATTAAGATAAAAGGGCTCGCGTGCACTGGTGAAGAAAGTGGAAAATTAAACCCAAATATCAACTGAATCAATAAATTCGTATAGTGTTTAAATGTATAAATTATTTCAAGCATTTATTAATTTAATTAAAATATTTTTGTTTTGTTTTTTTATTTAAAAATAAAATGAATATTTTTTTAGAATAATTGCATTATAATCATTTTCAAATTTTAGTGAATTTATTTTCAGTTCATGGATCTTTAGAATGTTTACATCAGTGTTTTCCAACCTGTGGGCGCGATACTGTTGAAAGGGAAATGTATTATAACCAATTTCAAGGGCCCTCAAACTTTAGAAAATTTTCGATTTTTTTTTTTCAATCTTTTCCAAAAAAAGGTAAGATGATTTTGTGGCCAAACTTTTGAACATTTTGATTTTTTTTTTTTTTTTAATTTTTTTCAATATGGTTAAAAAAAGGTCTAAAATTAAGGGGAGGGGCGCAATAATTTTTTTTTAAAAAAGGGGGGGGGCGCCGATACAGAAAGGTTGGAAACCACTGGTTTACGTCATGAAACCAGTGATGTATTGGTAAAATAAGAAGTAAGGGAACGCATAGTGGGAGGAAAAAATAGTCCTATTTTCAGCAAACTATTTTTTTCTATATAAGTTTTTATTTTTTCTTATTCTTACTATTCAAAATATTAACGAACACAATAAAAGAAATTCTAACAGTTGATTTAAGTGGGAGTTGTCGGGACATGAAAAAGTACTGGAACGCGTTCCCATTCTCAAAATAGGTAAGGGAACGTCGTTCCCCTCCCAATACACCACTGGATGAAACCAACCAAAATAAATATTGAAATTGTATAGAAATGAAAAACGTTGCTCTTAATTAACTAGGATAAAAACACTTTGTATTTTTTCCCTTTTTTTTATTTTTTTTTCCTCTTTCACAAAATATTTTAATTTCTTAGTGTAGTTAAATAATTGCAAAATTTTTAAAATTCGAATCAATAAGCGAGAAAAAGTCCTTAACGCTGCTTATGTGCACGAGGCAAGCTTAATGCAGGGCTGGGTTCGTGCCTCGTGTGTGCTTGCCCTGGCCGAACGTGACGACTTCCATGGACTGTTCGTCTTCTCCACTTGCCGTCTCCCTCCTCAACTCTTCAGCGACTTGACCATCGAACGAGTGCTCCCTATTGACAGCGAATTCCGATGCGAAATCGGTACCTAGAGATGCTTTATTCTAGTTTTTATTAAATAAATTTATTATGATATATATATATATATATATATACATTTTAGATTGTGTGTGTGTGTATGTTTGTGTGTGTACTACATGAATATTTTTCCTTTTGCTTTTAAAGTATTTATATTTTGTAAATATTTTTTATTTTGCTTTTTGTTAACATTTGTTTTATAATTTCCCAAGTACCTAGAGTTAAATCTTTTTTTGTTTAAATTAATCATTTAGTTATTTATTATATATAAATTATATTAATAATTTATTATATAGAAATATTTATGAATGCAAGTATTAAATCACTAAAATTATATATTTATTTTAATTTTCAATTATATATATTATTTATTTCTTTGATAATGAGTTATAATTTCGCTGACGGATAATTAATGACATATCGAAAAAAATAAAAAATAAATAAATATTTGTATGATAATATATTTAATAAGACAAAAGTAGAATATAGGGTAAAGCATACAGTCGTTGGCCCCCTTAAGCAGTTCCTAGCAGTCTTTAATGCATATCTGGGCAAAATGCGGAACAATCTGTGTCAAATTAGGTTTGCAGAACATAAATACTATGAGCATTTCGATGAATAAAAAAAATCATTTTCTCATGACATTTTCAATAAGCACACAAAAATCTTAAAAAATACAGTTAATGGCCCCCTGTTATAGTTATTGGCTTAGGTATTCTATAGTGATTATACAACCATACAACAAAAGATTACATAACCATAGTTAATAGGGCAATTTTTAAAATAAAAATCTCTTATTATTTGTGTTTTAGTGATAGGGGGCCAATGACTGTATAATTTACCCTATATATTAGATTTTTAGTGGTTTATCATCAAATATGTATTTACACAAGATTAAAGAAAATACAAAATAATTTGTTATATATATTTACCTCAATTTTTAAAAAATCAATAAAATCAAAATTATTTATTTTATTATTATATGTATTTATATAGGAAAATGATCTATGTATTCTATTCTTCGTATTTATAAGTAAAATAAGATTAACAATATAAGATATTCTTGTGAAGTATTAAAACACCTCACTTTTGCTATGAAAAAAGAAATGATCTTTTTTAGTCGATTAATTTCATAGAGTCGCATTTCAATTTATAATATATTTGCATTACACTTTTCTTATACACATATTTAGATTAAGTTGAACAAGTTTTTTTTTAAATAACTAATATTACTTGCAACAAACTTAAACATATTATATTAATTATTATATATATTAATATAGTTTTTATTTATAAGGGTATTTTGTAAATAAAACCTCATATTGATATTTTTTATTGTAAATTTATTCAAAAGAATACACAACGTATAGTCGCTAGATAACGATTGCAGAAGTAGCAATCGAAACATTGTGTATTTTTTTGAATAAATTTACAATAAAAAATATCAATATGTGGTTTTATTTACAAAATTCCCTTATATTATAGAATTTATCAATAATTTTATTCTTTAATAATAAAAATAATAAACATTTTTATTATGTCTTTTTATTTTTTTATTTTAAAGATACCGAAAGTCATCATCAAGATGGAGGCGTCGATATCTACGTTAATATTTCATCTAGAAAAACAAAGTTATTGTTTGAAATGACCCAAGGCATTAAAACTAGTAATTTTGTTGGAGAAATATTTCGCACAATTGAAGGTCAAACAAATTATTAATCATATTCATAAATTATATCCATAAAATTTAAATAAGAAATATAATTTTGTTTTATTTTTATTATTTGATTAAAATAGTATATACAAAGAGAAGAGGTCCACCATCTGAATTTAATTGGCTGGCAAAATATATACGCAATTTAGAAAAAGCTGAAAGTTTATCAGAAGAATCCAATTTGAAAGATAATTGTGACAAAATGAGTTCAGACAATTCAGCACCCACTTCTGTAAGTTTATTTAATTTTAATAAAAATAATAATAATTATTATTTATGTATATATATATATTTGTTTGTTTTCAGTTGGTGGATCTTGGGAGTCCAGATCTTGTTCTACCAAGACAAAATATTGCAAAGGGTGCTACTCCAATTGCAGCCCGAGAAAGTGTCATTAGACATCAAATGGCAATGAAAGAACATCATTTTACTTATAATCAAACATTAAGGTAATTTTAGTTATAGCAATCATGTTTAATTGTTTAAATTTAAATGAGAATTTTGTAATTATGTACAATTTTAATATACGAGGGCTGTTCAAAAAAAGACCGAACTTTTTAAAATACTATGAAATGCGTTATAGTTTGCTAGCCTAGCTGCATTCTTTAGAAACAAAACGAGCCGTCGGGCGCATGACATCGATCGATCAGTTGGCAGTGAGAACCAATTTAGTGAACTCGTACAGCCAACGCTCTGCGAAAAAGTGAAAATGACGTACTTTGAAGAGCAACGTTGTAACATTAAATTTTGTTTTAACATCGGTAAATCTTTTTCTGAAACGTGGGCATTGCTTCAGAAGGCTCATAAGGATGACTGTATGAGCCATACACAATGATATGAGTGGTACGCGTTTCAAATCGAGTAGAATATCGACCGAATTTTTGGCTAAAAACGGAACAGCTGTTTTTCCACATCCTCCATACTCCCCAGATCTGGCTCCAGCGGATTTCTTCCTATTTCCGAAACTAAAATCCACCTTAAAGGGTCGCCGTTTTCAAGGTGTACCAGAAATTCAAGAGAAATCGCTGCCATAGCTAAACAACATCACACAAAACAAGTTCGAAGGAGCATTTGAACAGTGGAAAAAACGCTGGGAACGGTGCCTAGCAAGCAACGGGGAGTACTTTGAAGGGGACAAGCATTTGTAAAATTGTAAGTATTGTAATAAATATTTTATGACTAAAGTTCGGTCTTTTTTTGAACAGCCCTCGTAATCCTTTTTTATTTTTATTTACCCATTCATTTTTCTGGTTTTAATTCGTAATTTATTTATTATTATTATTATTATTATTATTTTCTAAATTATAATTTATAGAATTTATATTGGTACTTGGAATGTAAATGGACAACCACCAACAGTTGGATTAGCTGAATGGCTTTCAGCGGATGCAGAACCACCTGATATTTACGCAGTTGGTTTTCAAGAGTTAGATCTTAGTAAAGAGGCATTTCTCTTTAATGACACACCCAGAGAAGAAGAATGGCTGTAAGTGGGCGAGATATTCTTTAAATGTTTTAAATTTTCTCCAAAATCTCCTATTTTATTTTTTATTTAATATTAACATAGTAAATATATAATTATACAATCGAATTTTTGAATTTTTAGAAAGGCTGTAATGAATGCATTACATCCTAAAGCTAAATATCGTAAAGTGGAATTGGTCCGATTGGTTGGTATGATGCTTCTTGTATTTGTTCAAGAACAACATGCAGCCTATATCCGATCAGTTGCTTCTGAAACCGTTGGAACAGGCATTATGGGAAAGATGGTAATTATTATTATTATTATTAATTTATATTCTTTTCTTCTTAAATAACTTCATTTAAAAGTCTAAGACTAAAATTTCTATTATTCTTAATATTTCATTAGAATCCTATAATATATATCAAACAACACTTTTAAATGAAATGTTATAAAATACAAAAAATTTTAAAAAAATATAATTTTTAGAAAGGCTGTAATGAATGCTTTAGTTCATTTATTCTTTATATTAAAAAAAATCATTAAAGGTAGGATACCAGTAGTATAGAACTACACACAGTAAGACATAACTAATAATAACTAACAATAACAACATTTGATATCAATTTCTGATTAAGGAATTAAAATTTAAAAATTACATCGAGCACCTATTTTGCTACCATTGAAATTTTTCAGCATAACACACTTTAAATAGTTTTGAGCTATATATAAAATGACCGATTTGAATTTTTAAAACCAGAATGTTTTTACATTTTAATTATTCTTATTAATAATTCACCATGTAGTCCAGTGGTTTCCAACCTTTCTGTACCGGCGTCCCCCTTTTTTTAAAAAAAAACTTTCTCGTCCCCCTTAATTTTTGTAATAATCTAATTTCATAAATACTCACATAATATAGTAATTTATTTAATGGACTACAAAATCACACATACACATTACACACCCACACACACTCAATTAAGCAAAAACATATTATAGATTATTATAGATTTTAGAAAAAAAATTGGCTCTAATACATTTGCGCCCCCTTACAACAGTCTCGCACACCCAGGGGGGGGAGGCGACCCACAGGTTGAAAAACACTGATGAAGTCTGTGAATAACACGCTTGTCTTTAAACCTTGTGGTCCTGGGTTCAAGTCCCAGGTCTGGCAAGGGAATTTCTCTTTAGCTGTGGTCAACTAGACTACGTGATCAATAATGATAAGCTTCTTGAAATAAGAAGTAGCGGTCTTCGATCAAGAAAATCAAGATAAAAGTTGAGAGGTTCATATATTAATATACCTCTACCTCTTTTAGTCGGCAACGGACTTGAATTCTCATAAAAAAACAAAAAACCTCTGACTTTGTACGTCCTACGCAAGGATAACGCCTATCAAGCCGGTTATTTACATGAGGTGTCCTATTATCAGTAGAACGGGTCCTCTCAACCTTTACCTTGATTTTCTTGATCGGAAGGGCTATCAAGTAGCTTTTCCCCAATGTTATTCCCGGAGGCTGGGTTGACTCCGTCCCATAGACCCCAGCTAGGGAAATTCCCAGGCCAGGCCCGGGACTTGAACCTGGGACCATGTGAATGTGAGGCAGGTTCGCTACCCACACACCCAATGGCGCTTTTTTTCACTATTCTCATGACCCACCTTATATTATATAATACTAGGGTTATTTCAAAAGTTAGCGAAATAAAGCACAAACGGCAGCACCAGTTCGAATAAAAATAAAAATGTGGTGGAAAAAATTTTTTTTTTCATTTTTCCCCGCAACCTCTTTTAATAACTTTCATAAATTTAATGAAAATGTAAAATAAGTGTGTGATTATTTTAAAAATTAGTTTTTCTTCTTTCAATTTATATAAACAATTAAATTTCTTTTTTATACGTTCATAATTCATTTTTTTTTCTTTATTATTTATTTATAAAGGGTAATAAAGGTGGCGTGGGTGTTCGTTTTGAACTTCATTCGTCTTCTATATGTTTTATAAATTCCCATTTGGCTGCTCATGTTGAAGAATTTGAACGTCGAAATCAAGATTTCCATGATATTTGTACTCGTATGGGATTCACTTCATTTACGCCACCAAAATCGATCAAGGATCATGAGTAAGCAAGCAAAAAAGCAAAACAATATTAATTTTTATATATTGTTATAATACAGAGTGGCAGAGACTAAATGATTACAAAATTGGCACCTTACTTTTAATTTCTGTATAAAAAAAAATCACAATATTATATATAGAATATTCAGTGGCGTACCTAGGGGGGTGCGGTGGGTGCGGTCCGCACTGGCGGCACTTATCTTGGGGCGGCATTTTTTATATTTAGTTAAAGTTGTAAAAAGCAACTTATTCATTTCATATTTATTTTTTTTCTTTCTTGAATAATAAATGATTATTATAAGTTTACTATTTGATTTATATAAATTATGATCAACTATATGATTTCGAATATTATTCCTCGGTGTATATAAATATATTTTAGTGTAAATTTTGAATTCTAATTCCAAGAACAGGATAATAATTTTATTTTATTGTATTCATTAAAATTCGTTGAATTCGTAAACGCATCTTTACGATTTTGTTCGGCAATTTTTCCTAACTAAAATTTTTTGATATCAGTTTATAAATGTCATTTCTTTTGAAAAGTTTATATGATTACTTTGAAGTGATATACCAATATTTTTTTAAATCATCGATTTTTCTTTTGAAAAGCAGGGCCAGCGGAAAAAATATAAATATAAATTTTGGGAGCATTATACACGATTTTTCTAGTATGAAAGCTAGAAGAGTAAATATTATATTAATATGTTTACGAGTGCAAAATTTACTCTGTGTATTAATTAATATTGATTAAATAACTTAATAATTTATTTATGTGTATTAATTTATAAAAACCACTATTTGATTGACTTATAATAAAAAGGGCGGCAAACTGGAGATCGCCCCGGGCGGCAAAAGTTCTAGGTACACCACTGAGAATATTTCATTGTAATATAGAAGAAAAATTAATTATGAAAAAGAATTTCCAATAAATGCCACCCTTCCACGTTTAAGAATTTTGCCGACGGTTATTAAATTTTCCTTAACCCAGTGATTCTCAGCCACTGTGCCGCGAGATTATGAGGTTCTTAAACATTTCCGACATTTCCGAAACAAAAGGTAAACCGTTTTTGGGACCACTTTTTTTCAATATGGTAAACTTTTTTACACTTATATTTTTCTTTGTGTGCCGCCAAATTTTTAAACCGCTAAAAGTGTGCCGCGATAAAAAAAAGGTTGAGAATCACTGCCTTAACCCTTCTTTCAACATTTAAACCTGATATGCTAGGATTTTCTCCTTGTATGTCTTTTTTTTAAACTTGATAAATTGAAAGAATATATAGTGCTGCGTGTGTGGTTTGGACTTCAAAATATTCCGATATTTAAATCACAGGGAAGGGGGCTGGGTCGGAGAGGCCAAAGTTGGTGCCTGAGCCGACCCCCACCATCGGCCAACCAGTTCTTGCGCTTGCCCCCACCATTCCGACAAGACCACATCGCGCAACTCTGTTGCGCATATCAAATTTTTTATAGTTTAGTTTGAGAGAGTAGAAGACTGTGATGGAGGGGAAATCACTCTAGGAGGGGGTATCCCTGCCTCTCCTGGCCGCCACCCCTCACGCACCAACTTTGATCTCTCCGACTATAGTAAGTGGGGTGATGACGGAACGTCTTTATTTCTTATCTGAATCAAGCATCCCGAAAATGTTTTATGGATTTGATTAATTGAAAGTTTGGTAGTATGAGATGTGATTACATCCTGAACCCGATGTTTTTATTTTCCTTGAATAAATTCATTAATGAGGAACACACACTCTAATACACGTCTTCTTCTTATGTGGTCATTTAGACTCTGTCACCCGAAATATTAGAATGAGTAGTCAAAATTAAAATCATTAAAAAACAATTTATTTTAAAATATTTGTCATTATTTCTTCTTCTAATTCTGGCCCGTCCATCGTATCTTCCTCGAGGTGCATTTAATTTATGAAAATCCTCGTTATAGAATATCTATCCTTGCGCTGTAATTTTTTTTTTGTCCATTCATTTTACAAATCATCCCCTCATATAGAGAATACCTCCAATTTGTACCATTTCGGTGCATATGATTTAAACAAATAATTATTCTAATTTCTAAAAAAAAATTGAAATAGGTTTTTTTTTTAAATTTCCTTTGTAATAATTACTTTTGATATTCATTTATTTATTTATTTTTAGTCATATCTATTGGCTCGGAGACTTAAATTATCGGATAACCGATTTAGATCGTCATAAAGTGAAAGAATTAATAGAAACTAATGCTTTTGATGAAATAATCAAAGCAGATCAATTATTTCAACAGCGTCAAGCTAAAACAATCTTTGTTGGTTATCAAGAAGGTGATTTGAAATTTCGGCCAACATACAAGTATGATGTTGGGACCGATAATTGGGATTCAAGGTATATCAAAAAAATACATGAACAAAAATAGATGTTTCATCATTTATTGTTTTTATTAATATTTTAATTTAGTGAAAAGAATCGAGCTCCTGCTTGGTGTGATCGTATTTTATGGAAAGGTGAGGGAATTAAACAAATAGTTTATCGTAGTCATCCTGAATTAAGAATATCTGATCATAAACCTGTCAGTGCTATATTCGAATCACAGGTAAACTAAATATATGAATTTATATGTCTATCTTTCCGATCTTGAAAACAGTTCACAGGATTTATGAAAGTAGGGGTATTTATTGACAATTGTTGATTAATTTCTTTAATTATGGAATTATAAATACGAATGACAATGATATTGACTAAAAACAAGATCTATCTACGAGGCATGTTTTTAAGTAAGTACCGTTTTGGAATTAAAAAAAAACGTGCAAAGATATCGCAATAATTTTATTTTTCCATGAAAGCCTGTACCTTAATCTACTTTTCTACATAATTTCCGTCAATATTGAGGCACTTGTCATAACGTGGCACCAGTTTTTGAATACCCTCCTCATAAAATTCTGCCGCCTGACTTGTTAACCACTGTATCACAGCTGTTTTGACTTCGCATTGATTGTCTCATTAAGAATCAGAAATTCCATACTCCTTTTCTGCCCCAAAAAACTGTGCACATGATTTTCCGGGCAGAAATTCTTTGCAATAAAGTGAAGTTTAAGCAAAGAATTTCTGCTCAAATTTCTTCAAAACAGCGATTAAGGTACAGGCTTTCAAGTAAAAATAAAATTATTGTGATATCTTCGAATGTTTTTTTTTTAATTCCAAAATGGTACTTACTTAAAAAACATGCCTCGTAGATAGATCTTGTTTTTAGTCAATATCATTGTCATTCGTATTTATAATTCCATAATTAAAGTAATTAATCAACAATTGTCAATAAATATCAAAGAATAACAAAATCAAAACATTGAAATGATGCAATTGACTATGGAAAACATAATATACACAATATAGAATATATTTATAAAAATAAAATGTAACTAAATTTAAAATTGAAATTTTTACAAAATTACGAATTTCAGTGAAATTTGTCAAAGTATATTTGTAGTTTAATACCAGGAGACATACTTTCAGGTTAAACAATAAAAAAAATTATAAGGACCGAGTTATAAAAAACAATTGTTATAATGACAATATTATTTAAATTAATATCTAAATTTGAATTTAATGAAATGTGCACGATTCCTGGAATTAAATTACTTATTTACTTACACGGTGTGGACAATAAGGTGACTGAGACCATAAAAACAAAACGGGTTACAAATTTATAAATTTTATTTCAGATTATTCAAAATACATTCCTTCCTCATTGATACATCTTTCAAATCTTTTGTAAAATGAATTGAAGCATAAATAGAAGCCATTCTTTTGGAGCCCTTTTAGGGCCGGGGTTACGTAATTCTGGATTTCTTCCACCGATGAAAAACGCTCTCCCTTCATGGCCATTTTTAGTTTAATGAATAGCCAAAAGTCAGCTGGGGCTAGATCAGGGGAATAGGGAGGCTGGGAGATAAGAACAACGCCGCGAATTCGAGCGATTCTCTTCAGCAAACGATCCAAGACCTTCAAATAGTATTCTCCATTGACCGTCTGCCCTTGGGGAGTGAATTCTTGATGAATGATGCCTTTATAAAAAAAACTGTCAAAAGGGTCTTCACTCGACTCTTTTGAAGCCGGACTTTTTTGGGTCGCTTCTCTTCTGGGCCAAGCCACTCGGCACTCATGGCTTCCTCTCCGTGTGCTTTTTGAATCATTTCAAATGTTTCTGTAGCTATTTTTCCAAGTTTGAAACAGAATTTGATGTTGGTGCGAATTTGGAGTGTAGGATTCATGGTTTCTTTGTGACAAGATAGAAAAAGTTGATTTGAAAAAAATTGGATTTCTGAAAAAGTATCAAACTGAATTTTTTTTTAGTTATCGTGGGTTCGTATACATATTTAATTATGTTTTGTTATCTTAGGTGTAGCACCGTGAAAAGGAGTTACAGCACCAGTCACCTTGGTTATTGTCCACACCGTGTATGTCACAAAATGCATTGAAAACCTTGGTATAAATTTTTATTTTAAATATACATTCAATTTTAATGGGTTTTCTTTTACTCACATCATAACTATTTTAAAACTCAAAGCTTTTTTCTCACATTTTAAAGACCTCTATTTATTTCTGAAATTTTCAATAAACGAATATTTTCTATGACAATAATGATAATTTTTACGCAATTTGGAAAACCCATGTTTAAAAACACTTTTTTTTATCGCTATTTTATTATTATAGATATAGAGATCATAATTTTAATATTTTAATTAATTATTTATATATAAGTAAACTTCTAGGTTATTAGTATTTTAGTAATATATATTTATATATATATATTTAGATACGTGTTATTGATGCTACAAAATATAGAAAAATTCATGAAGAAGTCATGAAAAAATTAGATAAACTTGAAAATGAATTTTTACCTCAAGTAATGGTTGATAATACCGAGGTAAATATAAATATAATTATTAATATTAAAACAAAAACAAAAAATCCTTTAAATGTTTAAGGTAATTTTTGATACATTACGTTTTCTTGAAGTGCAATCAAGGGAATTAATTATTGCTAATACAGGACAAGTCCCTGTAACTTTTGAATTTATTAAAAAACTTGATGACTCTAATTATTGTAAAGATTGGTTAAATATTGAACCTTATTCAGGTTTTATTATGCCAGGTATGTGTTTAAATTTTTATTTTTTTAATTGTAATTATTATTTTTATTGATTTTAATTTTCTATCATAAATCATTTTAACATAAAAAGGTGAAAAATGTGATATTAAACTTGAAGTATTTGTTGATAAGAAATCTGCATTTAAATTAAATTCAGGAGAAGAAAAATTATATGATATTCTTGTTTTACATTTGGAGGGAGGAAAAGATATATTTATTACAGTAACAGGTAATTTTTTTTATTATAAATTGTTATAATTATCATTATAATGATTATCGTATTTTTTTGATTTTATAGGTACTTATGAGCGCAGCTGTTTTGGATCTTCCATTGAGGCTCTAGTCTATATTCCTGTACCAGTAAGAGAAATTCCTATTGGGAAACTAATGGATTTGGTAATATATTAAATATATATATTATATCAAATATTTTTTCTAATAAGAAAAAATGTATCCAAGATTACTTGTATTTTAGATTGACTTGTTTTTGGGAAATTACTATTAATTTAGTATGTTTTATAAATATAAATAATGTTTTTTCTAAATATTGTTTAAATTTTTTATTAATTTGTCTTAGATATTTATCTAATTATATAATTAGATATAATAATTATTATAATTTTTTTTTTACCGCGGCACACTTTTAACGGTTTAAAAATTTGGCGGCACACAAAGAAAAAGATTAATGTACCATATTGAAAAAAGTAGTCCCAAAAACGTTTTACCTTTTTTTTTTCTTTTTTTTAGAACCAAATTGAAAAAATTTAGAAAAAAGTTTGAGAGCATCGTAATCTCGCGGCACAGTGGTTGAGAATCACTGATCTAGACCATAGGTTCCCAAAGGGGTCTATTTTAACCTCCAGGGGGTCCACGGCAGCGAATATCAAATTTGGGGGTCCTTGAAATGAAAATGGGGGTCAACGGGCGTCTATGGGGGTCCATGTGTTTCCCCAGCTCTAAAAAAAAAGGTAAATCGTTTTCCCGACATGGCTTTTGAAACATTTTTGATTTAATTTTTTTATAAAAAATCGAAATCAATTTAGGGGGTCAACCCAAAACCGAAAAAACATGGCAAGGGGTCTACGACACAAAAAAGTTTGGGAACCTATGATCTAGACATCTAGACCAGAGGTTCTTAAACTTATGTACTCCGCGAACCCCCACTTGAAATTTTTTTTTTGACGGACCCCATCCCAACTTTAGGTACTTAACGTCATTTTATTAGTTAATTTCTGGCTTACGATCTCATAAGAACAAGGATATATGATGAATATTTCTAACAGTGATTGGTGAATAACGATTTTTTTGCATATTGTAAAACACATTTTATTAGAAATTATAATATTGAAGAAAGAAAATTCAGCTTTGCGGACCCCCAGGGGTCCGCGGACCACAGTTTAAGAACCTCTGATCTAGACTATCTAGAGCAGGGATGAGCAACCCGCGGCCCTTTAAATGTTTTTCTGCGGCCCGCCGAGCATTTCTAAAATAGAATTTTATTATTCGTCTCGATTATTTATAAACAATATTATAATGTTTATTAGTTTATATATAAAGCTTTGTAAATTATTAGTAAGTGTGGCCCGCCACAAAATTTTAAAATTTAAATTGGCCCGTGGGTTAAAAAGGTTGCTCACCCCTGATCTAGAGACACCTCCATCCATCTCCTATCTTCTTTTAATTCCATTCCATATAAAGGAATAAACTTTTATATACCCAATTGGTTTCTCTATAATCCAACTTCTTGCTAGTCTGTCTTTCCTCACCAGTCCCACCCATCACAACCTCAATTTTATGACCCTACGTTCGAAGATGTATAGAGGTCATGCATTTCCTCGTTAGGCCGTCTGCTTCATTCCACAGTGATTTCATTCTTTCATAAATGCTATTTTCAAAAACCCTGAATCTATTCTTTCACTCAAAGTCAAAGATATACACTTTACTCCACAATAACAGACGTTGCCTGATTTCAAACTTAATTTTTACTCTTCTCGAATATTATGATTTTTAGTGATTATATTAACAATTTCTTAACCCGTCACTAATCAAGGCCCAATTTTCAATCATAATTTTTATTCCCTTCGCTTACAATAAAATGTAAACAACAATCATCTATATTGAGTATTATAACCCAAGTTTAAAATTTTTCTACATTTACAAATTACATATACGTGTTATAAGTTAAGATTTGTGTATGATTTCTATTTTTTTCTAATACTAAATTTTTTAACACTGATTTGTTGTGTCTTTCAATGTTTTTATAATTTTACGTTAAATGTTATAAATAAAGGGTGTTTCATAAAGTACGCAGTTTTTAAAAATGCAATAAATCAGTCAAAATCGAAGCAAAATTCAAAATTTTTATTTAATTTCATTCAACATATACTTCGATTTAATAATGAAAAATGATATCGAGCATATGTCCACCTCCACTTTCTCTGCAGCCAGTCATCCGATCGTTGAAATTAACGATAACTCTTTTTCAGACGTCCCTGTCGATTTCGTCGATTACCCACTGAATTTTCATCTTCAGTTCGGTAATCGTTTGAGGTTTGTTCACGTAAACTTGTGACTTCGTCGTCCTCTTGTTGTCTAGTCAAAATCCAATCGGCGAATCTTCGCCGTTTTGCATGATCTGCTGGTTTCAGCTCTTGTGTCAACTGAATCTTGTAGGGGTGCATATGAAGATCTCTTTTTTCAGTATTCGATGCACCGAAGATGTTGACATACGCAGCTGTTGTGAACGACGGCGAAGCGATTTCACGGGGCTCACTTTCACACTGTCTTGCACTACCGCAATGTTTTGTTGCGTTCGAACATTACGGCTTTGTAATGAGTTTTCACAATAAGAATGCGTTGATGGATACTGAACCACCCCATTGCTACAAAATGGAAAAACGACAAATGGTCTTCTAATCGGAGTGATAATAGATAACGAAAATGATAGGAACAGTGCTGACAATCTTCAAACAAAACAATTAAAAAACTGCGTACTTTATGAAACACCCTTTACTATAAACACTTAGAATCACCCTGAATATTTATGCTTATACATTCTTTTTAAAATAAATAAATATTTATATAAAGAGAGGGAGAAAGAAAGTGTTTTCTTAAATGAAAGTAATATATGATTTTAGGAAACTGGTAAAGAATTATCTTCTATGACACAAAACCGTGATCCTCATCCAATTCCAAAAGAAATATGGTTCTTAGTTGATCATCTTTATCGGCATGGATTAAAACAGGCACATCTCTTTGAACACCCAGGACTCCATTCAGAGTTATTGCTTATACGCAATTGGTTGGATAATGGTTCACCAGATCCTTTACGTATCCTTTGTGAAAGCTATTTATATTTTTCCTATTATTCTCATTATCATCATTTGATATTCCACTATTCTATATAGTGATATAAATTTCTTTAATTCTTCCTAGCTGGTTCTGTTCATTCTGTTGCAGAAGCACTACTTTTATTATTAGAAGCAACATCGGAACCAATCATTCCATATAATTTGCATAATGTTTGTCTAAGTGCAGCAAATAATTATCCACAATGTAAACAGGTAACTTATAAAATATAATGCAATAAAATAATATTTTCTGTTTACTATCTCGCCAGAGAGAAAAATTTCGATGTTGAGATTTTGATGTTTTTATACGTTTTGAAGGTTCCTGAATCATTTTCACTAATGCCTGTCTGTCTGTCTGTGTGATGTAGACAAGATTATGCAAAAACGGTTTGAGCTAGAATCATGAAATTTGGTATACGGGAATTATTCAAAATTCGTAGTTTTCCATCAACTTTTGAGAAATGTAGCTCAACCGGAAGAGAATCAAAACCTACAACGTTTTGATTTTTTTTCCTCTAAAGTGACCGTAAAAATAAAGATATATGTTTGTTAGTTTTTCACATGATTAAAAATTGTATAAAACTGCTATATATAGAATTTTAGTTTAATTGAATCTCTAAAAGTACCTGAATTAATTTTTTAACTCTGCAAATCTCACGCGCTAACACGTGACGTGGTGCCATCAACAAATAGTCAAACAAACGCTGGTTTAATAAATATTATTTATTAATTTTAATTTACAATTAATTAAATTTTATTTAAATATAATATATGTTAATTAATCCAATTCAAATTTGCGAGATTGTCGAGAGGAGACACTCCAGCTTATTTATTATAATATTAATCTTTTTATTTAAACAGATTATAATGCAATTACCGGAACATAGAAAAAATGTATTTTTGTATTTATGTATATTTTTACAAGAAGTATTAGCCCATTGTAATGATAATGGTTTGGATGCTAAAACTGTTGGTAAGTAATCCAAGTACGCCATTCTCATTCAAGAATTTTTTTTTTTATTTTATTAACAAATGATCTCAAAAAAATTACTTTTATTTCTGCATAATACAGCTACATTGTTTGGTACAATTTTTCTTCGTGATCCTCCAAGGAGTCGTGGCGATTTGACATCGAAAGCAAGAACCAATCAACAGGCGCTTGATCGTAAAAAATCACTTTTTGTCTATCATTTTCTTGTTAATGATCAAAGTGATTTTATACTTAGTCATTAGTAGAGGTAAATAAACTGAACAAAAATAAGAGAAATAATTCTTATTCAATATCTTAACCTTAACTTATAATAATCATTCATTTAAAATGCATCATCAGCTATTCTCTCTTGAATCAACTAAAATTAAGTAACTAAATATAATATCTTCCAAATGTTTTTTTTTAATTTAAATTCTAGTATATATTAATATATATTTATATATGATTACCAAAAATATGAATTATTTATTTATTTTATTTTATTTTTTGTATAAATTATTTGAAAAATTGTCAATATTTGTAAATTATAGTATCACCTCTTTAAGATGAATACTAAATTATATTATTATTATCATCCTAACCCCTCCCGTCCTCCCATTAAACGACCGATAATTGGTAGCTTACTTAACTTAAAGAAGAGGGTATACAATAATTTACAAGTACCAAATCGTCTAATCAATGTAAATGATATATGTATTATGACTGTTAGTATGAATGAAGGTGTGATTAAGAGAAGAAAATAGAGAATTGACACTAAAAAGATTCCAATCTAATTTATAGAATTTTAGAAGTTTGAATATATATATATATATATATATATATTTAATTGCATTTACACCATTCTATAAACATTAAGCTACATAGTCACAATGTACAATTATAAAGGTATGCACATGCGCATATTGGCTAAATCATAACGTAAGTAAGAACATTAAATGAAACATCTTCTATATGTATATATTTTTTTTTGTATAATTTTATTTAACAAATACTTATATATTTATTATAAAGGCACCATTGGGTGTGTGGGCAGCGAACCTGCCTCACATTCACATGGTCCCGGATTTAAGTCTCAGGCCTGGCAAGGGAATTTCCCTAGCTGAGTTCTATGGGACGGAGTCAACCCAGCCTCCGGGAACAACATTGGGGAAAAGCTACTTGATAGCGCCTCCGATCAAGAAAATCAAGGTAAAGGTTGAGAGGACCCGTTCTACTGATCATAGGACACCTCATTGATATAACCGACTCGATAGGCGTTGTCCTTGCGTAGGACGTACAAAGTCAGAGGTTTTATATATTTATTATTTTATAAAATTATATAATAATAAATTTGACAAATTATTTTAGAACAAGGATTTTATAAGGAAATATGTTAACAAAAAAATGTATTTCGCTATCTACATATTTATATCTTTCTGACGAAAAGTCTCTCTCGAAACGTTTTAGCTACAAAAAACACATTCCTCCAATTGTCCCTTTTAAATTTTTCATCTTTGTTTGTCAAAAACTCGTTCAACTCACTGGTCACCTGACAAAAACTTCTCGCTATTGTGCCCCGGCCTTCCCCATTTCTCATGTCATTCTATCTAAATTATTATAGGTTTTCCTGCTAATTTTTACAATATATATTTTTCTACGAATAATCAATTTTATGATGTTCCTTTTTCAGATTAATCTAAAAAGAAAGAATTTCTGCATAACATTTTCATTCTAAAGGGATATGCCTTTATAATTGTTATTATTATGTTTATTCACAATAACGATCACTAC
The DNA here is from genome assembly GCA_963082975.1 of Labia minor. Taxonomy (NCBI): domain Eukaryota; kingdom Metazoa; phylum Arthropoda; class Insecta; order Dermaptera; family Spongiphoridae; genus Labia; species Labia minor. The sequence continues at coordinate 7,927,828 of OY720347.1, read as the reverse complement.
TCTACATTGATTAAATTTTCTAAGAAAAAGTTTAATCTTAGTTATTTTTTGGCTTAATATTAAAATTAGCAAAATTTTATAATAAAACAATCAATGAAATTGATTTTAAAATAAAATATCATTAAAAAGTGTCAATTCTTTATATAAAAATAAAATTTCTTTCATTTTAAACGTAGATTATAAAAGAATAAATATATAAAACCTAGTATCGATGTTGTTATTCATATTTCAAATAGATATAATTTTATAAATAAGAATTAATGATGAATTGCTTATTTTTAAATTATTATATTTACTGCTATTTATTGTTATATTAAAAATCATTTTAAATATATTAATAAAAGGCAAAGCACTCACTGAATCATCTCTAATTCTCCAACTTCCTGTTTAGACAGAGACTGAAATTAGGCAGGCTCATTTCTTAAAGCTTAATTATAACTATAAGAAGGCGCCATTGGGTGTGTGGGTAGCCCGTGTAAATTGGGCTTAAGGATTGGCTGTTTTTACATCTCGCAAGAGATAGTATTGCGATCACGAAAATTTTCGATGTTTTTATACGTTTTGAAGGTTCTTGAATCATTTGCACTAAGGTTGAGAAAAATGTATGTGTCTGTCTGTCTGTCTGTGTGTGTGTGTGTGTGTGTGTGTGTGTGTATGTAGACAAGATTACGCAATAACGGTTTGAGCTAGAATAATGATCAACAAAGCCAAACATCCGCTGGTTTAATAAATATTATTTATTAATTTTAATTTATAATTAATTAAATTTAATTTAAATATAATATATGTTAATTAATCTAATTCAAATTTAAAAACTAGTGAAGATGATTTTTCCAGAGGATAAAATCAATACAAAGTGCATGATTTGTGGAGATATGTAAAAAATCTCCTTATGTGAAATTTGGTATGAAAATAACCCTTCCCTTCCTATCGTCAATCGGTAATACTACCACTTCCGGTTTCCGGATATACACCAAAAGTTGATCAATTCATCATATTGATGCATTAAGTAAATATACCAAATTTCATTAAAATCCGTTGAGCCGTTCAAGCTGTATACATCTATAAGGACGGACGGACAGACATCATGCTAAAAATACTTTTTTCTGTTAAGAAAATGCATGATTCGTGGAGATATGTAAAAATCTCTGTGAAATTTACTATCGTCGGTAGGTAAAAAATGTAGTCTCGTGTCTGTGTTGTAAAATTTTCCCTTCTCAAGTCGAGTGTTTAAATGAAAAATCTAAAATATTTTATTGAATATAATAAAAAATATTCAAAATGAACGAACAAATGGAAATATTTGAGAAATACATTAGACAAAAAAAATATTTGCTTGTGATGTTCATTTTAGAACTTTTTCTTCATTTCTTTCTGGAAATATTGTCATTCATTTTGAGGAGAAAATAATAATTTGAATACATTAACAGTATAATTTTTTATTTTTATTTTCCAATTAACATTTTTTTTTATATCTTCCCATTATTAGGTCAATAATAAAATGTCTTACATTATATACAAATAATTATTTACATACATGAGCACTGAATTTGGGAAAATAAGAGGTAGGAAAAAGAAATGGCAAAAGTATACATTGGATTTGATTATGGATAAGAGCCATTCGTTAGTATCGTGTGGATGAAGATAGTCCTCAATCAAGAACTAAATAATATGCAAATTAATTAAATTAAATTAAAAAAAAAAGTTTCTGAAAAGGGATAAAGTAATTCAATATATCCTATTCTAAAGAATTTCATTTAGCAATTTTCCCCATTTTCCAACCTTTCTGCACCGGTGCCCCCCTTTTTAAAAAAAAAAATAATTTTTGTAATAATCTAATTTCATAAATACTCACATAATATAGTAATTTATTTAATGGACTACAAAATCACACATACACATTACACACCCACAGACACTCTAAGCAAAAACATATAGATTATTATAGATTTTAGAAAAAATTGGTTCTAATACATTCGCGCCCCTTCACACAGTCTCGCGCCCCCCAGGGTGGGGGGGGGGGCGCCTCCACAGGTTGGAAAACACTGCCATAGGGTTTTTCCAAACAGATTGAGGGAAGTGTGTTAGTGTTTTTGTTGCTTTTTATTTTTATTCAATCACTCAGTAAATTATAAAAAAAATTCCAATCATTCTAATTTAATCTTAATGGTGTATTGGAATGCATTAATTGGTCTAAAGTTAAAAATTGTATATTCTGTTCATTTAATTGTTCTTCAGGGATCCAACTTAAATCTTGTCTCAAATAAAAGCCACCTAAAAATAAATGTGGTAACTTTCCATTCCATTCCTAGAAAAGATATATATTTTTATGAAATATTTCCATTCTCATTTGTAACATTTTTTTAATATATGGAAAACGAATTTTCTAATTAAAAAAAAAATCACGAAGAAAAATTAATTAATAAGGGGACTGATTTAGTTGAATAAAACAAGTCAAAAGTGGAGAAGAATAATAATGAAATAGTTTCCTCAATGTCATAGAGAGATAGGCATATTTTTAATATTAAATTTCTATAATATTTAATATATATATGCAATTATGTATAAAATGTAAACTATTTACTTTTGGAGAAAGCATAGAAAAATATTGTTGTCCAGATTCTCTTTGATATAAATAATAAATATGTCCTGGTTTTTTAACAAAATTACAAGCAGCATGATTTAGATTTATATTACGTTTAGCATCGTTCAAAATTGTTGATGCTTGTTCTTTTAGAAAATTCATTTGTCTAGATATTAACTCCAATTTGCCACATGTATTTGATACAATAAATTCATCAGCCTAGAAAAGAAATATTAAATCATAAAAGAGAAGAATATATATATTAGGATAATTACAATGTATTATATTGTGAAATTTTTTACCTTTGAAATTTCCTGTGCCAATTGAACAATATCTTCTCTTTGGTGTTTACCAACACGATATGGATTAATTGAATCAAATTGAAGGGAATTAATATTCCTCTCTACTAAATTATTTTCACATAACACTAGAAAAAAATTAAAATAAATTATTTCAATATGTTATTTTATTTCAAAAGAAATATTAATAATTAACCAACTTTTGGAATTTATTTCTTCTTCCATTTTAAAAGGATAAAATCTTTTCATTAAGTATAAATATATATATATATATGTATCTTTTAAACATTTAATTATAAGCTAATTATATAAATATTGTCTGTGATATAATTAAAATAAAAAAATTATATTTTTAAAAATATTAAATTATTTAATATAGATAAGAAACGCCACCTTTCGGACAAAACGAAATAATGCAATCACAAAGTTTAAATATTTTAGATTACTAAAAGTTTTAAAAATATGTATTTTGTATTCACAATCTTTCTTATATACAATATATCATTATATTTGATTTTTTTATTTTAAAATGAATAAGATAAAAAAAAATCTGGGCTATCTCGCAAATTTGAATTGGATTAAATAACATATATTAAATTAAATTAATTAAATTATAAATTAAAATTAATAAATAATATTTATTAAACCAGCGAATGTTTGGTTCTTTGTTGATGGCACCACGTCACGTGTTGGCGCGTAAGATTTGCAGTGTTAAAAAATTAATTCCGGTACTTTCATCGATTCAATCAAGCTGAAATTCTATATATAGCAGTTTTATACAATTTTTAATCATGTGAAAAAACTATCAAACATATATTTTTATTTTTACGGTCACTTTAGAAGAAAAAAATCAAAACGTTGTAGGTGATGACCCTCTTCCGGTTGAGCTACATTTCTCAAAAGTTGATAGAAAACTACGATTTTGAATAATTCCCGTATACCAAATTTCATCATTCTAGCTCAAACCGTTTTTGCGTAATCTTGTCTACATACATACACACATGCATTCACATACCCACACTCACACACAGACATTTTTCTCAACCTTAGTGAAAATGATTCAGGAACCGCCGAATATACAGATTTTAAATATGGTTTTTCAGTTTCGAACACTTTTTTAGACCATTTTGAAACAGCACGTCTACTTCATCTCGAGAAGGACATAATGGAAAACAATAAAAATTCAGAGAACATCGAATCTACCGATGTGCTCATGATTGGCAGAGTGTCGATTGAAAAAAGAAAAGGCAGATAGAAAAATCCTGCTACGCCAATAAACGTAAAACAAAAAATCTACTACTGAATATATAATTCCTAATTCTCAAAATCGATTACAAGCTCTCTCAAAAATAACTCCCGATGAAGTCCCTTCCCCCTTTCCCCAAACCTATGAACAACATCCACCAATCCAAATATTTCCGATTACGGACAAATGACACCTGACTTGATCTCACCTGTAATTATACCTGTACCCTGACCAACTAAGTCAGCGGTTTCAACCTGTGGTGCGCACTCCTTTGGGGGCGCGAAGGCAATTCAAGTGCCGGCAAACTTTTGAAAATTCTCTATTTTTTCCAATAGGGTTTTAAAAAAAAAAGGTAAGATGATTTTGTAGCCAAACTTTTGAACATTTTCGATTTTTTTTCAGTATGTTTTTTTTAAAAAAAAAAGGTCATGATTTTGCGATGCTCTGAACCATGGCCCACCCTATTATATTATTTCAGAAATTGAACTATTGAAAATGGAAATTAGATTATTACAAAACAAAAGGGGGGCGCCGGTACAGAAAGATTGGAAATCACTGAACTAAGTCTTGATCAGGATAAGACCAAATACCTTACCAATTTTAATGATTTTAAGGGCTAAATGCGACTCTTATCTTGTGTTTCATATGGGCTTTAGGGTGAAATTTATGTTTTTTAAATAATTACATCGTTGAGACGAGTCAGGAAAAATACATACAATGCATTTTCACTGGAATAATCTATAATATATAAATAAAAATATTTTGAATGATTTTTCAAACTAATTTATTTTAAAAGGAAAGATAAATAGGATATAAAATATAGATTAATAAGAATAATAATTAAATGCATTTTTATTTTAAAAAATTTATATTTTATAACCTTTAGGTTTTATTTTATTTTTTAAATTATCATTAATTGTTTTTCCGTTAAAAATTCATTATTATGAGTGGCTGAAAAACAGAATAAATATTGTTTAATTAAAAAAAAAAAGATTATTTTAGTAATAAATTTAAATGAAATTAATACCTTTAGGAGGAACAATAAATTTAGAAGCAACAATACAATTTTTAAGATTAGAATTTTCTCCAACAACACAATTATCACAAAGAATACAATTTATTAAACAACATCTAAAAATAAAAGTGTTTTTTTTTTAAATAATTAATTACTTAATTCTTTATTTGTTTTAGAGTATGCGAAGACCCTTGGAAAAAAACAATGTTAGAAAACAAAACAATATCTTCACAATATAAAAAAGGTTTATCAAAACATCATTCATCATCTTTATTTCTTCTAGCAAACGGCTTGGTTTATCTAGTACCTTAAAATTTATAATATAAAAATTAAAATTGAATATTTTTAAGAAGCTATAAATCAATTTTCGTAAATTTCAAAGACTTTGTTGGATTTTCCCCAAAAATATTTTTTTTTTTATTATTACCAGCTAATTCGGTGTATTTGTAAGAAAAGAATAACTAAAGTCATTTAATAAAATTAAAACTCTATCTGATTTTTTCAACATTTCTTTGGAGTCAGTTGGTTCTTCCCATTTTATCAGCATCAAGTTAGTTTTTTCCACATAGTTAATACCTTAGAATAGACCATACCTTAACAACTAATAGATTAATTCTTTGATTTTTTAAAAAGTGAAATAAATTTGTTTTTCCCCGAGGGTCTTCATATGTTTATATATTTCTAAATTTGAAAATATTGTTTTTAAAATTATATAATGAAATTTACCCTGGTTCTACAGTAACATTAGACATGACAATACAATCCTCTAGACGAGTTTTTGTTTGAATTTTTGATCCTGGTCCAATATTGGTGCGCGTTAAGGAAGTGTGGCCATCAATTTCTGCATGTGAAGCCACTCTTGTTTCTGGACAATATTGTGTACAGAGCATTTTACTTTCAGGATGAATTGGCTCATTATCAAGTAGATGTTTTGCCTAAAATAAATTTATACATTTTTATTATGATATATAAAAATCTCATAAAAAAAAAACAACTTACAATTTTATTTGCATAACAATAAGTAAAAATTGTATTAACTCTGAGAGGTTCATTAATTTCATGATAACTCCCTGGTGTTGGTTTATTAAGTTTTTTTTTCTTTCTCTCATCTTGTTCCAAAAATTGTCTTAATTTTGGAAAAGGACTTTCTTCAGGTTCTTCTTCAGATTCTGATGGATCCCAATCAGTATAACAACGAATCCAATCACTGTTATTTCGATCCGTAACAATATGCGAATAGCTATCGACAATAATTCTTTCATTCGGACTTTCAGCATATGTAAAAATATCTTAAAATAAGAATAAATATAAATATATATATATATATATATGATGTTTTTCAATATGAGTATAATTTTTTAGGAAAATTCATATTCAATTAAATATCAAATTATTCTTTCAATTTTTATAATTAATATAATTTAAATTAACCTTCTTCTTGAGGCTCTGGTAGAGGATCATCAAAATTATCTGGATTTTCAGGTATATTTTGAGATGGTTCCGATAGTTGCATTTGAACTAAATGTGGCATTAAATCAGTTTTTATTGACAATATTGACCTGAAAACAATATATTTAAGTTATAAATATAATTTAAAAAATATATAGATATATATGTAGAGATATGAATGAATATTTTCACATTTAACTTTTTTTCTTACACTACATAAATTCTTTCATTTTTTTTTTTTTGTTTTTTTTGGAAAAAGCTTTTTGTTAATGAGAAATTAAAATTATAATCTTTTAATTGATGAAATGAAATGAAAAGAATTTATCAAATATTCTGAATATTCTTTTTTTGATATTATGAATATAATTAATTAATTGATAAAAATTTCATTTTAATGTATTAACTCATTCACCACTCTAAATATATTTTAAAAAAATAATATTAATAATATAAATAATATTACTTTTCTGTTTTCAAATAATTTACAAGCCATTTTTTTAGCAAATATAGATGAGCATCAGTTAATTTACAATGTATTGCTATATTTGGATGCTTTAAAATTAATTTAGTAGGAAGACCGAATAAATCACCATTTTCACTATCAGAAGAATCCAAATGCAATACAAGTCGATTAGTTGACTCTTCAATACCAATCTTTTCTCCATCAACTAAAAACATTGTTGATATAAAAATTATATTAGAAGTGTGATTCTAATTGAAATTCTAATATAACATATTTGTTAGGTCAATTATTTAATTTAAAGATATAATAATGAAAAGGAAATTAATTAAGAAAGAGAAAGAAATTAAATAGAGAATGAATTATAAATAAATCAAAATATCACAATGAATATAAATATGTTACTAAAGCTTTGGTGGCTGTTTTTTATTTATAAGGGAATTTTGTAAATAGAACCACATATTGATATTTGTTATTGTAAATTTATTCAAAAAAATGCAAAAAATACACAACTTTTCGATTGCAGAAGCACTTGTCACTGGACAGCAGTCGCTTGATAACGATTGCAGAAGTAGCAATCGAAACGTTGTGTATTTTTTTGAATAAATTTACAATAACAAATATCAATATGTGGTTCTATTTACAAAATTCCCTTATAATATAAACATGTATATATATATATATATATATATATATATAAAGGATTATGCCTACATATTGTTCAGAATTTAAAATTTTTCACATACATATTTTCAAGTTTCATCACCTGGAAATTTCAAATATAATTTTAGAATTTTCATGTCTGTCAGATTATGATTATAGCTTCAAAGTTGGCTGGACCAATCACTATAAAATTACTCTACAATATTCTTACCCCTATTTGAAAAGAAGCTATAAATTTGATCAATAACAACTCAGAAATTAATTTATAAAAATTTATATAAAGTTACATGTTGTTCATCCGATGCCTCTCTCGGTTCAGTGAGCCTGTCTATATTTATTCGATATTCATTCTACTATAAATATAAAAATTTTATTTCTAGCAAGCAGCACAGTAAGAATTAATAAAATAAAATAACTGGTTACAATTGATGAGAAAATTTACTTTACTTAAAACTTGGATAATAATAAATTTAAAAAGGTTAGTCATTATTATTGTTCATATTTCATAAAATAATTTCATTTTTTTTTACCTTCGTTATTGTCACTTTTAGGTCCTGGACATTTTAGTTTTTCCAACTTGCCTTGAACATCTTGTATATAATAAGACACAGAAGTGGGATTATTGCATCGAAAAATCTCAAAATAATCTTCTAAATCAGTACTCATTATTAAATCACCAGATATGATTAACATATCTTTCTAAAAATTATCAATAATACATAAATCAAGTTATATATTTATATATATATTTCAATTTAAAAATTAAATTATCTACGGTTATTTGATCTTTCATATGTCTTATAGTATCTGCAGTTCCCCAGTCTTCTTCTGCCGGAATTTGAATGTAATCAATAGTCATATTAAATGATCTTAATGCATTTTGAAATTGGATTTTATCTTTATCAAGGCAAACTAAAAATGCGCCTGCAAATAAAAACATATTTTACTTCTTTTGACTTCTTCACAAAGCTTAAATTTATGCAAAGTTAATTATATTGAGATTTTTATATAACTTGATAAATCCAAGTAGTTTTTCACAAGAAATCTGTCAACTATAAATTTAAATTTTCTTTCGTCATACTATTTTAAACATTTCTATTATATTATATTCCATTATATTTGTTTGAATTATAAATACATTTAATAATTTTTTTAAAAGTATTTAATTAGAAAAAATATTTGTTTTATTGAATTTTAATCAAAAAAACCCACGTCTAAAACCAGCTCTTTTTAGTTGTCTTAATGGGAACATGATTAAGGGTTCATTTCCAATTAAAAGTAAACACTTGGGTACAGTGGAACATAATTCAGTCATTTTGGATCCTTGGCCTCCTGCCATAACAATCGCTTGAAAATATTTATCCATTTTATCTCTGAAAAAAAAGACAAGTTGCATAAGCTTATAAGATTTCAAAAACAGTTATTTTTATAACCTATTGACAAATATTATTTTATATTGTTTTTTGTTAATAAAATATGATTAATTGTTGAAATTAATTTTTATTAAAATATATATTTCAAAATTATAAAATTCACATGACATATGTTTTTTATAAGTTAAAATTCATTAAATATTACCTAAATTCAAATTTTGTTTTAAATAAAAAATTAATTATATCTCAATTGGTAAATAACAAATTATTTATTATTTAAGAGATATGTAAAAATATTAAAATAAAAATTCTATACAAAATATGGCATGACTTAATATTTTGAAATCTTTCTCGGACATTAATTAATAAAAGGGGCAAATAAAAATAGAATCACGCAATCTAGTGAGAATTTGGTGAATTACGCTAAATTTCCTTTTTATAAAATCCTATTTCAACTTAAAGAATAAAGAAAATATAAATATAAAATTTTTTTATAAAATTATGTTTTTCTCATGGACTAAAAATAATAAAATAATTTTTCTTTAAGCCTGACAAAGTATAATGGATGAATTGCTTCATATTCAAAGAAAAACGTTGGGCGCATTTAGTTATATTTATTTATATGAAATATCAAGATCATAAAAATTTTATTAAACACATAAACTGATAATTTTTTTTATTATGCAATAAAATTGATAGATTAAGAATTAAGAAATTAATCTTTAATTACTTTTCACTGTAATATGTGCAATTGGCTTCATTAATTTTATATATTCTTCTAAATAATCAAAGTCAATATCTCTAAATGCTTTTAGTTCGAGATCTTTTTTGCAGAGTAGGTTTAGTTTTTTCTTTATTCTTAAATATATGTTTATTAGAATCGTATAAGGAATTCCATCTCGTTGAAACAGGATAAATAAGAGAACGGACGTTACAAGTTTCTAAAAAATTGAGGAACTTGTTACTCGTTACTAGCTCCTTTTATTGGGGGGGGGGGAACTAGTTACAGTTCCCGTTACAAAAAGTAACGTACTCGGGGAAATAACTAAATTAATTTACGAAATACACCAAAATGTAAGAAAATTATCATTCAATCAACAATAAAATTTGGTATTGTTAATACAGTTACACTCATGACAAGATTATTTTTGTCAATAGAATAAATTAAATGAAGATCTCTTATTAATTATTTTTCTGTTTTGTTTTCAAATGTAATTTATGTATTATGATATAGTATTATTAAAAATATATATATATTTTTGTTAAAATTAAAAACCTTATCATAATTTTATTCTAAATAAAAAGTATATCCACATATACATATAATATATATATATATATATATATATATATATATATATATATATTTATATATATATATATTTATCTATAATAATAAAAGCAAGTGTAATGTGTTTGTCTGTCTGTCTGACCGAGCTCTCCAGCCAAATCTATCGCACGCAGGGACCTGGAATTTTTTACACGGAAGCACAAAGGGGCTGGCCACCAGACCTCGAAGCCCGATTTTCGATTTTTTAATTAGAAAAATTTTAAAAAAATTATAAAGAATAATTAATTAAAAATAGTTTAGTTACCATAATAGATCATAGAGGCGCTGGTGGCGATAATTTGGCGGTAATTTAAATTCTGAGCAATGTGCAGATAAAAATGTTTTTATATATCTAGTGATATTTACAATATCTCAATTGATCTTATTGGCCTTTTAAAACATTCACAATACGGCTATAATTTAATACTATTAATTTTTAAGATTATGTGATTAAGAAAATTTGATCTCATAATTGGATTTTCAAGTAAGATTTTAATATATAATATATTTTTTAATATTATTTTTATAGTAGTTTAGTGTTATGCTAATTTTATATTTTATTTTTATTTTGTTTACTTTGATTTTTTTAAAAATAAATTAATAACATTTAAAGTAGCATAAAAAAATTAATCGAGGCAGGAAAATTGATGGGGTTTGAAATTAATAGTGATAAGACAAAATAATTAGTATCAGAGATAATAATATTTGCAAAGAATTTAAATCGAGGTTGCAATCTGGAAATTATTATCAAAGGGGATCAAAATTAAAATATATAAAACAATTATTTTTTCTGTTGTATTATATGGGTGGGAGGCATGGTCTATAACCCTGGGAGATGAGAGTAGATTCAGAGTATTTGAGAATAGGATTCTTCCCAGCATTTATGGACCAAAGAAAGATGAGGACACCGGGGAATGGCGGAGACTGCATAACAAGGAATTGCATGACCTCTATGCATCTCTAGATATAGTTAGGGTTATAAAAGCGAGAAGGCTGGGATCGGCAGGGCACATGGTTAGAATGGGAGAGGAAAAATATATTGGTGGGGAGTTCGATTGGAAAACGTCCGTTTAGAAGACCAATTGTGAACAGGGCGGACAATGTAGGAAGGAACGTGAGAGAGATGGGACAGGGTAGGAGTTAGATGGTTATAGCTCAGAATAGGGGGGTACAGGGGGCGGAGCCCCCGTCTAGGTGTGGAGAGCGCCGAAGGCGCTCGAAGCAGCTAGTATATTCATATAGGTCAAAGGCACTGGCGAGATAGTAAAAATGACAGTTTTTTCTAATGATTGGCACTTAAACCTCCAGTCTTTGACACAATGCATCCTCTAATGATCAAAAACTTTCCCAAATCCAAAGTTTTACTTTTTAACACTGAAAAGTTGTCGTCTCTTTCTTATTTGGCAAGGAGGAGAAAATATGTGAAACAATGTCACACCAAGAAAAAACACAATCTTCGGGTTCAAGCTATTTCCATAGTCGTCCAGCTCTCAAAACAAAAAAACAAAACGAAGGTATTAATATACTGAGTGAAATAAAATAAATGTAAAGCTATTAAATTAAACATAAACTTACATATCACTTCGAGGGGACAGGGGACAGAGTCTCATGTCTGTGTGCGAAGAGCGCCAAAGGCCAATTTAATTAAAGCTTATTTGACAAATTTGTTTAAAATATTTAATGGCAGCAATCTTCAAATTCAAGGTGATGAAGTGAATTTAATTAAAACATAATCTGTTATTTCTGCATTTGTAGCGAAACTTCTTCTATACAAACCAACGTTTAATCGAAGGAAAATCAGCCAGTATGTTGTTTGTCAGGAGCAGAAAAATAAGATCAAAAAATACTTTCTAATAGTGATTTAATTTTGGATTCATATTCACGTGGAATAAGAAGAATCTTCACGGTTACAAGAAGAACTTATAGAAGTGAATGAATTGAAATTTAGATTCAAAAGCAGGTGTCAACAATTCTAGCTTCAAAAGATCTCTATATCTAACTTTTCTTGAAATTTGGGCTGTAGGTAAATTCAAAAGTTCTGCTGATGAAAATAGAGTCAAGGATTAGCAAATTGATATTAGCACGATTCTGTTCTTCTCATTAAAATGATTTCGAATGTTTGTTTTTTTTTTTGTACTTTTTTGTCAAACATTATTTTCATTAAAATCGTTTCATAATATCAAAGTTCAATGTGTCTTATTTACACCTTTTTTACTATCTCACCAGAGATAGTATTGCGATCACGAAAATTTTCGATGTCGAGATTTTGATGATATTATACGTTTTGAAGATTCCTGAATCATTTTCACTAAGGTTGAGAAAAATGTGTGTGTGTGTGCATGTGTGTATGTATGTAGACAAGATTACGCAAAAACGGGTTGAGCTAGAAATATGAAATTTGGTATACGGGCATTATTCAAAATTTGTAGTTTTCTATCAACTTTTGAGAAATGTAGCTCAACCGGAAGAGGGTCATTACCAGTGGCGTACCTAGGGGGGTGCGGTGGGTGCGGTCCGCACCGGGCGGCACTTATCTTGGGGCGGCATTTTTTAAATTTAGGTATAGTTGTAAAAAGCAACCATTTCATATTTATTTTTTTTCTTTCTTGAATAATAAATGATTATTATGATTATTATTAGTTTACTATTTGATTTATATAAATTATGATTAACTATATGATTTCGAATATTATTCCTCGGTGTATATATAAATGCATTTTAGTGTAAATTTTGAATTCTAATTCCAAGAACAGGATAATAATTTTATTTTATTGTATTCATTAAAATTCGTTGAATTCGTAAACGCATCTTTACGATTTTGATCGGCAATTTTTCCTATCCAAAATTTTTTCATATCAGTTTATAAATGTCATTTCTTTTGAAAAGTTTATATGATTAGATGATTACTTTGAAGTGATATACCAATATTTTTTTAAATCATTCTTTTGAAAAGCAGGGCCGAAGGAAAAAATATAAATATAAATTTTGAGAGCATTATACACGATTTTTCTAGTATGAAAGCTAGAAGAGTAAATATGTTTACGAGTACATACAAATATGTGAAAAAATTTACTCTGTGTATTAATTTATAAAAACCACTATTTGATTGACTTATAATAGAAAGGGCGGCAAAATGGAGATCGCCCCGGGCGGCAAAAGTTCTAGGTACGCCACTGGTCATTACCTACCACGTTTTGATTTTTTTTTCCTCTAAAGTGACCGTAAAATTAAAGATATATGTTTGATAGTTTTTCACATGATTAAAAATTGTATAAAACTGCTATATATAGAATTTCAGCTTGATTGAATCGCTGAAAGTACCAGAATTAATTTTTTAGCACTGCAAATCACGCGCCAACACGTGACGTGGTGCCATCAACAAAGAGCCAAACATGCGCTGATTTAATAAATATTATTTATTAATTTTAATTTATCATTTCTTAATTAATTAAATTTAATTTAAATATAATATATTATGCTATTTAAACCAATTCAAATTCAGATAGTCGAGTGGAGACACTCCAGCTTATCTATCTTCTATCTATATATATAAAAGGCAATGTCTGTGTGTCTGTCTGTGTGTCCTTCAAATACTCAAAAACTACCCGTCCGATTACAGTGAAACTTTCAGGGATTGTTGTGGGCATCCCAGGGAAGGTTTTAGTGTAGTTAAATCCAAAATTAATTTATCCAAAATTATATAAAATAAATAAATAATACAATTTAAATTTGAAAACAAGTGTTGCCGGTTGTCTAAATGCCAGGGGCTCTTATCCACTTGCCCTTCAACTGAGTTCAGTCAGTCAGTCGGTCGGTGTGTGCGTGCGCACTTATTCCTTGGCATCTACCAACTATATTAATAGCTTCCCCGCGCTGTCAAAATCAAATCAGTAAGAGAGTTTTCTATTGCAATTATCATCATTTTATTAATTTAATATAAATATCATCAATCTAATGTTAATTAGATTTTAGTAATATTTTGGTAAAAGTCTATTTATGGTTACCATGGTTACATTGAAAAATTTACAATAAATAAATAAAAATAATTGGAAATCTTAATTTTAATTAAAATTAATTTGATAAATTTTATTAATATTTTTAATTTTTTTTAAACTGTCAAAAATAACATACACATAATAACAGTTGTAATAAAAATAAAAATATGAAAGTTTCACCATCCCCTCCTATGCCACTTGGCAAAATTGTCCACCCCTCTCTCCCTCTTGGGGTAACGAAGAGGTATATCTCTGGGTATTTCCCTAGGTTTTTTTTAAAAAACAATTATATTTTTAGAAAGTCTTTCATACACTCTGCCATGTGCTCAAACAAATAACTTTCTATATTTCAGTATCATAATACATCCAATATATAAGCATAAAAAACAAGCATTTTTATATTTATATTTATATATATTACAATATCTATTCTAAAATTAAAATTAAAAATATTTATATTATATTCATATTTGTTTTTTGTTTCGTTTTTATTCTGCAAAATATTGTTTTTTTGATTTTTTGTTAAACTAAAAGTGAAATATTTGTTGGAAAATTATTTCTACTTTATTAATTGTTAATAGTTATATATTACATTTTAATTAACAGTTTTCGGAATACGTATATTCTCTTATTATAGAGATTGTTTGTCTCACAAGTCTACCTACAGGTAACAATTTCTATTACTCTCTCTTTAGCTAGGTAACAACTTTTATTATTTTCTCTTCCCTCCACAGGAATATTATTACTTTTGTAATAAAATAACAATGCCGTCAAAACGAAAATCTCTTGGTCGTTCTACAGTTGGTGCTGCGGCTAAGAACTTTCGAAAACTGTATAGACACAGAGTTAGATAAATATAACATATACAATAATAATATATAATGAATTTACTGATTAAATTAAAATATATTTTCCAAGAAAACAAATATATGTCTTATCTACTTATACTGATTGAAACAAAATGGATGAAAACCCTTTACATACAGACTTTCAACCAAATACTATGTATCACTCGGGGGTACAGGGGGCGGAGCCCCCGTCTAGGTATATTTTAATTTAATCAGTAGATCGGAGCAGCTAGTTTTATTATATTTTACAAAAAAAAATGATAGAAACATTTTTACTCATAAGTACATCGTATATCATTCATATTAATTGCTATTAAAATTAAAAAAAAAATAATTTCTAGGAGGTGATTAGTAATATTTTTTTCCTGAAAAAGAAACGGTAGACCAAAAAATTTGCAAACCTCTGATGTAAATGAATAATTTAAATTTAATTTGAAAGTATGTAATTAATTTATTTTCATTGTCTTTCTCTTATTTGATTAGCATGTTGCGTGTTAAATAATGATAAACTAGTTTCGATAAAATCAACTAGAAATTCCATTAAGGCTCGGTTAAAAAATACTGTCTTGACAAAAAAAAAAGAAAAAAAAACAAGAAAGGGCTTTTCTTTATAAATCGATCGATATGACAGGTGAACCACTTAAAACTCTTAATTGGTTTATCTTTCTATTTATTTATTTTTGTTCGTTTTAATTCTACCCTATTTTTCTAGATAAATTAATCAATCGAAATAATAGAGAAGTAGAAGACAGGTCTAATCATTTAGTCGTATATAAGAATGACATAATCAATCCCTATCATATCTAAAACAATTAACTTACATTTTTTAATCATTTTTATTATAATAATCAAAAAAAAATGAATTGCAGAGGATATATTTTCTTTTTTTCATTATTTATGTTTACTTTATTTATTCAAGTGGATTCTAATTATGATGAAGTTATTGGCAAAGATGATTACCAAGAACCTATTTTCTCTGAAGAATCCAAAAAACACTTTTATGATACCAAGGTTAGTATATATATTATAAATTTATTTTTATTTTTTATTCTTATTATATTGAAGATATAAGAAAGATGATTATATAGAGATTATCTAATAGTAGGTACCTCAGAGGCGGATTATCCGTAAGGCAAACTAGGCACGTGCCTAGGGGCGTGTAGTTACAAGGGACGCGCGAGCTCAGAATTTTTAAATAATAAAAAAAATAACGCAATTGTGCAGTGTGTCTGTAACCGACCCTGTTCAAAGCGAAACTTCTACTAGTTCTATACAGCCACAAGATTTGTTCGTGCCCACGCCGTCTACAGTAGATGTTGTGCAGCAGTCACAAAATACAATAATTATCGTGGATTGTGACCCAGCAAATTGGATATCAATATCCAAACACAAGAATATATTGCACTAAATGGTGTCAATCAAAATATTTTTTTTTTTTTTTTTTTTTTTTTTTTTATTTTATTTTTTATTTACAATCAGCTTGTACAAAACTATTAGTAAATTTGATAAAAGTGATTTTCATTTATACACACACTCACACACATTCACTCATACACTCACACGTCACTTGAAGGGAAAGTTATCCATCGATAACTTCCCTATTTGAATTTCATTTTCCAATTGTTCAAGGAAGAGCGTACTTCAGTATCTAGAACATGGTTCTTCTTGAGCCTTCTGGTCACTTCACTGTTGTCCAGGAGAGTAATGGCTGTTGTGTTTGGATGATTTTCAAGTTTTTGTCTATGCTTTATGAATCTATGAAGAATTACTTCCCTGACTGAGGGGACTAGAAGGTCACTGTGTAAACTTTCGTTTGTAAAGTACCATGGGGCGTTTGCTATACATCTGAGTATCTTGGATTGCACTCTTTGAATCTTACTTATACTGGATTCGCTAGCAGTTCCCCATATTTGACATGAATATGACCAAATTGGCATAAGAATTGACTTATATAGTAAAACTTTTGATTTTAATTCGAGTTGGGAATTTTTTCCTAATAGACAATACATTTTTTTATATTTAATATTTAATTCATTTCTTTTTTTTTCTATATGAATTTTCCAGCTAAGTCTTGAGTCAAGGTGCAATCCAAGATACTTTACCGAGTTAGTATAGGGGATGATTTTGGAATTTAAATAGACTGTTGGGCATATGACTTTTTTATTAGTGAAGGTGATATGATTGGATTTAGATTCATTCACATGAATCCTCCATCGATGTGACCACTTTTGGATGTTGTCTAGTTGTTCTTGAAGCTTGATTGAAGCTATGTCTGGATCTGTGCTTGTGACGAGAATGGCGGTATCATCGGCATAAGTAGCAATAAATGAATCTGGCGTTGTCGGTATATCCGCGGTGTATATAGAATATAAGAAAGGCCCAAGAACGCTGCCTTGAGGGACTCCTGAACATATGGGATGATACTGGGAAAATTCATTTTCTACCCTAACTTGAAACCAACGATCTTGTAGATATGATTTAAGTATCCAAAAATAGTGGTCAGGAAGGAGTTTTTTTATTTTGTATAGAAGTCCTTGATGCCATACTTTGTCGAATGCTTGTTTGACATCCAGGAATACGCCAGAACATATCTTCTTTTCTTCTAGAGTTGTTTCAATAATATTGACTATCCTGTGGATCTGCTCAGATGTAGAGTGTTGACTACGAAATCCATATTGATGAAGAGGTATTATTTCATCAATTTCTATATCACCCTTTAGTCTCATTAAAATTAGTTTTTCAAAGATCTTTGACGTTTGAGGGAGGAGACTAATAGGGCGGTATGAGGAAACTTCAGAATCCTGTTTTCCGGGTTTAAGGATCATTATTATTTGAGCAAGTTTCCATTGGATCGGAAAATATCGAGATCTTAAGATGGCATTATATAGTTGAGTCAGAAAAACTATACCATTTTTGGGGAGCTTTTTTAATATCTCAACGGTGATTAGATCATATCCCGGAGATTTCCTTCTGCTAGACTCATGTTTAATAAGTTGTTCAATTTCTTTTGTGGAAAATGATCGAATAGGTGGCGATAGTTGTAATGGGGAGTCCAAAAAATCTTCTATTTGTAGGAGCTCATGGTTAGGACAAGTTTGTGGAAAGGGATTAAAAGTGTTTTCCAGGTGTTGGGAAAAAGTTTCTGCTTTATCTAAGTTTGTTCTGGCCCAAGCATTTGTACTAATTTTTAATGGGGATGCAAATTGCTTAGGTCTTTTTAGATATTTTGTTGAACTCCAAAGAGAGTGCTCATTATTTCCTTAAGGAGACAATTTTGAAAGATAATCTTGTAGTGTTTCATTTTTATTTTTAATAATCAAATTTTTAAGTTCCTTAGAGGCCCTATTGAAAATTAATTTGTCCGGTGGATATTGACTTCTTTGCCATATTTTTCTAAGTCTTCTTTTTTCTTTTAGTTTTTCTCTTATCTCGATCGGGTAATTGATTTGAGTTTCTTGATGGTTTATTTTAGGGGTTGACAACCAAGCTGACTCTTGAATATTTTTGTTAAAATATTCAATTGCTTTTTCAATATCATCTTCAGTTTTAAGAGGAATTTTAGTATTCAAATTATCTTCCACATTTTTTTGGAATAAAATCCAATTTGTTTTTTTATTGCATAATGTGGGACTTCTTTCTTTTTTTATTATCATAGTGCTAATGGTAGCAATCACTGGTGTGTGGTCAGAGCTAAGATCCAAACATTCTTCTATATTGGTGTATGAGCTAGATAATCCTTTGGATACAAAAAAATCTAGCATGTCAGGCAGCCTGTTAGGATCCGAGGGCCAATAGGTTGGCTTACCAGTAGATAGAATATTATATCCTTTTGAAGATATAGTTTTGAGCAGGTTTCTTCCTTTTGGTGTTATTACTCGTGATCCGAAAGATGTGTGCTTTGAATTGAAATCTCCGCCAGCTAAAAATTTTGGGCCGAGAGTTTCAAAAAAAGTAGAGAATTGTTCCTTTGAGATAGTATGTCGAGGAGGACAATAGAGAGCACTTATTACAAGTCGTGTACCATTTGAGTCTGTAATTTGAATTGATGTAGCTTGTAAGAAGTTCTTTTCATATTTATCCAGTTCTTGATGATAAAATGATTTTTTAATGAGAATTGCGGTACCTGCATGTGCGGTCCCGTCAGGATGCTGGGTGGAATAGCAATTATATCCTGGTATTGAAAAATAACTTTTATTTGTAAAATGTGTTTCTGATACTAATAATATGTCAATATTTTCTGTGTTCAAGAAGATCTCCAATTCATGACGTCTTTGAATTAGTCCGTTGGCATTCCATAGGGCTATTCTGTGTGTATTAGCCATTAGACTTTAGTCATATTGTTTATTAGTTTTGTTAACAAATTTAGAATCATGCTATTTTGATTTAATAGCTGATTAAACATAGATTTAAAGTCATTCATGATAGATGTTAGCTGAATATTGATATCATTTCTTTGATAGTTGTAATTATCATTTCTAACAGCACTAGCATATGATCTTTGAGATTGATGTTGAGAGTTGTGATTTAAAGGTGGAGGAGGAGGAGGGGGTGGTAGGGTATGTACTGTTTGAGCTGGTAGAATATGATTTTCATTATTATTTATGAGTTTTTTGAATTTTGGATCTTGAAAAGATTTATCTCTTCTTTTTTGAATATCAATATAAGTTGAACATCCTTTATAGTTAGCTGGGTGATTTCCTGAACAATTTGTACAAACTGCAGGAGTTTCTTTTGATTTAGTGCACTCTGAAGATGCATGGGGTTCCTCACATTTTACGCATCTAAAGGGCTTTAAACAATAAGATTTAGTGTGGTTAAAAGATTGGCACCTGGTACATTGAGGAATTGCTCTATTTTTCCTAGGAGGTTCAATCACTATTTTCGTGTTTAATAGATAGCTGATATTGTAAATAAGTTTATTGTTTTCGTTAGGTTCGAGATCAAGGAAAAATAAAGAGAACGGCTCTTTAGTAATTCTATGTTTTATATTAGTTATATTTCTAACATCGAATCCTTTTTCAGTTAATTCGAGTTTGACCTCATCGATATTAACAGAGTGATGAAGGTGCCTGATTACTACACGAAATGAACGTTCTTCTTTAAGTTGATATGTATGATGAATGACATTTTTATCTTTTAAAAATTTAGTTAGCTTTCTAAAAGCATCACTTGTTGATACGTTTATTTTAACTGTAGAATTTGCCATGGCTTTACAAATATAATCATTTTTGCTTATAATATTTGAAATGCTGTTTGCCATTTGCGAAAAATTTAAAACTTGATAGATAAAAATAGGTGGAGGCTTCGGGATTCTCGGAACATTGCTGTTTATAGATTTTTCTTTATCAGAAATGTTGACTGGCTCGTTATTTGTTAGCGGAGTAAATCTATTTGATTGCTGAATTCCAGGAGATGTTGTAGGTAAAGAGGTTTGTGTACCTGAGTTTGATCTTTTCCTCTTGACTCTTTGCCAAGATATCTCGGAGTTTGAAGATTCGCCATTTCCATGTGTGTCATTATTTGATGAACACTGCATGTCATTATTTGATGAGCACTGCGATGGTATCATTTGGGCACTTTTGTATGATTTTGGTGAAATACACTGCTATTTGACCAAGGGGCTCAAGGGGCTTAGCCCCGAAAGATTTTTTTTTTTTTTTTTTTTTCTATGTAAATATATATACTTATATAATATTTTTTAAAATATATTATAAATAGAAAAGAAAAATTTATTATTAAACTAAATAAGGCTCAGAGTTCAAAGGATTAGTTTGATCCGTTCAGCTTGATAGCCAAGTTAATACTGTCAATCAAAATATAAACGTAGATTTTTCATTGAGTAAAAGAATATATGAAGATAAAGTCTCACGTTTTTTGACAAAAACAATGTTTGGACGGAAATTGTTAAATAGAGAAAAACGTCCAAGAAAAAATGGCTTATTTACTCTCCAAGCACAGGGAAAGTTTTTTGTGAAGGAACTAGCTTTGGAAAACAAGATGTAGGTTTCAATGATTGGAAGAACGCGTCAATTCGATAAGAAAGCCATGAAAACTCATGTGAACATAAAACATGTGTTTTGGCTTTGCAACGTAGATCTGACATTGTCGGTAGTGTCGATCATGAGCTCGTCGCTCAATTTCAAGAAGAGCTAACTTATTGGCGTGAAGTTTTAAAACGAGTGGTTGCGACTGTAAAATCTTTAGCATTGCGTGAATTATCTTTTAGGGGACATGAAGAAAAACTTGGGTCTTTTCATAACGGAAATTATTTAATGACGTTGGAACTCATAGCGGAGTTTGATCCGTTTTTAAGTAAAATATTGCTCAATATGGCGGGAAGGGAAAGGGATGAACCAATTACTTGGGTTCTACAATATGTGACGAATTTATTGAGTTGATGGCAAACAAAATTTGATCCCTCTTGATTTCTTCACAGTTATAACGTCATATTTCATTCGCGCATTAGCGTAAGTACAGGGGTCCTGGTCTACTAAAGTCTAGGGTTTGATGATACAACGTCATCGTAATTGCAAAAACAACTAGTTAAAATTTATAGTATTATGATGGCCATTTATGGCCGATACAGGGGCGCCGATAAAGTGATTGCCTAGGGCGCTCTGGACCTTTAATCCGCCTCTGAGGTACCTATTGTATATTTTAAATTAATTAATTTAGATAAATAAAAATAACAATTCTTTTTCAAAAGGAAAATTCAACTTTTAATAAAAAAAAAAAAAAAAATAAAAAATAAATTTCATTAATCAAATTTTGATATTTATATATATATTACTTTCTCATATATAATTGTATATACTATTATTTTCATATTAAGGCGCCATTGGGTGTGCGGGTAGCGAACCTGACGCACATTCTCATGGTCCCGGGATCAAGTTCCGGGCCTGGCAAGGGAATTTCCCTAGCTGGGGTGTATGGGACGGGGTCAACCCAGCCTTTGGGAACCTCATTGGGGAAAAGCTACTTGATAGCGCCTCCGAGAAAATCAAGGTAAAGGTTGAGAGGACCAGTTCTACTGATGATATGACACCTCATGTAAATAACCGGCTTGATAGGCGTTGTCCTTACGTAAGACGTACAAAAATCAGAGGTTTTTTTTAATCAAATTTTTTGATATTTATATAAGCAACACTTCTGAAATCATTTATTCCAAAAAGTTGCTTTTATGAAAAAAGTTGCTTATATCGTATATATAGACTAAATTCATATTTACCTTGTAGATTTTCAATTATTAAGTGTAAAAAAACGAAATTACAATTGAAATATTGAAAATATAGAAAAATCAAAGCAATAATTAGAAGTTTACAATTAAAGAACGAGTTGTGATCTGAATTCAGTAATAAACTTCTTCGCTTTACAATTTTAAACTATTTTTTTAGGGTGGACTTAAAAGAAGTGAGGTTAGAATTGACAATTATGACAGTTGCTTTTATTGAATAATTACTTCCTAAATTGCTTATATCAAGTGGTGCTTATAACGAGAGTTGCTTATATCATGAGTACCTTACATCGAGAATTCACTGTATATTACTTTCTAATATAATTGTATATTCTATTGTTTTCATATTTGTTATATAAATATAATAATTTCAATTTTTTTTATCTTTTTTAATTAAATATGTATATTATTGAGTAATCAAAAACATTATTTTATTAAAGATCAAATCTTTAATTAATCTATATATATAAACGTTTTTGTCTGCACATTGCTCAGAATTTAAAATTTTTTGCATATCTTCGCGTTTCATGATCTCTTGATCGTGACTAGAATTTTTCAGGTCAACTGAGAGGTGTGATATTTCTCTAATAAGAAGACGATTGTAAGTGTATATAAGGTAAAACCGAGGAATATAATTATTATTGGGAATATGAGGGTTTTCTATATGTCAAAAAACTAACTCTTTTAGGGTGGAAAAGGGATTGGGGGACGACAGTAGTCACCTAAGTAACCATACGAAGCGTGTCTACTTTAGTTATAATGAGGATTTGTTTTGGCCGCCATCTTGCAGATCAACACAAGCGAAATTTCATTATTTCAAAGGCTCGTAATTTTTGCAAGTGTAATGTATCCTACGTGTTTACACATTCTTTAAAATTAATATTAATACTTATTTCTTCACATATCCCTCATTGTTTACTATTTGCAAGTCTTTATTTAAAATTATGTCCAAGGAGTGATATGACGCATTGTGTGTGCGAGGGATATGGCGCGCATTTTACTTCACTTTAACTGTGAAAAATTGTCCCCCCCTCCCCCCAAATAATCTACAATATGGTAATTCAGTAATTTATCCATCCCCTATCTTCAAAAGCAATTTGCTTTAAATTTTTATTGTTAATTGTGGTAGTGGTGCTTCAAGCGCGGGGCCCGATTGGGCCCAATCTCTCTAATCGCCCTAAATCCTGCACTGGCCATATATATATACTAGCTGCTCCGAGCGCCTTCGGCGCTCTCCACACCTAGACTGGGGCTCCGCCCCCCCGAGTGTCCCTATTCTGAGCTATAACCATCTAACTCCTACCCTGTCCCATCTCTCTCACGTTCCTTCCTACATTATCCACCCTGTTCACAATTGGTCTTCCAAACGGACGTTTTCCAATCGAACTCTCCACCAATATATTTTTCCTCTCCCATTCTAGCCATGTGCCCTGCCGATCCCAGCCTTCTCTATTTTATGACCTATATCTAGAGATGCATAGAGGTCATGCAATTCCTTGTTATGCAGTCTCCGCCATTCCCCGGTGTCTTCATATTTCTTTGGCCAATAAATGCGGGGAAGAATCCTATTCTAAATTACTCTGAATCTACTCTCATCTCCCAGGGTTATAGACCATGCCTCCCACCCATATAATACAACAGAAAAAATAATTGTTTTATATATTTTAATTTTGATCCCCTTTGATAATAATTTCCCGATTGCAACCTCGATTTAAATTCTTTGTAAATATTATTCTCTCTGATACTAATTATTTTGTCTTATCACTATTAATTTCAAACCCCATCACTTTTCCTGCTTCGATTAATTTTTTTATGCTACTTAAAATGTTATTAATTTATTTAAAAAAAACAAAGTAAACAAAATAAAAGTAAAATATAAAGAAATTAGCATAACACTAAACTACTATAAAAATAATATTAAAAAATATATATTAAAATCTTACGTGTAAATTCAATTATGAGATCAAATTTTCTTAATTAAAATGATTTACTCACATAATCTTAAAAATTAATAGTATTAAATTATAGCCGTAATGTGAATGTTTTCAATAAGATCAATTGAGATATTGTAAATATCAATAGATATATAAACAGATTTTTATCTGCACATTGCTCAGAATTTAAATTTTTTTGCGTATATTCCCGTTTTATGTCCTCTAGAATCCAAAAGTGACTTTAGAATTTTTCATTTCTGTTCATAGACTATAAATTTTAATAATATCTACTCAATAACCGCAGAAATTAATTTTTAAAAATCTATATATATAAAAGGCAATGTCTGTGTGTGTGTCTGTCAAATACTCAAAAACTACCCGTCCGATTACGGCGAAACTTTCAGGGATTGTTGTGGGCATCCCAGGGAAGGTTTTAGTGTAGTTAAATCCAAAATTAATTTATCCAAAATTAATTTAATTAGTAATATTTTGGTAAAAGTCTGTAGTGTCACAAAACTATCGACAGATGGCGCTACATAAAAACTTAAACATTCAAATATTTTTAATTTAAATGTATATATGTGACGTCACAGTTACCGCCTTTTAGATATATATCTATTCTTAAAATAAAATTAAAAATATTTATATTATATTCATATATATGTAAAATAATAATTATATTATTTTAATATTTCTATAAGTTGGTATCACAATTTATTATTATTATGAATTATTTATAATTTATAAGTAATTAATATTATTAATTGGTATTAATAAATATATAATATTAATTATATTAACTTAATATTTCTAACTTTGTATTACAATAATGAGACGGAATTGTTGTTTGTTAAGGTTAGGTACTAGGAAAATTTGTTGTTGATTAAATTAAAATATATTTTCCAAGAAAACAAATAAATGTCTTATCTACTTATACTGATTGAAACAAAATGGATGAAAACCTTTTACATACAGACTTTCAACCAAATACTATGTATCACTCGGGGGTACAGGGGGCGGAGCTCCCGTCTAGGTGTGAAGAGCGCCTGGAAGGCGCTCGGAGCAGCTAGTTTGAAATAAACATGTTGTCATTTAGTAGCGCAAAGAATACAATAAAAAAGATGTTTTTAATATTTATATTTTTATTTTTATTTTTCTAATATTTACAATATTTCAATTAATCATATAGTTTTTTATATATGTTTATTTATGCACAAAAAATTAATTGACATAATTATTAATTTAATAAAATAAAATTTAATAATAAAATTTAATTTAATAAAATAAAATAATTTAATAAAATATTAAAATAATAAAAATTAATAAATTTGTAAAAAAATATATAATACTTAAAAAAAATGTGCCTTTGCGAGTTTCGAACTGAGAGTGCAAAGTCATAAGATAACGCCTTAGACGGTTCACCCATGAAGCAGTATTGTTTGTAAGTCTTCTATTAGAATTTATATACATGTTAAATTATCGCCACCATGATCTAGCATTGTAACTAAACTAATTTTATTTAAATTCCACCCCCTGGACACACCTTACCAATTAACGGTTTTATAAACGAAGTCTGACATGCCCTGAGACCTACTGAATATACATAAAAAATTTCATAAGAATCGGTCCAGCCGTTTCGGAGGAGTATTTTTTCAAAGTTTTGTGACACGAGAATTTTATATATAAGACAAGATATAAAATTTACTCGTTACATTCAAATGAACATATATAATTATTAGAATAATAATATTTTTTCCATCTGATGAAGATTCAACGAACGAAGATTCATAATAATATTTTTTCCATCTGATGAAGATTCAACGAACGATGATTCAAAAATTCATTGTTACTTCTGCAATCGAAACGTATATTTTTTGTTTTGTTTTTTTTTGAATAAATTTACAATAACAAATATCAATATGTGGTTTTATTTACAAAATTCCCTTATAAACTTATACTACCATTTTGAAAATTAATATATACATTAAATCTACAATTAAGGCTATTTAAATCTAATATTTTAAATCCCTTTTCATTCAAATCCACAGAATTTTGTTCTAATAATTTGATTTTTTTTTATTTTAGATTACAACAGAATTTCTTATGGATGTACAAATTCGTTTTGCCACTGGCTGCACTATAATTTGGAGAAATTCTAATGAAACGAAAGAGGAATTAAATTTGGCTCATGTGCTTGTAAAAAATTTTCTTATAACATCTGTAATTCAAGTTGATTATTTATTTGAAATGAAAAATATTATTGGCTGTCGTACACGACCAATGTTTGTGATTTTTCAATCATCAATTTTAAGAAGATATTTAACAAAAGTATATACCTAAATATATACATATATATATATATATATATAAATTCCCTTATATATAATGTGTTTATTTACAGAGTTGTTTTTTAATCAATTCCTAGAAGGTATAGAAGAAATATAATTGAATTATAATTAATTAATTTTAATATAATTATCGATTAATTTCTTTTAGTAACTAACTCTTTTTGTATTGCTCCGATTAAGTTTTTTTTCAACGGATTCTGAAGCATAAATATTGATTTCAGTAGAGATTTTCATTTTGAATGTAATTAAGATTAATTAACAAGTAACACTATTTCTTCTAATATCAACCATTTTGGATTTGATTGATAATATGTAAATTTAATAAAAATTCTTTTAAATTTTGATACATACTTTGATATAAGTATATTACAGTGAAAAATAATAAAAGATTAATTTCTTAATCTATTAATTTTATTGCATGATAAAAAAATTTGTCAGTTTATGTGTTTAATAAAATTTTTATTATTAAAAAAATTTGATTTGATTTTTCATATAAATAAATAAAATTAAATGTGCCCAACGTTTTTCGTTGAATATGAAGCAATTCATCCATAAACTTTGTCAGGTTTATAGAGAAAAATTATTTTATTCTTTTTAGTTCATTGGAAAAACGTTATTTTATAATTTTTTTTTATATTTATATTATCTAACATTTTGGCTGCTGAGGCCAAGAACTTTTGAGTTCCGTAGAGCCACACAGATAGATAGATAGATACAGTAACAAATTCTTATATCAATTGGATCTAATTATCTATGCATTTAGACAGGTTTATTATGAAATTCATTATAATTCATTAATAATTCTTCGTGATTTTATTTTTATCATAACATTCATTTAATAATTTATAATATAAATAATTTAATATATAAATAAATACAGTAAGATCGCCGTATTCGAAGGCACAGCATCCGCGGTTTTAATTATCCGCGTTTTCCAAATGTCCTTTTCGATGGAAGTTCATCGTCTTTTGCATTTATTTTCAACTCAACGGAGTCAATTTTGGTATCCAATTAAGAACAAAAATATCAACGATTCTCAACCAAAGGAAACAATTGCCGTACTTGACTCCGACGACAATTTTGATGAACCTCAACCTTCTAATCCAATGATTCTCAACCAGTGTGCCGCGAGATTATGACTTCCGACTTTTTTTCTAAATTTTTTCAATTTGGTTCTAAAGAAAAAGGTAAACCGTTTTTGGCACTACTTTTTTTACAATATAGTAAACTTTTACACTTATCTTTTTCTTTGTGTGCCGCCAAATTTTTAAACCGTTAAAAGTGTGCCGCGGTAAAAAAAGGTTGAGAACCACTGTTCTACCATTCGCTACACGACCGAGAAAACAAATTTTTATCTACGACTCCGAAAGTGAATGAACCTTTTTTTGTTTGAACAAAGAATGTTGAATTTTTTGAACTTGAGAGTTCAGCTCTAACTTTTTATGAAAGATTTGTAAATCTAGTCGGTGTTTTTCCTGTTTTTTTAAGAATTATATGTGCTATTTATGTTATTGAGTTTTAGAATAATTTTTGTTTTGTTTTTTATAGATTTACATAACTTAAATGTTAAGGTGACCAACCGTCCTCCATTTGTAAGTTCTGTCCTCCTTTTGTAAGTGTCCTCTTAACTGTCCTCCTTTTTGATATCTCTACAGTTTTTTAAAAAATTTAGGACATTTCGTACTTTTTTCAAAATTTTTCAATTTGTCTCTAAAAAAAAAGACAAACTTTTTCTGGACTAACTTTTTGAACATTTCCGAATTTCTTTCAATTTGGTGCCGGATCGTAACCCCCGCGAATAAGGCGGTCCTACTGTACTTAATCAAATTTCCAAATTTAATGTGTAATATTATAGATTTATTAATTTCAATTTAAAACAAATTATTATAATTTTTTTTTAACTTTTATTATTTATTTTTAATTATATTTTAGTTTACATATGATCAACCAATTACTGGTCCTGTATGGATTATGTTTCTACATCATCATCACGATAATCAAGCTTTAGATAATTTTTTCAATAATATTTATCCACGATTTGACAGTGAATTTTTAATTGTAAAATCATTAGAAAATAAACAATTTGAATTATCGGAAGTAAGTAAAAATTTAATTATTCTAAAAAGTATAAGTAGATATCTGGTTCACCGAGTAAATATTTGATAGTTTAATAATATACGTGAAGCTGGCAGGACGAGAGTGAAATAAAAGGCCGATGCAGGTTTTTTTAACGACTGGTTTATATATATATATAGGGATATAATCACGTATTTTTGTGAGATTGTTTGCTCGACGTATCGGCACCCATTTTGGCGCCATTTTCAAGAGATTATTTAGGTGGGAATATTTTTGGGATTCAGGGTCTTAGTGAAAAAAACTTGCCGCTAATAAAATTGATAGCACAAACACAGCTGGAATTCCCGCCTCAGTTCCAGAATCAATATAAATCCCGCCATAAAGTTAAGCTCTGCCCACCAGAGTACACAAAAGCCCACTGCGCATGCGCAGGTAGCTAGCTCAGGTAGAATCCAAAGGGTCAGGTCCCAGTCAGCCTCGGGCTGTTGTCCAGTGCGGACGTGAGCCAGTCTCAGGATTGCCCAGGATTCTTCGGAGCTCCACAGCAACGCAGTTAGTACAAAACCACCCAACCTATCAATCCAAAATCCCGATATTAACCCTTGGTCACTCAGACTAAGACCCAGAATCCCAAAAATATTTCCACCTAAATAATCTCGTGAAAATGGCGTCCTAATGGGTGCCAAAACGCTGAGAAAACACAAAAATACGTGATTATATCCGAAATAAATCTGTTAGTAATAATAACAATAACATTCACAGAAATCTAAACCAACATATATATATATTTAACTGTTTGTTGATATTATGGGAGCGGAGACGATGTATGATAGGCGCTCCCGTAGCCCTTGAGAGATGTTCCCTGCGTGGGTGCCAAACATGCAGGGAAAAACGAAAGTATAGAAAAGGAAAAAAAAACAGAAAGGTTTGTGCATATACAATGAAATATCTTTCGTATTCTTTTCCTTTCCCTGAACGTTTGGTGCCGACAGTTTCATTTTTTAGAAATGATTAATTGTAAGGAATGCGTGGAATTTGTGGATAAATTATTTTTTATCTCCTTTTTTAGTGAATTTAAATAAAAGCGTGTTTTTAAAAAAAAACTTTTATTTTTTTTTATTATTATATAGGGCAGTGCTCCGCAACCGGTGTGACGCGGCACACTGGTTTGCCTTAAAGGAGATACAGGTGTGCCGCCGCGATCAAATGAAACTTAGAAATCCGCATATAATATAATTATAAATCAAAAAAATATAAATTTCTTATATTCATGTATCTCCTTTAAGGCAAACCAGTGTGCCGCGTCACACCGGTTGCGGAGCACTGATATAGGGGACAATTGCACCGATAATATATATATGTACTTATAAAATAAAATATAAAATAAGATAAATATATATATATATCTTCTATTATAATAAAAGCAAGTGTAATATGTCTGTCTGTCTGTCTGTCTGTCTGACCGAGCTCTCCAGCCAAATCTATCGCACGCAGGGACCTGGAATTTTTTACACGGAAGCACAAAGGGGCTGGCCACCAGACCTCGAAGCCCGATTTTCGATTTTTGAATTAGAAAAATTTTAAAAAAATTATAAAGAATATAATATAGGCGGGTAGTGGAAATTATGTAGAACAAAAATATGTCAATAGAGGCGCTGGTGGCGATAATTTGGCGGTAATTTAAATTCTGAGCAATGTGCAGATAAAAATCTTTTTATATATCTATTGATATTTACAATATCTCAATTGATCTTATTGGCCTTTTAAACTTTGAAAACATTCACATTACGGCTATAATTTAATACTATTAATTTTTAAGATTATGTGAGTAAATTATTTTAATTAAGAAAATTTGATCTCATAATTGGATTTTCACGTAAGATTTTAATATATAATATATTTTTTAATATTATTTTTATAGTAGTTTAGTGTTATGCTAATTTTATATTTTATTTTTATTTTGTTTACTTTGATTTTTTTTTAAATAAATTAATAACATTTAAAGTACCATAAAAAAATTAATCGAGGCAGGAAAATTGATGGGGTTTGAAATTAATAGTGATAAGACAAAATAATTAGTATCAGAGAGAATAATATTTGCAAAGAATTTAAATCGAGGTTGCAATCTGGAAATTATTATCAAAGGGGATCAAAATTATTAAATTATTAATTGTATTATATGGGTGGGAGGCATGGTCTATAACCCTGGGAGATGAGAATAGATTCAGAGTATTTGAGAATAGGATTCTTCCCAGCATTTATGGACCAAAGAAAGATGAGGACACCGGGGAATGGCGGAGACTGCATAACAAGGAATTGCATGACCTCTATGCATCTCTAGATATAGGTCATAAAATAGAGAAGGCTGGGATCGGCACGGCACATGGCTAGAATGGGAGAGGAAAAATATATTGGTGGGGAGTTCGATTGGAAAACGTCTGTGTGGAAGACCAATTGGGAACAGGGTGGACAATGTAGGAAGGAACGTGAGAGAGATGGGACAGGGTAGGAGTTAGATGGTTATAGCTCAGAGAATAGGGACACTCGGGGGGGGCGGAGCCCCAGTCTAGGTGTGGAGAGCGCCGAAGGCGCTCGGAGCAGCTAGTATATATATATATATATATAAAGTTTTTCGATAATAAATAAATATCAATTAAGTAATTATTAAAATCTTCTTAAACCACCCCCTCTCAACCAATTAGACAATTCATTTTTTTTCATTTAAAACTTTTAACAAATAATTGAATTAATTAATATTATATTTATTTATAACAACATTTGTTATATGTATGTGTGTTTAAAGATCATATTCATAATTTTATTTCATTATAGATTTATAAGGTGCGATCTTCGACACCTTTAATTAAAAGTCCATTTGCAATATGGAATCAAATTAATGGATTTACTGGATACAATTCCAAACTGGGAATGAATCAACGACGTAATAATCTTCATAACGTCACCTTAAAAGCATTGACTACTAATGTAAGTTTAAAATTAACTGATTTTTTCGTTCAGACCTCATTATGAAAAATTAACATTAATTATTATTATATTATATATTAAATTATATTAAATTATATATTTTGTGTGTGTGTGTGAAACATTTACAAATCATTATTAAGAAAATTTAGGTCATGTATCTATTGCATTGACAAATATTTATATATAAAATACGAGGGTGGGGTGAAAAGTTTCCGGCCTGTCCAAGAAAAACGATGTTTTTAAATTTTTTTTCTATATTTTTCAACATAATCTCCATCAACACTGATACATTTCTAATTAAATTAATTAATTGATTAAATTTGAGTTAATTTAATTTAAGTCACATCAACAGTTATGAATCGACGCAAAAATTCGTTTGGATTAAGCCTTCAGCGCCAAATTGTTGGTAGAAATGGTTTTTCGAAGCAGTTTTTGGTCCAAAGTTAGCAAACGCGGCATCCACGTTGCACACAACTTTCCATATTCAAATGGTTGTGCAAAATATTTCGCACACGTTCAGCTGACATCGTACAGGACACAGCTATCTTAAATGTTGAAAAATAAAGTAAAAAAAAAATTTAAAAACATCGTTTTTCTTGGTCAGGCTGGAAACTTTCCACCCCACCCTCGTACATTTTCATAGATCTTACATATAACAAATTTTCTTTGAGGCCCATCGATACCAGTCTTCCCCTCTATATAATATATAATTTACAGATTTACACCATTGATCAATTTTTATTATTTTTGATTTGTTGAATTTGTCTTCGTCCTGAATTCGCAGAAATCAAAACATTTGAAAAAATAAAATAATAAGTTCTTCAATAAGGAATCCAATATAAAAACAAATAAGTTGACCTGTGGCCAGGTCCGAACCGACCGACGGTTTGAAATAAATTAATTTCCAGCTACAGAAACAATTTCAAATAATTTTCATATATCTATTAATGTAATAAAAAACAGATATGGATACATAAATAATAAATATAAACATTTTTAATTTTATTTTATTTATAATATATATGCAAGACCAGGCTGTGACGTCATGAATGACTGGATGATGTCATATAATTTTAAATCAAGAAAAAACTAATAAATATGATTTTTCTCGAGGATAAAACCAATACAAAGTGCATGATTCGTGGTGATATATAAAAAAATCTCCTTTGGTGTGAAAATAACCCTTTCCTTCCTATCGTCGATCGCTAATACTACCACTTCCGGTTTCCGGAATTGCACCAAAAGTTGATCAATTCATCCCACTGATGCATTAAGTAAATATACCAAATTTCATCAAAATCGGTTGAGCCGTTCAGGCTGTACACATCTATACGGACGGACAGACGGACGGACAGACGGACGGACAGACGGACGGACAGACGGACGGACAGACATCATGCTAAAAATACTTTTTTCTGTTTAGAAAATGCATGATTCGTGGAGATATGTAAAAATCTCCACATGTGAAATTTGGTGTGAAAACAATACCTCCCTTACTATCGTCGGTCGGTAAAAAATCTGAACGGAAAAAGAGGTTACTCTGATAATTTTAACCAAAACAAAAAATGAACTGTCAAGCACAGAACCGTTCGACGATTAAAACAACATTATATAATATATATATATGTAAAATAATAACAACAGAATTTATTATATCCAAAAAGGAATAATTAATTTTCAAGTTTATTTCTTTTAAATTATTTTACAAGTTATAAATAAATAAAATACATATAAATGGATAAATAATAAAATGAGTAAATTAGATGTCGATAACACATATAAATAGATAAATAATAAATGAGTAATTAGATGTCCGCTAGAGGGTGATATAAGTAGGTAGAGGTAAATATAAATATTTTACATCTTACCCCCTTAGGCTTTTTCTTCAGAAGAAAAAGGTGTCAATTTACTGCAGTGGAAACAGTTTGATAATTTTTTTCTTTTTTTTCCACAGTCAACCTCGTATATGGATGTGGAAATTCTTTTTGTTATTTTGAATGGGCCCATCCTTACTTTATCCGTTTTCCTACGGTTTATTTTATTCCCATTCTCGATGTATACCATCTCGCATATATATAATTATTATTATAATTATTATTATAATTATTATAAGTCCCGGTAGAACGCATCGGAAGCGAGCGTCAGGTACATAGTCGCAGTTCGCACGCTGGCTGCTTCATTATGCCAGGAGAATTAGGTATTTTGCGCTAATTTAAAATTTTTAAATTCTTGATTTTTTTTTCTATGAATTGATTTAACGCTGAGCGCTAGTTTATATCTTATATATAAAATTCTCGTGTCACAAAACTTTGAAATCATACTCCTCCGAAACGGCTGGACCGATTCTTATGAAATTTTTTATGGATATTCAGTAGGTCTCAGGGTATGTCAGACTTCTTTTATAAAACCGCTAATTGGTAAGGTGTGTCCAGGGGGTGCTAATTAATTAAAAATAGTTTAGTTACCATACTAGATCATAGAGGCGCTGGTGGCGATAATTTGACATCATATATATATCCTGATAGGAGCCTTCAAATATAAGTGGTTCTTGGGTGAGCGGTCTAAGGCGTTATCTTATGACTTTGCACTCTCGGTTCGAAACTCGCAAAGGCACATATTTTTTTTTTAAAATTATATATTTTTTTACAAATTTATTAATTTTTATTATTTTAATATTTTATTAAATAATTTTATTTTATTAAATTAAATTTTATTTTATTAAATTAAATTTTATTTTATTAAATTAATAATTATGTCAATTAATTTTTTCTGCATAAATAAACATATATAAAAAACTATAGAGATGGGACAGGGTAGAAGTTAGATGGTTAGAATAGGGACACTCGGGGGGGTACTGGGGGCGGAGCCCCCGTCTAGGTGTGGAGAGCGCCGAAGGCGCTCGGAGCAGCTAGTCTTATATATAAAATTCTCGTGTCACAAAACTTTGAAATGATACTCCTCCGAAACGGCTGGACCGATTCTTATGAAATTTTTTATGCATATTCAGTAGGTCTCAGGGCATGTCAGACTTCTTTTATAAAACCGCTAATTGCTAAGGTGTGTCCAGGGGGTGTTAATTAATTAAAAATAGTTTAGTTACCATACTAGATCATAGAGGCGCTGGTGGCGATAATTTGACATTTGCTCAGAATTTAAAAATTATTGTAATATTTCACTTTTTATTTTAAATTCTAATATTCAAATATCAATTCAATTATATTAAATTATTAAAGCTTTGGTGGTTGTTTTTATTTATAACGGAATTTTGTAAATTAAACCACATATTGATATTTGCTACTTCTACAATCGAAACGTTGTGTATATTTTTTAATTTTTTAATAAATTTACAATAACAAATATCAATATGTGGTTTAATTTACAAAATTCCGTTATCAATTCAATTAAATAATTTATTCTAAAAGTTCTCATTTTAATTTATTTAATAAAATATTTAGATCATATATAACTTAATTTTTATTTATTCTTTCTATATATTTGAATATTTCTTCTTTTCTATTTGAAAGTGAAAGGTTAAAAAACAGAATAAATTATTTTTAATGTTTTATGAATACAAAAATATTTTCAAAACTTCAATTAAAATGACTAAATTATATTATTTTTGTTTTTGTTTCAATTATTAATTACAACTATATTTTAAGTGCAAAAATATTTCTTGGTTATATAAAATTAAAATATGATTTTTTAGACAAATGATATAAACGAGATGTTTTAAATTTATGTCTTTTTTATATTGAGTATTTTTTTTTTAAATTAAAATTTGTTTTAAATCAAAATTATTGTATTCTATTATATTTTTTTATTAATAGGCTTCTTTTTTTATTTTTAATTTTTAATAAATTCTCTTTTTTGATATGATATTAATAAAAAATAATATTCATTTGTATATAAAATTAAAAAATTAGAATATTTGAATTTTTTTAAATTTTAACACATGTAATCAATCATATGCATAACGAATGGAAAATTTTGAAAATCAACTTGGTATTAAATTCAGAACAAAATACTGATATATAGAATATAATAGACCATTCGAATATAATTTAAAACTATTTCTCTCTTTCTATTTTAAATTTAAAAAAAACGGAGTGTTAAGAAATTAAGATACCTGGATAGGTAAATGGGCTGGAAGAGGAGGTAATTTATAATTTTCTTCTAATTCAGATTGAAATTAATAGTGATAAGAAAAAATATTTAGTAACAAAATCTATATACAAAATGTAGAATTTGAATATGTAGAAAAATTGAATGTAATCACGAAGGATAATAATATTTAAGAAGAATTTAAATAGAGGTTGTAATCGGGAAATGCCTGTTATCATGCAGTAAAGAGGCTTATCTCATCAAAATAATTATCAAAAGGAATCAAAATTAAAATATATAAACCAATTATTTTGCCTTTTGTATTATATGGGTGGGTCTATGACCCTGGGAGATGAGAGTAGATTTAGAGTATTCTTTCCAGCATTTATTGGCCAAAGAAAGATGAGGTCACCGGGGAATGACGGAGACTGCATAACGATTAATTGCATGACCTCTCTGCATCTTCGGAAATAGTTAGGGTTATAAAAGCGAAAAAGCTGCGATAGACAGGGGACGTGGCTAGAATGGGAGAGGAAAAAGATATTGGATTGGAAAACGTCCGCTTGTAAGACCAAGGACGTGTAGGAAGGGACGTAAGAGAGATGGGACAAGGGCTCAGGATAGGGACACTTGGAGAAATGTGGTTGCTGCGGCCAAGAACTTTCGAGTTCCTTAGAGTCAGAGAGATAGATAGATATAACATATACAATAATAATATATACAATTAATTTAGTGATTAAATTAAAATATATTTTAAATAAGAACACAAAAAGAAATTAATGTTTTATGTAATATACTGATTGAAACAAAATGGATGAAAACCTTTTACTACTCTTAACCAAATGTACCACACGGGGGGGTACAGGGGGCGGAGCCCCCGTCTAGGTGTGGAGAGCGCCGAAGGCGCTCGGAGCAGCTAGTATATATATATGTTATAGTATCAATTTATGGCATTTGAACATGATCCACACAAATGTTCATGTTATGTTCATACGATAATCACGCCTGTACCATGGGTGGTACATGCTAGCAGAAACGTGTTAAATGAAAAAATAAATATTTGAATTTATTTAAATTTTGCATGGTTGTGCAGAGACCAAATAAGTTAAAAAATGTTAGTTTTAGTTCTACAAATCATCTAAATGAAAATCTATTATATACAGACTTTCAACCAATTAATATGTATTACTTCGGGGGTACAGGGGACAGAGCCTCCTGTCTAAATACGAAGAGCGCCGAAGATAAACATTGATTGAAATTAATAGTAATATTAATGATTAAATACAGGGTGGACCAAGAGTCC
This sequence comes from Labia minor, assembly GCA_963082975.1. Taxonomy (NCBI): domain Eukaryota; kingdom Metazoa; phylum Arthropoda; class Insecta; order Dermaptera; family Spongiphoridae; genus Labia; species Labia minor. The sequence continues at coordinate 7,890,585 of OY720347.1, read as the reverse complement.
GGTAACATTTGAATCGAGCGCTGCTTCGAATTGCGCAGCCCGGATTTGTCACCAATGGACTTTTTCCTTTGGGGATACCTCAAAAGTAAAGTTTTTAATAACAACCCTCAGTCTATTGAAGAATTAAAAGAAAATATACTCGAGGAAATTTAGAACATTTATCCAAACACTTGTCGGGCGGTGATGGAAAATTTCCGCACTAGGTTACGCCAAACTAAACAAAGGGCACATTTGGACGACGTTATTTTTAAAAAATAAAACCATGATTTTTGTACTTTTATAATAAATAAACATATTTCCTCTCGTATCTTTTTTTGTATTTTTTATAACCATTTGAAATGTTACCGGACTTTTGGTCCACCCTGTATATGATAAACTAAAAATCAATTTTAGACATAATTGAGTTTGGAAACATCCAAAACATGTGAACAAATATAAACATCGTTAAAAATTTAATAGAAAGAGTTCAAATTGATGATAATTTATTATAAAAAAATAAATTAAAAAAAACCTCTGACTTTGTACTTCCTACGCAAAGACAACGCCTATCAAGCTGGTTATATCAATGAGTTGTCCTATGATCAGTAGACCTCTCAACCTTTAACTTGATTTTCTTGATCGGAGGCGCTACTTTTTATCAAGTAGCTTTTCCCAGGGTTGTTCCCGGAGGCTGGATTGACTCCGTCCCATAGACCCCAGCTAGGGAAATTGACTTGAACCCAGGACCATGTGAATGTGGAGCAGGTTCGCTACCCACACACCCAATGGCGCATTGATAATTTATTATAAGCTAAATAAATTAATTTTAATCTTAATTGATGTACTTAATAAAAACCAAAAACAAACAAAAATTGTACTCCTAACTCTGCTTTACTTCTACCTTCTTATATCGATTTCTAAATAATATTTCTAATAATAGTTCACCAATCACAATACATATAATGGATTTGATAAAAGTTCGTGGCCTTTTGTACTCATTAAATCAATCACAACACTTTCACTTTCAGAAGAATCTCTGTAAACTTTTTGGAATTATTGATGTACTTCAGCCACCGTTTTTTTCTTTGGAATGAAAGAAGAAAAGCAACACTTCCCCCAAATTGGCATACAATCAGACATTTTAACACAACTTAAAGTATATGACTCAAAACCAAAATCACTAATGTGTCAAAGTGGTTTGTTTACCATATATCTATGCATGGTTCATGACATTTTGGTTATATCATAATTCGCCAGCCCTTAATACTAGAATTACTTGAAAAACTGGGGGAACTTAGTTGCCCAGTACTATTATTTGATAACACAGGCCAACAAAAAAATTTTTTTGAAAACTTTTTTCACGTTAATAGGTGATGTTTATAGATTTTTTTGAGCTGAATCCAAATCTGGCCTTGGTTTTTTTGTATCACGCAGTTTTTGAGCAATCTGTTTTTTAATGATATAGTATAAAACCACTTTAGTATATAGGGAAATTAATGAAACGCTATGTTAAATCATAAGCATGGTTTGTATTTACAGTTTAAAACAGTGACCGAATGTGCCATTATAGGTTTTTATTGATATTACAGGTTTCACTTGTCAGCTGGAATTGGTTTATACTTCCGTTCTCTTTTTTCTTTGAAGCTTCTTATGTAGCTTTTTCTTCGATGTGTTGCTTGCTGAACTTCACGGTGAAGTGACCAACAATAGTCCCCCATCATGTTGGTGTTCCAGCGGCCCTGGTAGCGTTTTTCCATCACTTTAATGTCTTGGTGAAAGCGTTCGCCTTGCTCCTCGTTAACATCTCCCAAATTGTCTGGGAAGTAATCAAGGTGGCTATTCAAAAAGTGAACTTTCAGGCTCATCAAACATCCTAAATTTTTAAACTTCTTTAACATGTTAGCTACAATAGAAACATGTTCTGGATCTTTTTTATTCCCCAAGAATTTTGTAACGACTTGCTTGAATGATATCCATTCTTCTTTCTCATTTACGGTCATTGTGGATTCAAAGTTAACGTCAAACATCATTTTTCTAATGTCAGGTCCGACAAAGACGCCTTCTTTTAGTTTAGCTTCTGAAAAGTGTGGAAACTTTTGGCTGAGATACTTAAAACACGGTCCATCTTTAGGCAGAGCCTTAACAAACTGTTTCATGAGTCCTAATTTTATATGTAGAGGTGGTAGGAGCACGTTTTTTGGAAGCGCAAAAATCTCGAAAAAAATGCATTTAACTATAAAATGTGAAGAAATGGTAGGCGATTCAGTTTTTTAAGCATCATATTTGGATTCAGCAACCTAAAAAACATAATAATAAGGTATATTCATTAAAAAAGTTTTTTCATCGTTGGCCTGTGTAATTTTAAAAATAGTTCATTCATATTCTACTTTTCAAAGTAGGATTAAATTTAATTCTATTTTTAGAATCCTCCAATATCAAAATATGTAAAATATGTTTGGGAATTAATACAAGAACAAATAAATTGCAGGTAAATATAAAGAATATTATTATTTTCATATTTATATGTTTTGTTCATGCCATAAAATGAGAATTTTTTTTTAAGAGTAAACAGCACTGATGTTTCAAACACCATAAATAATTATACAGGTGAAGAAAATAAATGGGATAAAATGATTTCATATTTGGGACAAAGAGAAGCCCATTTAATAATCGAAGGACTTGTCTTGAGAAATTTACGTTACAATTTAATGGACTTCACAATGCCTTTGCTTGCTTCAAGGTAATCTATGATTATAATATGCATTTATTTATAACGTTTTTCTCAACTTCGCTTGGCGTCTGTCTCTTTGTCTGTCTGTTCGCTCTTTTTACAAATTGAAATCGATTTTTCATCGACTTTTGATTGAGATAGACTTTTGAAAATTTTTATAGATATTTCAAAGAATCCCTAGAAGGTATAAAGAAATAGAATTGAATTGAATTATAATTAATTAATTGTAATTATAATTAGCGATTAATTACTTTAAGTAACTAACTCCATTTGTATTGCTCCGATTAATTTTTTTTCAACGGATTTTAAAACATAAATATTGATTTCAGAATAGATTTGCATTTTGAATGTATTTAAAAATATTTCATAGCATTAAAATTAATGATGAATTCTTATTAATCAGTGGTATCGCCAATGAGGAGGGGTTTCTTCCCCTCAGATGGGTTTGAGAAAATATCTTTTTTTTACCGACCGACGATAGTAAGGGAGGTATTGTTTTCACACCAAATTTCACATTTGGAGATTTTTACATATCTCCACGAATCATGCATTTTCTAAACAGAAAAAAGTATTTTTAGCATGATGTCTGTCCGTCCGTCTGTCCGTCTGTCCGTCCGTATAGATGTGTACAGCCTGAACGGCTCAACCGATTTTGATGAAATTTGGTATATTTACTTAATGCATCAGTGGGATGAATTGATCAACTTTTGGTGCAAATCCGTGAACCGGAAGTGGTAGTATTAGCGATCGACGATAGGAAGGGAAGGGTTATTTTCACACCAAATTTCACATGAGGAGATTTTTTTATATATCACCACGAATCATGCACTTTGTATTGGTTTTATCCTCGGGAAAATCATATTTATTAGTTTTTTCTTGATTTAAAATTATATGACGTCATCCAGCCATTCATGACGTCACAGCCTGGTCTTACATATATATTATAAATAAAATAAAATTAAAAATATTTATGTTATATGCCTATATGTTTTTTATTACATTAATAGATATATTAAAATTATTTGAAATTGTTTCTGTAGCTGGAAATTAATTTACTTCAAACCGTCGGTCGGTTCGGACCTGGCCACAGGTCAACTTATTATACATTGTATATGTCCCCGATAGAAAAGAAACAAAACAATAGAATAACCTTTTTTTATGAAGACAATATATAATATATATATTTATATAATACTAGCTGCTCCGAGCGCCTTCCAGGCGCTCTTCACACCTAGACGGGGGCTCCGCCCCCTGTACCCCCGAGTGATACTTAGTATTTGGTTGAAAGTCTGTATGCAGTGGCGCAACCAGAATTTGCTCCTGGGGGGGGTTTTGACTAGCCGCTCCACCTTCCTATGCCCCCCCCCCCCCCGGGCTCACTCAAAGACAAATTTTCATTAAGATTTTTTTTTTTATATTAAATATTTAAAAAAGTTTTGTAAATGAAACACTGATTTTACAAAATCTGGCAAATTTTGTATTTTATTTACTCGTATTCACAGTTTTAGAAAGAAGATATTTTTTTCCAGCTATAAGTAAACCATTTTAGCTTTCCTCATGAAATAAGGATAGCTTTTACGATGATCGGATAATTTTTGCTCCGAGATTCTTCGAGATTTCCACTTTTCAGACGGTTCTGAATCCAAACTTGCAAAAAAAAATTTTGATCCGGCCGGCCGTTCGTTACCAAAATTAAGTCTAAACGAAATGAGATATTATCTTGGGATTTGATATTTAGATGTTTTTTTTGGAATGATGGGCGGGGATTGGATTGTTTTTGGACAAGATGGGACCATAAGTAATGCTAGTTTAAAGAGGTGTCAAAACACATTTTATTGAATTTCTTTATAAATTCCGATTTTTATGAGAATTATCATACTATCGTATTAAATTTATAGGAAATCGCATTTACTAAAAGTTTCATTATATTCATTTTTACCTAAACTTAATAATAAAGGAGTTATTTATAATAAACTACTTTAAGATGTCGAAAGCTTTTCGTCCGCCCGTAGTGGTAGGATAATTTGAAAAAATTAAACTTAAGAAAATTTAGAAAAAAATAGATTTTATGTGTGGGAACTGAAGCTCCCGAATCCCCCCCCCCCTGCCTCTTCCCTGGCTACGTGAAAAAATGAAATTCGATTTTAACCCATTGGTGACCAGATATCATGTAGATAAATATAGAAAAAAATATTTTTGAAAGGGTTTTTGGTGTATAAAAATAAATGTTCCCATTTGGGAACGCTGGCTCTACAAATGGGTTAATATATATAAACAAATAAAAAAAATTAACCTTTTCAGTTGTGAAATCAACTATTTCTTTATTGTCTTCTTCGCTATTGCTATTAACACAATCTGTTGTTTCTGAAGGTCCAGCTTCACTATCTAATTCTTAAATGGAAAAGTATTTAAGAATTAATTCACTAATTTAAAAAAAAATTTTAAATCTTACCTTTCTTGTTTTTCTTATTTTGAAAAAAATCTGAAATTAGTCTTCGCTTCATAATCTTTATGAAATTAGCAATTAATGTATGTAGCAATGTGGAAGGGGTTGAATTGGTTTCTAGGGTAAATGTTCTCGATAGAGCAACTTCTTGTTTGCGAATTTCTATAAAATGGTTTATTTACAAATGCCCTACCCGTTGTGGTGGAGAAGGGGGAGACTTTCTCCTGGACGTCACCAAAGGCCCTGTGGGGGTGAGGGCCTGCGTTTCCGCTATCCCTCTGTTAAATTTTACAACCAGGGATAAGGAAGTGGAGTGAGGAGCTCGAAACATCCCTTGACCTCGGTATCAATTTCCACATGTATTAATAAAAAAAAACTTTTTTATTATACACTAAGTTATATTTTAAGAATTTTTTTTCTTTTCTATTTGAAAACATAATATACAGCAATTATTTTTTTTTTCTCTCCTGGGGGTTTTAACCCCCAAAACCCCCCCTGGTTGCGCCACTGAATATACACCAATTATTTTTTTTTCTCTCCTGGGGGGGGTTTTAACCCCCAAAACCCCCCCCTGGTTGCGCCACTGTCTGTATGTAAAAGGTTTTCATCCATTTTGTTTCAATCAGTATAAGTAGATAAGATATATATTTGTTTTCTTGGAAAATATTTTTTAATTTAAGCAACAACAAATTTTCCTAGTATAATAAGTAAGATTTATTGACTATTTCATATTATTATTTATATATTTACTAATATATTTGTGGCTCTTTGCATTTATTTAAGTAGATTTTAATTAATTAAATAATTAATATTCTAAGTTTATGAACATTATTTTTTTTATAAATTATATTAATTAAAATTTATTTTCTTATTTCTGTTTGTTCTTTATTTTACATAAATAATGATCATGCAAATTACACTAAAAATTAAAAAAATTATTAGCTATAATAAACTATTATTAGCTATAAATTAATTATAATTAATTAAATTAATAAAAATAATTTAAAGATACAACTCGTTGAGAAATGAACTTATAATTAACATTAATAAAAATAATTTAAAGTTACAACTCGTTGAGAAATGAACTTATAATTAACATTTCCTTTAAAACTGTTTAAAACCCCAGAGTGGACGCTGACAATTTGGGTTTTTCCTGGTAAGACTGTCCCCCCCTGGTTTTTCCCAATAACAAAGTGAAAGAAAATTCCCTTATGTTGCCTCCCCTTCCGACCCCCTAAGAGGGGTTATTTTAAAGGAACAATCGAAAAATAATTTTAAATGAATGAATAAATGAAAATTCAAATTTTATATATTTTTATATATGTTTATTTATTCACAAAAAATTAATTAAATTGTAATTTAAATTCTTATAGTTTTATTAAATAAATCATTTTTAGTTATAATTTTATATAAGCATTTTTTAATTGAACCTATTCAATCTTGTCATTCCCTAATCAACATACGCGGTTTCAATAACCCTTTTAATTATTCTAAATTCAATCCAGAGTGCTACCAATTAATTAAACTTATTTTTAACCCAATTTTTCTTATAAAATACCTCACCCCTAATATCTTATACACGACAATCTATATATAAGATGGTAGGTTTAATCAAATGGACTATAGACAGATTTGTTTGCTAAAAACATCTTATTACATTAGAAAAATTTTAAATAATTACAATAAATAGAATAATATATTCTTACCTAAAAACAAATTGGTTTTTATAGTCAACAATTCTTATCTTGTTAATAACTAAATAACTTAAGAGTATAACTAATGGTTTTCAATTTATAAAATCTAATTTAACACACAACAATTCCGTCTCATTATTGTATTGTAATACAAAGTTAGAAATATTAAGTTTAAAAAAAATTAAAAATATTTGAATTTGGAAAATTATATGTAGCGCCATCTGTCGATAGTTTTGTGTAACTACAGACTTTTACCAATATATTACTAATTAAATTAATTTTGGATAAATTAATTTTGGATTTAACTACACTAAAACCTTCCCTGGGATGCCCACAACAATCGCTGAAAGTTTCACCGTAATCGGACGGATAGTTTTTGAGTCTATAAGAGACAGACAGACACACACACAGACACACAGACATTGCCTTTTATATATATAGATAGATACATTTATATATATGTTGCAGTCAAAGTGTACATTCCAGTCAATGTATATATTTATTACCCAATGCATACATTCACTTCCCATTTTAGTCAAAGTGTTCGCTCACTATTGGAATGGACACTTTGACTAGTGAATGCATGCATTAACTAGGTAATGTATGCAGTTACTAACCAATTGCAGTCTAAGCGTTAATTGATGAATTTCAAAATAAAATTTAGTTGGAACAAGTTTTTTTAACAAGCGCAGGACCATGATCGCCGTTCTAGATTTAGCCGCTCGTCTGTGCATCATAAAAATTTAAATAAAACATAAATTTTGAATCGGGATGATTAATTTGAAATTAGAACACACAATAATTAAGTTTGAACAATGAAAATAGGTTATATTAAATAAAAGTGAATATATAAATGGTTACAATTTTAGTTTGAAATTAGAACACATAATAATTATAAGTTTGAACAATGAAAATAGGTTATAATATTAAATAAAATATATGCGAATAATTAAATTAATTATTGACTCGATGATTATTGCACTAGAGCTAGTTATAACATAAAAATACAAAAGCATCTAACATAGAAAGAAAATAATTTGAAACACAAACACATTTATAAATAAGAAAATCACGTTATTTATTTGAACAATTCAAACTTCCATGGCATTTGGAATTGCACAATTTTTTTGCTTTAAGGCATGCACATCTATTTGTTGTGCATTTTGTTTTACATTGGCATTTAGAAAATCCCTGTCCGGTACCTATCGACTGTTTGGTTGCAATAGTTCGTAATGGTAATTCAATGGCATTGTCTTGAATATCATTTGGCGTTAATATATTTTCGGGACACACGCTAAACTGAGATCTGGAATATAATTTAACCCACTTCCCACTTTGACTAGAAGCAGTCCGTGAATGCATACATCCACTAGCAAATGTGTTCATTTCGGTTAAAATGAATACTTTAACTACGAATTTTAGCAAATGTATGGCTAGTAAATGTATACATTTACTAAATGAATGCTTTGACGGCAACATATATATTAATGTATATATATATACATTTATAAAATCTCATATTAATAAAAATTATTAATTTATAAATATAATATAATAATTATTATTCAATAATAACATTTACTTAACATAAATGCATAAAATCAATTTTGTAAGATTAATATATCTTTTGTTTTATTCAATTTGTAAATTTTCGTATAACTTCATCTTTTCTATTTCTCTTGTTATATTAAATAAATTTATCATATTAAAATTGCACTAAAAAGAATAAAATAATATAAATATAAAATTTTTTTATAAAATAACGTTTTTCCAATGGACTAAAAAGAATAAAATAATTTTTCTATGAGCCTGACAAAGTTTATGGATGAATTGCTTCATATTCAACGAAAAACGTTGGGCGCATTTAGTTCTATGCAACTTCCTTTATAGAGCTATAATTCATATATATATATATATACTAAGATACATACCACACTAAAACACTTAATTAACAACTAACACTATTTCTTAAAATATAATCAACCATTTGGAATTTGATTGATAATATATAAATTTAATAAAAATTCTTTTAAATTTTGATGCATACTTTGATATAAGTATATTACAGTGAAAAATAATAAAAGATTAATTTCTTAGCTCTTAAACTCTCAATTTTTTTGCATGATAAAAAAATTAGTCAGTTTGTGTTTAATAAAATTTTTATTATTACAAAAATTTGACTTGATTGTTCATATAAATAAATTGAATATGAAACAAATCATCCATAAACTTTGTCAGGCTTATAGAAAAATTATTTTATTCTTTTTAGTCCATTGGAAAAACGTTATTTTATAAAAAATTTTTATATTTATATTTTTAAGAAAAAAATTCAATAAAAAATATATATAAAAAGAAAAGAAAAATAGAGATTTGTTAATAATATTCTTACACACATAATGATTAATGTGAATCATATTTAATTGGTATTTTTAGATCATGTGTATTTATTCATGGGTCTCGTGTTTTGACAAATTGGCGTGCCTATTTTACGCCTTTTCAACTCTGGCTTTGGGTTACTATAATTTTTCTAATTATCATAGTAACGACAATTTTAGTTACTTTAATTTGGCTCAATAAAGTTCATCATTTGCCACCAGAAACGAATAAAATTGAATCTTGGGCTGATTCATTTATCTATGTATTTGGAATTTTTTGCCAAGTGAGTATACTAGTTATAGTTGTGTAATCTTTTTTCTTTGGAATGGGAGAAAGCTTCAATAGGTAAATTTCAGGACACCCCCGTAGGCAAACCTGCTAAAAACCCACCCCTTTTGTGTCCTCCTCGGATTCCGCCGTTAAGTATTTCTTTGGAAAAGGCATATTCTGAGTTGAGACGTTTTTAACTCTTTCATTTCTAATCTTCATTATTGTTCTGAGCATATCATTCACCTCTATTCACTATTTTTTGAGTTAATAATAAGTTCGATCACTTTATTTATATTTATATCTTTTTCACTTTTGATTCTTATTTGAATCCAACTCGGGCAGAGAAAGACCGACTGTCTGTTCGGGTGCATCCTCCTCTTCACAGTACCAACATTTGTTTCTGTTTCTTTTTTTATTTTGTATAAATATGCGCCAATTTTATAATCGCTACTTCTATAGTTATTTCTAGATTTTGTATTTTTTTTACCGACCGACAATATAATTTAATATACCGATAATATAATTTAGTCATTTTAATTCAAGTTTCGTCGGTCGGATCTGTGCCTGGCCACAGTTCATTTTTTTCCCATGTAGTTCTGTTTTTTTCGGAGTAAACTTGATTCCTATGTCCTTCAATGTAATGAAATTTTTATTATTACAAATTGCGCAAGTTCTTCTAGTGTAGACTTTGTTTTACGAAACCTAAGTCGCCCATATAAGCAATCAGAGTCACTCATAGGTGTATTTTCGATTGAAGTATCTCTCGTCAAAGGTAATATTCTCTCATATTTTGGTCATTTTTCTCAATTTTCCATCTTACTCATCGACCACATATTCTAGTAGTCAGCACTACATCGATTATGAAGATTCCAATCGCATTAGCAAAGGTTGGTGTACTACCACTGTTTAAAACTACTAAATTACGTATATCTTTCCATTCTTCTAGGCTTTGTCCTATTGCATTCAAATATCATAGAAATCACCTGAAGAACTCCAAAACTGTGTTCCGATTCTTTGCTCTGTAACTTTATCACTTTTCTTCAATGGTCTTCTCATTTAATACCTCCTGGCAGGTAAAGTACCACAAAACCGCCCGCTCTGGGTCAGACAATAACTGGATTTACTCTGTGTTTTTTGGACCGCCAGTGCTTTTTCATTTCTTTCCTATCTTCAAATCTACCATCTGGGACGCACACACAATGTGAAAAACACACAAAAACCCCTCACGGGATAGTTGTATAATTATATATATATATAATTTGTTTATTTACACGTTTAAAGGTCCACTGAATCACGTAAAAAGATTTGTGCTTCTGTATGGTATGTATATGATAGCGTAGCTAAAAAAATTTGAAAAGTTTTTCAAAACTGAATTTTTTGTTAAAATTACCTTAGTGGAATTGAAACTTTTGACATCATTTTTTTTTCTTTTGTCTTTTCAGCAAGGTCTCGACCTGATGAAACAAACGCCGTGTCGGCTAGTAATAGTGAGTGCCCATTTCACAGGCGTTGTTCTCTGTGCCGCTTACTCTTCGACTGTTATTTCGCTTTTAGCCGTTCAAATGGAGGACAAGCCTTTTTCTAACATGGACGGCCTCATTGCTGATGGCTCTTATCCAATTTTAGTATTGGACCAAAGTCCTGAATTCGAATTATTTCGAGTACTTAATTAAGAATTTATATTGATTTTATAAATATTACTGGTATTAATACTTCTTATATGTTTCATATACAAGTGTATTATTTTAGCATGCCAATGAATCTACAGCAGAAGGTAAAATATTTAAAAAATTCTTATTAAAAAAAATGATTCCCCAACCAGATACAATTAGTGAAGGTCTTGAATTACTCTGTAATAAGAATAAAACAAAATATGCTTTTATGGCGCCAATTCATTCAGTAAAAGCAGAAGAAACACGAAATACATGCAGATTTACAACATCATTTTGTAGACATCAAGTATCCTTTGCGTATGCCTTGGCTAAAAACAGTCCATATCGACGAATAATCAATCACATGTAATTAATAATTCAATATTATTATCACATCTCTACCAACACCAATTCTTGAATATTTTTTTTTTTTTTTAATATTTACCTATTTGAATATTTATACACATGGTAAATCAGATATTTGAAAAACAAAACAATTATTAGGTTGGCAACTAAGTCATTGCCGTTTTTTTTAAGAAAATCAAAGACAATTTTTTCATCGAACTAAATAACTTTATTCTGTAATGTATTGCCCATTTTGATCAATGACCTTTTGCCATCTTTCAGGCAGCATTTCGATTATTGCTTTGATTAGGTCGTCATCAACTTCAACTGGACGACCAAAGTGTTTTTCATCTTTGAGTGAAAAATCCCCAGAACGAAATTTGGCAAACCAATTTTGACAATGCCGTTCCTTTAAGGTTTCGTCGCTATAAACAACATATAACTTTTTATGAGCTTGCGGTGCGTTTTTCCCTTTGCGGAAATAAAAAAGCAAAATATGACGAAAATGTTCCTTTTGATCTTCCATTTTTCAACGAACGACAAACGAAAACTACGGAACCGATCAAAAAACTTTTTTTACTGATTGACAGCTGAATTGCCACCTATCAAATACCAAAATGTGTTTTACATTTGGACTACGTCGGTAAACCTAAAAATTCAACTGAAGTCATCTATGAATGAAATCGGCAATGACTTAGATGCCAACCCAATAAATACGTTTTTTTTATATAAATAAAATTTACATTTATTTAATTGATAATGTTATCATCAGTCTTATGTATTTTCTAATTTTTTTTTAAGGTTAACCCAATTTCGTAATGTTGGAATACTGGAAAGGGTACGGGAGACGTTGTTAGCAAATGGAGTAAAAAAAGTGCCAGTGTCGGAATACAGTTCCGTCTCATTTGAATCAGTTTTACCTTTACTGAGCATTCTTGCTTTTGGTTCCATTCTCTCTTTGTTGGCCTTCATTATAGAGAAACTAAGTATATATATATATTATTATTATAATATATATATACGAGGTCTGTTCAAAAGAATAGGTCATTTTGTCCCCTTCAAAGTAATTCTCATCAGATATAATGCACTTATGCCAGTGCTTCTTCCAATCGACGAAGCACTTCTCAAATTTGTAGTATCAGCTCATTCTTCGAGTCCGACTTTATCTCATCAATTGTGGCAAAACGCTTTCCTTTCATTGATCTTTTCACTTTTGAGAATAGGAAAAAGTTGCAGGGAGCCAAATGTGGTGAATAAGGTGGTTGGGGCATGATTACGGTGTTATTTTTGGCCAAAAAATCACGAACAAGGAATGATGTGTGAGCCGGTGCATTATCCATGATTTGTTTTTTCACAATTGATCATGCACCACGCCATTGTAATCAAAGAAAACAGTGAGCAAACCTTTCACATTTGATTGAACTTGGCGTGCTTTTTTTGAGACAAAGTAGACTCGCCGAATGCCACAGCCAACATTTTAAGTGCGTTGGACCACTATATTCCATTTTTAACGCAAAATTTAATATAGATTCTTTGATCCATTTTTTTAAGTAAAAAATCGAAAAACACACAAAAACGTGACTAACTTTTTCAGTTGTAAAAAACAAACTACTAATCCAAAATGGCTGATAATGTCTACATATTAGAAACATATGTGTACCAACATAACAAAAAACAAAATCTCAATAATCGAATGTGCACAGCCCGCGAAAATTCAAAATTCACCTTTTCTTTTATACAGACCTCGTATGTAAAATTAATTTTATTTATTATTTAAATATAAATATATTTAATAAACCATATTGGACAATATATATATGAATAAGTTTTTTTATTTTATTATTCATTTTTCATTATTAATTATATCATCATTTCTCTATATTTTTTTTGATTTTCATATAGTTGTAGATAAACTTTAAATTTTTTCTTATGATAACTGAAAAATATATATAAAAAATAATTATATAATATTTATTTATAGATATCATAAATTCTAAAATATCACTTTTGAAAATAGGATAAAAAAAATAATGATATTTGAACATTTATTTATATTGTATTTGATGTAAATGATGTGAATTTGGATGTGCGCAATAGCATTTACACTATTACCTAAAGCCTAGTTTACACGGGCTTAGTACTTGTGATTAGTTCAGGGGTGGGCAAATACTTTTAAGCGCGGGCCAAAATAAAATTTTCAAAATGTCTTCCGAGCCGAAGGACCATATTTCGAAAACACTAATAAAAAAAATTTATCTTTTTTTTAAGACAAATTGAAGGAAAAATCAAAATAAGAGCCAACTATTCAAAGGCCCGGCGGGCGTTCAAGCCCGCGCTTAAAAGTATTTGCCCACCCCTGAACTAATGAGCGCGGGCTTTAAAAAAAAAAGAAAAAAAATAATTTTTTTTTTAGAACTATATTGAAAAAAGATGAAATGTTTAAAAAGCCTGTTCGCAGTCTCATCTCGTCCCCAAAAAATAACTTATCGCCCCCCAAAATCGTATAGTCAAATAATCGCCCCCTTTAAGATGTCGATTGCCCAGGTTGAGAATCAATGGTCTAGATCATCCTCCGTACTCCCTGATCTGGCACCCAGCGACTACCATTTGTTCCTGCACTTGAAGAAACACCTGGGAGGTCAGCGTCTTGAAGACGATAACGAAGTCAAAACAGCTGTGATACAGTGGTTAACAAGTCAGGCGGCAGAATTTTATAAGGAGGGTATTCCAATATTGACGGAAATTATGTAGAAAAGTAGATTAAGGTACAGGCTTTCATGTAAAAATTAAAATTATTGCGATATATTGGCACGTCTTGTTTTAATTCCAAAACGGTACTTAAAAAAACATGCCTCGTAGAAAGCTTTTGTTTCATAAATTAATTTTTTAATTGAAATATAATCTACATATACACTTACATTCTTTCATTTTTATCATCAGTTGGATTAACAACTTTACATGGATTAGACATCACTTTTGCAGAATGAATAAGATTGGAATACTAGATAAAAAGATAGATAGACACCACATATATATTTTTATTAAATAAATAAAATAAAATTATATAAAATAAGTTGACCTGTGGCCAGGTCCGAACCGACCGACGGTTTGAAGTAAATTAATTTCTAACTACAGAAATAATTTCAAATAATTTTAATATATCTATTAATGTAATAGAAAACAGATATGGATACATAAATAATAAATATAAACATTTTTAATTTTATTTTATTTATAATATATATGCAAGACCAGGCTGTGACGTCATGAATGGCTGGATGACGTCATATAATTTTAAATCAAGAAAAAACTAATAAATATGATTTTCCCGAGGATAAAACCAATACAAAGTGCATGATTTGTGGTGATATATAAAAAAATCTCCTTTGGTGTGAAAATAACCCTTCCCTTCCTATCGTCGATCGCTAATACTACCACTTCCGGTTTCCGGATTTGCACCAAAAGTTGATCAATTCATCCCACTGATGCATTAAGTAAATATACCAAATTTCATCAAAATCGGTTGAGCCGTTCAGGCTGTACACATCTATACGGACAGACGGACGGACGGACGGACAGACATCATGCTAAAAATACTTTTTTCTGTTTATAAAATCCATGATTCGTGGAGATATGTAAAAATCTCCACATGTGAAATTTGGTGTGAAAACAATACCTCCCTTACCAGTGCCGCCCTAACCACAGGGCTAAATGGGCTAAGCCCCAGGGCGCAAGCCTTTTGAGGCGGCAATTTTTTATTTGCGATATAGTATTTTCTTAGGAAGAAGGGCGCATTATTTTTAGTAGCCCATGGGCGCCGAATTCCTTAAGACGGCCCTGTCCCTTACTATCGTCGGTCGGTAAAAATTACAATAAAATTTACATTTCTAAAAGAGAATAAAAGAAAAAATATTATGTATTTTATATTTACATTTGATGCACTATATCCAAGCATTGCAGCGGCAATTGATAAATTATCATTTACTTTCACTGTATATATTGGTTTATTTAAAACATCAGCGAAAATTTGTAATTTAAAATAATTATTATAAATGTTTTTTCCTGAGACCACAATTGATGTTGTATAACAATAGCCATGCGTTGTCAACCAATTCAAATTATGCAAAATGCAATACTAAAAAAAAATTTATACTACTTAATCTATTAAATATTTATTATTTTTGAAATGAATTGAAATAAGAATATAAATATAGTGTGATTCTTACAGCAATAGATTGCACTCCTGCTAAATATATTTTAGCAATATGATTTAAATCATATCCATAACAGATACCTGTAATCTAAATTATTAATAAATTAAGATTACTTAAAATTATAATATTTATAAAAATATCATATATACAAGTGAAAGCACCATTAGTTGACCCTTTTCCAAAAAAATAAATAAATACACCATCTATTCCAAAAGAAACCGAACTTTTTAAAAAAAACAAAAAACCAATGTACATTTTGGAACAAAACATTTTTTTAATCAATGTATTCCCCTTCTGCATCGATACATAAATTTGCACTCTCCAACAAGTTGTAAAACGAATTCTCCATGTCCTTTATTGGAATGGTCTTTAGGACGTCGGTCGTCGCCTTATCAATGGCTTCAATCGATGCGTGCCACTTTCCTTTCATCGCCAAATGCAGTTTAGGGAACAGATAGAAGTCGCACGGAGCCAGATCTGGTGAATAGGACGAATGATGCAAAGGAATAACATGATTTTTGACCAAAAATTCAATTGCATTATCGTGGAAAAGAGTCCAACTGCCGATTTCTCGATATTCTGGCCGAATACGATGAATTCTTCCCAGGAAACGCTGATTTGAATCGCCCGAACCACTCGTAAACTCGCCTACGGGATAGACAATCATCACCATATGCATTTTGTAGCATTTGGTGCGTTTCAGTAAAAGTCTTACCAAGTTTAACACAAAAATCAATTGGAGCTCTTTGTTTGAAACTCATTTTCCGACCGATGTACAAAACAGTTGAAACGCAATAACTTTTGTTGTATGCATCCAAATGTCATGAAATTTATACCAGTTGTCAATGAGGGACTAAGCCATCTACGGGTAAAATATTACAACAGATGGCATTAGTGGTACTATTTTTTTTTAAAAGTTCGATTTATTTTGGAATGGAGGGTGTATAATATAGAAACTAATAAAGGGAGAAGTATGACTCATTTTTTTTTTACTTAGGTAGATTGTATTTATGTAATAATAAAAAAAAGTAATATAATAGTATAGCGAATAACATTTCCCTATAACTTTACCTATCAAAAGGTACTTGATTTCTAAAATTTCGTAGGCACAGCTATAGTTAGTAGTAATATTGCAATTTTAATCAAACGGGAAAATTAAATTATAATTAAATTATAAATACATTATGTTTAAAATATTCTCTCTCGTTTATAAATTATTAATCTATATAAATCCTAAACTCCTTCTAAACGGCTTCATGGATCTTAATGGTTTGGGAATCATTAGTTAGAACCGCTATGACCCAAGGATAAGGTATAAGGTTGAAAATTTCAAAAAAGTTGATTCGTTCCAAAGTTATGGACAAAAAACCGACCCAAATAAACAACGCTCCATGTAGCGTTTCTGGTACCTCAGTTAAGAAGTTGGCATTCAATATAAAATTATTAATTGTAGAAATTTCCATACAGAATATAAACTTACATATTTTTTAGAAAAAAGTGTAGTAGTAGTTATAGGAATTTAGAACTAACACGATTTTTGTGACCTAACTCAGTGGTTTCCAACCTTTCTGTACCGGCGCCCCCCATTTCCTAAAAAAAATTCTTGCGCCCCCTTACACATTTCTGAAATAATATAACAACATGGAACAGGGGTGGGCCATGATAAAAAGACATCTGACCTTTTTTTTTAGAACCATACTGAAAAACAAAATCGAAAATTTTCAAAAGTTTGCGGGCACTTGAATTTCCATCGCGCCCCCCAAGGGAGGTTGAAAACCGCTGCCCTAACCTTTTTTGAATATTGTAAACTAATAATAATAATAATTTAAACTAGCTTCACTTATCTTGTCTTTGTATCTTTGATTGATATTTTTAATTAAGAGCATTTGTAATAATTTGACTGTTTTAATACGCGTTTATTCATTACTATATCTGTGCGAAATCTTCGCATTGGCCAGCAATAATAAAAATAATAATAATGATGAGAGTATAAAAAAAATGATAAATAAATACCATTCCATTTATATTGAGATCTAAAAATGGGCATGTCATCCCATGAAAATAAGGAAATATATGTATATCTTTTGAAAGTTCCGAAATCGGAATATTACGTAGAAATGATTCTTCTTTTAATACTCTTTGAAGAATTTTTTCAACTTTTCTATTAAACAATAATAAAAGAAGAATATGAAATATAAATACTATATAAGGTAAATGTACCAGTGGTGGACCATGTAAAGAGAAATTTTCATTAAAAAACCCTATTATTTTGTAATAAAAGTGAGAATAACAACAAAACAAGTGTTAACATATTGTACAACTATTTTTAATTATCACTACAACACAAGCCTTCGGTTAATTTATATTTAAATATTTTTTTTAAATTTTTTTCAAAACGTATATTTTGTTCTAGTAGTGGGCCATCTGAAAATCGAAAGTTTCAGTAGTGGGCCACCTTTTGATCCAGTAATGGACCATCAACCTAAAATGGGTTTAAAATAAATAAAAGGAATAAAATGCACTAAGGATTGGTTTTATTAATATTTTTTATAATTTATAGTTTTTTATAATTTATTTTAATTATTCTTTATATTTACAGTTTGTTTCTATATATATTATTTACAATTCTTATCCATTTAAACAAGAAAGAAGGTCAGTTAATGCAATCGAAAAGAGAAAGATAATGACATTAATATAATTTAAAAATATATTGGAAATTTTAGTAATATTAATTTAATATAATTGTAATTATTCATACTAATATAATAATAAATATATTTTATTAAATTTATTATTATCAGTAATAAGATGTTTAAATATAATAAAAATTGTTGTTGATTTCATTTCATAAAATAAAATTATAAATTTAATAATGTTTATAAATTGGGAATTAACCTATTTACACAATTTATTATCAGCATAAAATTTAGTTATCTAAAGGAATCTGATGAAAATATAATTTAAGTTGTAAAGATTTAGTGATTAGCCATGTTTATCTCAGTATTTGGCCACGTGGTCCACTACTGAATAAAATTGTTCTAGACGCTTAAAACAAAAAAAATTAGCATACATCACATTTATTTTAATAAAAAAAAAACGATTTTAGTAAAAAAAATTTTAATCGTATTTTTTAGTAATGGGCCACCCCGGTCCACTTCTGAAAAAAATGAGATATTTGTTTCAGTAAATGACCAGTTAATAATTTATAATCATCACATATAAATTAAATATTTCAAACTGATTAAAATAATTTGAAGTATCAACTATTGAATTAATTTTTGGATTGAAATTATAATTAAATAAAACATAATCTATTGAAAATAAAGTGAAGCATATCCTTGAGGTTTTGCATAAGAAACGAACCTTAAAATGCAAGAACGCTTGCCTCGTGTTTTAAAAAATTCATAATTATAATAAAAATGCTGCGATTGGTCTCTGTTTCATTGTTAAGCAATCCGGAAAAGGTTCTTCTTGATATTTATCGATATCTCAAGTTTAATTTGAAATTAAAAAGCTTATTTTGATAAAAAATCTATCAAATGGTCCATTACTGGTACAGTGGTTCACGACTGGTACATTTACCTTAATATCATTATTTTGAACAACGATTACAAATAAAATACAATTTACAAATAATTATTTTTAATTTAATATAAATTAAAATATATGTATATTAAAATACAAACTTTATTTTCTTTTTCTTTTCAGGAGAAAATTATCAAAATAAAAATAAGAATAATAATAGAAATCATATAGTTCTAAATAAAAATTATAATATAATATTTAAAAATGAAATTAATAAAAATCATATTCATTGAAATTTAATAGTAGTATTTAATTTTGTCATCTATTTTTGTTCTTTATTTATTTTTTTTTTGCCTTCTCTTTAAATATTCAATGTGAAAGTGTATGTTTGTTTTACTATTAATTATTATCATAAAAATGAATAATATTAATAGAAAATACTAATAATTGTTATTGTCTATTATCTATTATTAATAAATAATGTAATTAAATAAAATAATAAATAGTTGTGATAATTTAAATTTTATTTATCTATTATAACCCACAGCTAAATATTTTTCTTAAATATTTTTTTTTTAAATGACATTTAAATTATATTTCAAAATAATAAAAATAATCATTCATATTTTACTTCTAATTATTATATTTAAAAGGCGCCATTGGGTGTGTGGGTAGCGAACCTGCCTCTCATTCACATGGTTCCGGGTTCAAGTCCCGGGCCTGGCAAGGGAATTTCCCTATGGAACGGAGTCAACCCAGCCTCCGGGAATAACATTGGGGAAAAGCTATTTGATAGCGCCTCCGATCAAGAAAATCAAGGTAAAGGTTGAGAGGACTACTAATCTACTGATTATAGGACACCTCATTGATATAACCGACTTGATAGGCGTTGTCCTTGCGTAGGGCGTACAAAATCAGAGGTTTTAATATAGAAACTAATAAAGGGAGTGGTAGTACATCCATTCAGGAGTTCCCCGTTCAAAACGATCAAAGAGAGGAATTTTCATAATTTAATTAAATATGAATTTTTCTCCTCAGCTCCAGGAACTGACAATCCATGATTCTATATAAACCTAACACAGGATTATTTCATCTCACATATCCAAGAAGCATGAGAAAAAAAAATCCCAGGTGGTTACCCATTTTTCATGAAGGAGATATAAATTTTGCGATTTCCCTTCCAAAAACAAGAATTGTTTTTTTTATTATATTTAACAATCTTAATTATACATTCTATTACTCTTTAAAATTTCTACATTTTGCTATAAAGAATTTTACTCTGAATTGCAATCAATACATGCAAGACAAAGCCAATACCACAGGGAAATATCCTAGGACCACTATAATATATACAGTTTGTATACTTATTGTATACAGCCAATCTCTCTCTACCTGTAATAATATATAATATCACTCTAACGTTTCCAAATGATACTGCAACTTGGACTATTGGAAACAACATAAATGAGTTGACTATTAAATTAAATCACTCCATTTACAAAATCCAAAAATGGATAACACGCTATCTTCACTAATCGTCAGCTTGAAAATTTACCAATATTTCCCAAAAATAAGAACATTCTCTAATCCCCTAATGCAGTGTTTCTCAACCTTTTAGTATTCACGGCCCAATTTTAAATCATAATTTTCATCGCGCCGTCCTCTAAGTTTCTTTCTAAAACCACCTCATACCTCAACTTTATCCACGTAGAGAGTTAGTTGACTGTTCATTTTGTGAGAAATTGCCATGATGGGTGAATTAGATTTAAACAAATGTCTAAAGCAAGTATCTACAGAATACTTTGCGCAGAGTAGGGGGAAAATTTACACCATAAGCGCTGATGCTAGTCGTAAACACACCAAAACAAAGGACTCAAGCTCGTAACCAGAAAAACTTGTAACCCGGCACACCCGAGGTTCAACTGTATATAATTTTTAAATTTTAAAAAATTTAAATGAAACTGTATGTGGAATCTACAATGCTTCAATATAAAAGTAAAGTTGAAGTCAGAGCCCCCCAACTCCTTAGAAATCGATTTTTTTTTTTTTTTTTTTTTATTTAGCGTCCATTTTTTTGTACATCTGCCCGAAGGCAATAATACATGGTTTACAATAAAGAGTAATAAAAGGGGGAGGTAGGTAAAAGGAAATAATAGGGCAGGTGAGTCATTGGAAGTGTGGGTAGGAAAATAGTAAAGGAGGAAGAAGGGAATGTCACTGAATTATTAGCCTGATGGCTAATCCCAGCAAGGGCACCATCGCGGGTCTATTTATTAATGTCTCTTGTCAAGTCCTGTGGTTTGAGTCTTTTGAGTCGTCTCAGTTGTCCTTGTGTGTCTAATAGTTGTCGGGCTTTGGGATTAGGGTGTTTAAGGAGTCTGTCTTTGTAGCGAAGGCTGTAATTTTTAATTTCCATTTCGATTGTTTCTATACCGAGGTCCCTATGAATCAGTCTGTTAGGGACATACCAAGGAGCACCGACTATCAGTCTAAGTGTTTTGTTTTGAAACCGCTGAATCAGGTCTCGATTGGATTTGCTAGCGGTCCCCCACATCTGAATGCCATATGTCCAAATGGGTTTAAGGATCATTTTGTAAATAAGAAGTTTATTGTCTATCGTCAGTTGAGATTTTTGTCGGAGCAGCCAGTATAATTTGTTAAGTTTAAGTCTCAGTTGTTTCTTTTTTGACTTGATGTGCATCTCCCACGTTAGGCGTCTGTCAAGGTGCATACCGAGGTACTTTACAGTACTTTTAGTCGGAATGGGTTTGTCTAAATTTACGCCGGGGCAGGTCTGTCTATTCAAAGTAAAAGTCAAGTGTGCAGATTTGTCTTCGTTAACTGCTATCCTCCATTTCTCAAGCCAAGGCCTTAATTGGTCCAGACTTTCCTGGAGCATAGCAGAAGCCACGATTGGGTCTTTATGTGAAGCGAGCAAAGCGGTGTCGTCAGCAAAGGTCGCTGTGGTTATGTTCGGGTTAGTCGGCAAGTCAGCTGTAAAAAGTAAATACAAAACAGGCCCCAAAACACTACCCTGAGGTACTCCAGATCTAACAGGATAGACCTCACTAATGGCGTCATTCATCTTAACTCTAAAGCTTCTGCCATCGAGGTAAGAACGAATCAGCCTGTAATAAATTAGCGGGAGTATGTCATAAAGCTTCCGAAGTAGACCCTCGTGCCAAACTTTATCGAAAGCCTGAGATATATCAAGAAACACGGCTGAGCAGTATCGTTTGTTTTCAAGGTCTTTGTGAATAACATCAACAATTCGATGTACTTGCTCAATAGTGCCGTGCTTCTCTCTAAAGCCGAATTGGTGGATTGGGATTAAATCTATTAGAAAGGGACGGAGTCTAGAAAGAAAGACCCTCTCGAACAATTTAGAGATGGCAGAGAGAAGACTAATAGGCCTATACGAGTTTGATTCCTCAGGAGGTTTCCCAGGCTTGAGGATCATTTTCACCAAGGCTGTTTTCCACTGGGTTGGGAAATGACCCACTCTAAAGATGGAGTTGAATATGAGGGTCAGAAAGAGGATTGCCTTATCAGGCAAGTTCCTCAACATTTTACCTGAGATTAGATCATTTCCCGGGGCCTTTTTAGTTTTGACTGTCTGTCGTATAATGCCTTTTAATTCAGACGTCTGTATTAGTTTGGGGAATGGCATTGAGTAATTGTGTGTTTTGAATTGGTGTGTTGCCTGAAAGTTATTGTCAGGTGGAGTGTCCTTTGGTGGGAGAGGAGTAAAAACGATAGAAAGGTGACTAGCGAATGTATTCGCCTTATCGATGTCACTCCTCGCCCATTCATTATTTTGTCTACGTAGTGGGGGGATTCTTTCAGTTGGTCTTTTAAGTTTCTTTGTCGCTTTCCAGAGAGAGTAGTCAGTTGAATGAGTAGGGGTGAGGTCTCTCAGATTCTTTTGAATGCTTTGATTCCTTTCAGTTCTGAGTAGATTCCCAATTTGTTTAGATAGATTATTAATTGTCGTTTTAAGGTGTGGGGATCTGTTTGTCTGCCATTGTCGTCTGAGCCTATTTTTTTTAGTTATTAAGTCTTTAATGTGTTTTGGTGTGTCTTGGTTTAAGTCCTTAGGAGTAATTTTTGGTGTTGACAGACGTGCTGCCATTTGTATAGTATTGGTTAAATGGTGGATTGCTTTGTCAATGTCAAGGCTATATGCCAGAGGTAAGTTTAGGTCCAGGCTTTGGTTTAGTATTTCTGCATATTTATTCCAGTCAGTTTTATGATTAGTCAAGTAGTGAGAGTTAGATTTGAGAGATGCACAGGTGTTTAATGTAAGTTGTACTGGGGAGTGGTCAGAGGAAAGATCAAGGCAGGATTCAATTAAGCATCCCTCCCCGTTAACCCCTCCTGCCACAAAAAAGTCAATTAAGTCTGGGATTTTGTTACTGTCAGAGGGCCAATACGTAGGTCTTCCAGTTGAGATAGTATTTAGGTTGTATTTTTTAATAGTCTTAGCGAGATTTCGACCTCTAGGAGTAATAAGTCGAGATCCCCAGTCAGTATGTTTTGCATTATAGTCACCTCCAGCAAGGAACCTCGACCCCAGGGTCTGGAAAAAATCCCAAAAATCCCCAGACGAAATTCGATGCTTGGGAGGGCAGTAGGTAGATGCAATTGTAATAGGTCCGTTTTTGTCTTGAATTGTCAAAGAGGTTGCTTGTAGATAGTCTTTGTAAAAAGGAGGGTTTTCGTAATGGGATATTTTGTCTTTGATTATAATGGCTGTTCCTCCGTGTGATGTACCGTCTGGGTGATTGGTAAAGTATAGGTTGTAATGGGGAATTTTTAAGTAGCTTCGAGGGTTGAAATGAGTCTCAGCAATTAGCATAATGTCAATGTCTTTGTCTATCAGGTAGTGTTTGAGTTCACAAGAATGCCTCAATAGGCCGTTAGCATTCCATAATGAAATTTTAAGCAACCGATCCATTGGGCATTCTCGCAATGAGGGTAGTCAGAAGGTTAAGTATAGTGTCCATGCGATCCATGAGTTTGACCAACATGCTTTCCAGAATAGGTGTTTGTGTTTGTGTCGGGAGAGGTTTGGTGTTGTCGTTATTATTAGATTTTAGTATGTCAGAGTAGCGAATGTTTGGTTGTGACATGGAGTTAAGTGTTTGTCGTTTGTCATGTGTTGAACTAGTTGGTAATGGAGGGGGTACAGTCTGTAATTGTTTAGGTCTAAGAGAGGGATATTTGTTTTGTCGTAATTCGACATAATGTTTGCAGCCCTTAAAGTTGGCTGGATGGTCGCCGCCACAGAGTACGCATTGGGGTGGAGAAGTCTTGTCTTTTTGGCAGTCAGATGTAAGATGGTCTTTAGTACATTTGACGCAGCGTGGTCTCAGCTTACAGTATGCCCTGGTATGCCCATAATGCTGACATCTCGTACATTGAGGGATATCTCTACGAGCACGCGGTGCCTCAATTACAACCCTGCTATGACAGAGGTATTGAGTAGTATAGATGTCTTTATTGTTGGGTGCTGGTTTTAGGTCTAAGAAGAATATAGGTAGGGGTTCCTTTGTCGTTTTTTTTCTTATATTAAAGATATTGGCCACTGAGTGACCAAGGTCTTCAATTTCTTTTTTAATGTCAACAACGTCAGTCGTGTGATGTAGTTGTTTGATAACAGCTCTAAAATTTCTTTCAGATTTGGGTTGAAAGGTATAATATTCAATTTTGCTGTTATCTAACATTTTAATTATGGAGGTGTAGTCTAGTGGTTTTTTAGGATTGATTTTAACTTCGTCTTTTTTTATTAGTTTACAAACGAACCCGTCTCGGGCTACCCTGCCAAGACACGCCAACATGTCATTATAATTAGTGACATTAGGAATAAAAATAGGGGGGGGTTTGTTTGGTATAGTTTCTTTAGAAGAGTTAGGTTGGTTGTCAGTTAGTTCTGAGAGTGTTTGAAATTTATTAGTGTGTGTAGGTATAGTATAATCATCCATAGTCTTCTGTTTAACAGAACGAGTTTCTGGGCTGTCACGTAGTCTTTTATTGTGATTTACCAGTTGCCAGTTGTTTTTATCGTTGTCTATTGGAGTGGAGGCGTCTGAATGTGAAGATGTTGAAGGTCCTGCGTTGTCGTTTTCAAGCGTGATTTTTTCAAAAGATACATTGCAGGGGTTGGGCTGGTCCTTGTGAAAAAGTTGGTGTTCTATTGCACATTTTGCGTGGAAGCCCTTACAACATGTCTTGCATTTATATTTCTCACCACGAATGTGGAGTTTGCAATAGTGACATATTGCCATTTCTAGCGTTGTTATTTTTATTATTTATTTATTTTTTTAAAAATGGTATTTAGTACTTGGGGCATGGATGAGAGAGAATGAAACTGGGGTGGGAAGGGGAGGGGAGAAATCGATGAAATCATTTTTTTTTAAATATGATGTCTCTATGTGGCACCGCTAAGAGGCGCTGCAGGCGCATAACCGATAACTCTGCATGCAAAAACCAGCCAAATACACACACACACACACACACACACTCAAGCCCAATTTTTTTTCAATTAGTTACTGTCTGCCCTCGCATGGTGGCGCCAAATACTTTGTTTCAGCAAAGACAATAGAGTTTACTAGTCTTATAGATGGTCTGTGGTTGAAGTTAAAAATTTGGATGATTTACTTAGAAAGATGACAATACTAAAGATGTTTGAGGCGGGAATATTCAACTTTTTTATCTACTAGGTTCATTATATTTCTTAAACGTTCAATAACTGATTTTCATAGTATTTATCCATGACTAGATATAAAATACAAACACCATAAAATAAAATAGAAACTTACTTGCGACTATTGTATTGAGACAAAAGTAATTTAGTAACTTTGTAAGTGTTGATAAGATAATTAATAACATTATCGCCAGCCTTAATTAATCCCCTGTGCACCCATAATGATGGTAAAATGACACTATAAAATGGTCCATAAAAGCTTGGTACATAATTTGGTGTTTGATTCATTCCAACTATATTCATTTCTTCTCCATAATCTAAAACTAAATCAAAATATTATTTTTCATCATTATATTTATAATTCATATATTTCAATAGAAATGCTAATTAGTTTCACAATAATATTATTAACCCCTCAAGCCGGGAACCTGAGTACGTACTCGCGCGACAAAATCTATCGTAACAGTGGGACCCCGAGTCCGTACTCGCCGGCTTCCAGCGTTTATAGAAATATGCATTTCTCTGCTATCTCTCGATCAATTTTGAAAATATTTGCACTTTTTAAAACTACAATAATTACACTTTCTCTTTTTTCTACTTTTTTTATTGTTTTTTTTTCGAACACATATTTTTTCATAGAAGAACAAAGTTTGTTTTTTCCGAGTCTTCAAACAGAATTTCTAGCTAAGCTGATTAAATTTTTTGTATACAAAGAAACATCTTCCCTTGACATTTTTGAAAATTTCACAAATTTATGTTGAGTAGTTTATGAGATATTAATTATTTTAGGTACGAGTGCAAGAAAATGCATTTTTCACTCATTTAATACCCGCCGGAGCGCTGGCATAGGAAAATTTAATCCCCGGCTTGAGGGGTTAAATCAGCGTTTTCCATGGAGGTATATGGAGAGAACATTCCGTTTGTTTTTTGTGGTTTTTTTCCATTAAACTAATGATAATTTCTTTTTTTTAATCAGCATAATGAAGAGAATGATTGCCGCAACATTTAATTTTTTTTATACATATATGCATATCAAAACGGCCTGCAGTTCAAATAAAATAAAATTTAAAGTTTTTTCTTCATGAGGAAATTTTTGCTCACATAATTTTGCACAAAATAAGCCCGAAATTTTATGATATATTAACATTAAGATCAATGGAAAATATAATGTTTTGGTACATCCAAAATAGCGGCTGTGACGTCAGATAGGCGACAACTTTTGTTCGGAATGTTCCCTCCCTACCTCCCTGGCGTTTTCCAACCTGTGGGGCGCGAGACTGTTGCAAGGAGGGCGCGAAGTTATTAGAACAATTCCAATTTTCGATATTTTTTTCAATATGGTTCTAACAAAAAAAGTCAGATGATTTTGCGATGCTCTGAACCATAAGGGGTGGCGCAAGAATTTTTTTTAACAAAAGGGAGGCGCCGGTACAGAAAGGTTGGAAACCACTGGGGTTAAATTATTCATTCAAAAATGAACATAAGTAATTTCAATAGAATAACGAAAATGGACTACTCTCAATTAAACATTTCTAAATAATAAATGAGTAGCGCTTATATTTAACATATGTTTAATAATAGTTAACTTACATATTCCATTCTCCAAGAATGATTGTTTCTTTCGGAAGATGCCAGCCAATATTAAATATTTGCCATAATTTAATGTGATTCCCACCCCAATACTAGTATGGAATTGAATGCCTAATAATTTCATTATATCGCAATCTAATCCAACTTCCAATTTCATTCCAGGCATTAAAACCTAATATATGGATAGATAGTAAATAGCTAAATAATATAATATCATAGTATATAAAAAAAAACCTCAAAACCCATTGTATTCCATTTTGTTGTCGCCAATTCAGGTAAATCTACAGCCTTGAAAAATTCTTCAGGCCAACAATTGCCTTTATTGTATTCAAATGACATATTCCATCTTAATAATAATGGAGATATTGATCTGAAAATTTTTTTAATTTTTATTTTACAATAAAAATGTTCAAATAAAAAATTTTAAATGAGAAAATTAAGAGCTCCTTGAATGGCAAAGCATCAGGTAAATTGTTTACTTTGATGCAAAAGTCAAATTTACTATTTTTATAATTATTTATTTTTTATATATACTTAAAAAAAACCTTTGACTTTTGTACATAATACGCAAGGGCAACGCCTATCAAGCCGGTTATATCAATGAGGTGTCCTATGATCAGTAGAACGGGTCCTCTCAACCTTTACCTTGATTTTCTTGAGCGGAGGCGCTATCAAGTAGCTTTTCCCCAATGTTGTTCCCGGAGGCTGGGTTGACTCCGTCCTATAGACCCCAGCTAGTGAACTTCGCTTGCCAGGCCCGGGAATTGAGCCCTGAACCATGTGAATGTGAGGCAGGTTCGCTACCCACACACCCAATTATGCCTTCAATTATATATACTTAGTTGTTATAAATACAAATTTGCACATGTTATGTACTTTAATATGTCTAAAATGTTAGGAAAAATAAAATTACCTAATTTCCGAATTAGTAAAACGCCAAGTTAAATAATCACAAATTTCAAAAAAATGTTCAGCCAGCTCCCAACATTCATATCTGATATTCTTTTTCAACCATAATAATTTTGGTAGAACTTGATTTGAAGTCATTAGGTTACAAAATTTTTTCATTGTTGTGTCACCAACTTTTGTCATAAATTCAGCCTCTTCTTTTGCCCTTTTATCTCTTTTTAAAATCACATTTTGACATGATTTTACTTTTTTTTTTATTAACAAATGAACAGTGAACAAAAATAGAAAAGAGAAAAATTATTATTTATATATTTATTTCTTCCCTTTTTTATAATAATATTATCTAATAAGAATATATAATATGAAGTTGGTTGAATACAAACCTAAATATACACAATCTAAAACCTTAATCAAAAATATTCGGTTAATACTAAAGAAATTAAATCATTAATATTAGCGTGTTTTGAAATAAAAGCTTGTAAGAGGTTCACCTCTTATAAATATAATAGAAATAAGATTCCTAGGCAGTGACTGGTGCAGACTCCACTCAATGGCAGCACCCAAACAAAATATGAGCTGTGACCGACGATTTGTAATAAATTAATTTCCAAACAACATTATGTATATATATAATATAAAAAAAAATATTTTTAAAACTTGAATTAAAATGACTAAATTATATTATCTTGGTTTTTATTTTTAGTTTAATTATTCAATTATCGTCATCTGGATGAACTAATTTTCAAAACCAAATGAGAATAAAATGGTATTGAATGTAGTTTTGGGAAATAAAAACGTTTTGTGAGATTATCTTTATTTCTTCTTTCACAATTCATTCGGCCTGATCTTTCGTCATCATCCAGCGTCTCTCTACCCGATTTGAATCGCCCGAACCACTCGTAAACTTGCGTACGGGATAGACAATCATCACCATATGCATTTTGTTGCATTTGGTGCGTTTCAGTAAAAGTTTTACCAAGTTTAACACAAAAATCAATTGCAACTCTTTGTTTGAAACTCATTTTCCGACCGATGTACAAAACATTTGAAACGCAATAACTTTTGTTGTATGCATCCAAATGTCATGAAATTTATACCAGTTGTCAATAAGGGACTAAGCCATCTACGGGTAAAATATTACAACAGATGGCATTAGTGGTACTATTTTTTTTTAAAGTTCGGTTTATTTTGGAATGGAGGGTGTATATAATGTGTGTAATTTGGAAATTTATTTATTTCAAATTGTCGGTCGGTTCTGTGCCTGGCCAAAGCTCACTTTTAATTTGAATATTTTATAGGTCATAAGTAATTGTATATAATTTATTTATATATATTAAATTATTTCATAGTAACTATAATATATTACTATAATAAATAATCTTACATGTTGGACTGATTGTTAACGGTTTATAATTTCCATCCAAAATGACAACGCCTTGTTTAGCAATTATCCCAATCCCTTTAATTAATTTAGCTGGATAATCATTCAAAACCTCCTAAACGACAAAATCATTCAATAAATTATTAATTAATCAATCTATTTAATAGTATATTAATAATAAATTAAAATAATAAATTTATTTATTTATTTATTTATTTTATTTCAATACTAGCCATACAACTAAAGAAATAAATATTCATTTATCAATTGGAAAATAATATTTACCATTAAAATATCATTTATATAATTAAAAAAACCAAACATATTTTTATAAATAAAACTTATCACACAAATAACGTTATTTTAATCTTCAAACATTTATATTTATACGAGGGTGGGGTGAAAAATTTCCGGCCTGACCAAGAAAATTGATGTTTTTAATTTTTTTTTTTTTTTTTTTTTGTATATTTTTCAACATAATTTCCATTAACACTGATACATTTCTCATAATGGTGGTCTTTAATTAATTAATTAATTAATTAAATTTGATTTAATTTAATTTAATTTAAATTAAGTCTCATCAACAGTTATGAATCGACG
This sequence comes from Labia minor, assembly GCA_963082975.1. Classification (NCBI taxonomy): domain Eukaryota; kingdom Metazoa; phylum Arthropoda; class Insecta; order Dermaptera; family Spongiphoridae; genus Labia; species Labia minor. Next base: position 7,860,167 of record OY720347.1, on the reverse strand, counting down.
CAAAAATTCGCCCCCCAAATTGTGGGTAGAAATGGTTTTTCGAAGCAGTTTTTGGACTAACGTTAACAAACGCGGCACCCACGTTGCACACAGCTTTCCAAATGGTTGTGCAAAATATTTCGCACACGCTCAGCTGACATCGTACGGGTCTCAGCTATCTTGAATGTTAAAAAATAAAGAGAAAAAAATTTAAAAACATAATTTTTCTTGGTCAGGCAAGAAACTTTTCACCCCACCCTCGTATATGTTCATTTAGGTTGGTTTTTCTAAAAACTTTGATTAACAAAAGTTAATTCTGGTTTGTTTTTATGTATTTCAATGATGTTTGAATCTCGACGATTCGGCACCCATATATATATATATATATATAAATTCTTCAAAAATGAACAAGGAGCCGCTGTTATAGTGCTATACTAAACGAATTTTTGTTTCTAATTATGGGAGAGGAGGACATGGATGAAATTTGGTTTGAGCAGAATAGGGCCACTTGCACACTTTGACAGCATCCCTAAAGGATTAGTGTTACGTTAATTATTCAAGTTTGATGCCTTAAAACCTTGAAAGTTGCCATTTATACAACTTGACCAAAAATAATTGAAAATCTACTAAATAAATGGCATACTGTAACGTTGGAATTATGTTGTGCTTCATTCTTAAATAAAAATACCAATCTTTCTAAAAGATTCATAATTTTGAAAAAATATTAATCAAATGTTTTTTTTGTACGTCTTACGCAAGGACAACGCCTATCAAGCCGGTTATATCAATGAGGTGTCCTATGATCAGTAGAACGGGTCCTCTCAACCTTTACCTTGATTTTCTTGATCGGAGGCGCAATCAAGTTGCTGTTCCCGGAGGCTGGGTTGACTCCGTCCCATAGACCTTAGCTAGGGAAATTCCCTTGCCAGACCCGGGACTTGAACTCGGAACCATGTGAATGTGAGGCAGGTTCGCTTTTTTTTTTTTTTTTTTTTTTTAGTTTAAAAAAGTATGTTTATTAGCCAAATATACAAATATATGTTGTTTTTCCCATAACATATAAAAGGCATTACATGACTTTTTCTTACAGCTAATTGGTGACTCCAAGGTCGTAATTATCTATACAATGTTTCTTTTTTATTATTACGCTATTAACTATTTTTAATATTACAATTTCGAAGTGTAAATTAATTATTATTAATTTTTTGTCTAAGAAATTATTTTATAATAAATTCATTGTTTCAGTCAGGTGACACGCAATTTGCTAATCCGCCAACCACCAGCATTTGCTGTACATTTTGTTTCTATCAATTTTATCTCTATTTGGTACTGATACTTCAACGTTTCATAATTGACACTTTCATTTAAATAAGGTTCATAAATTATTGATTTGTCGTTTTTTCTTCTGTTGATATGGTAAATTAAGGGAACAGCATTTTTGTTCTGAATGTAACCTTTTCCATCTAAGTATATAAATGCTTCTGGGGGTGTGAATCCCGTTATTAATGATTTTTCAAAATAATTATTCTTTTGAAATACTGAACTATATATATCAGACTATTGTTGACTGAATTAGGTATTTTGAGGCAGGTTCGCTACCCACACACCCAATGGCGCCTTTTCAAATGTTTTTAAATTTGATTCAAATTCGAAAGATGACCGACTCTTTATATATACTAGTATTTTGGTTATATTGTAGAGATGTGAAACATTTTGTCTATAGCTTTGGGGACGAGTCATTAAAAATAGAATTCTTCTTAATATTTTGTGCCAAAGAAAATGAAATCTCATTAACTCTAAGCATATCCATTTTCAATTTTTAAAAGATAATAATAATATATATATATATGTGGGAATGGAGCCTTTTGGCTCATCACCGTCCGAATCATCAAAAGCCTGGCGCATCTTACTGCCTCAATGTCGGCCATTCTCAACCACAATATCATCGGAGTTAGTGCTTCCTCTCAACGCCGCTCCAAGCAGCGAGCGCCCCAGACGCCGTCGCCGCCTCCCCACCATGCGCTACCATCACCGTCGCCGCCGTTCTCCCACTCCACGCCACCGACCAATAGCAACCGAGTTCCAGCTGTTTGGACTTCCTTTTAAAAGGGACACCGGCACGATTCCAGTTTAGTTTTTATAGACAGTTTACAGTTAAGAGTTTATTCAGTCTTTTGTACATCGCAAGAAGTATTCAAGAAACGAAGAAGTTACGATTTCATTTATCTTTACACTGTATTTTTATCTTGTTCATATTCATTCAATAAAACGATATTTTTGCAACCATTTAAACAAAACAGATATTTTTTGATAAACAACCCCTAGACAACGAAATTCCCTACATATATATATATTAGATTGTTTTAATAACTAACATACCTTGACTGTAACGACAATACTATTCCAAATTTCATCAATGTTTTGTTCTAAATAACCAGGCAGTGGACTATAAGTATTCACATTACATATCGCCTCCTTAATTATTCCTCCTTTTTCATTTACAATAGAGGTCCTTGTATGATTCTCATTTACCTTGAAATGAAGTACAAAATTTGTTTGTATGGAAGATTTCTTTTTTTTTTTATTTTTCAAAATTAAAGAAGGTATAAGATGTTCGGAAAGTTATTTCGTTTTTTCATTAGAGGAGTTAATTCTATTTTCACAGATAAATTCACACTTGAGCTTTTATTTTAATTTTAATTTTAATGCATCAGTATGATGCATTAAGTAAATACACCAAATTTCATCAAAATCCGTTGAGCCGTTCAAGCTGTACACATCTATACGGACGAACGGACAGACGGACAGACATCATGCTAAAAATACTTTTTTCTGTGAAGAAAATGCATGATTCGTGGAGATATGTAAAAATCTTCACATGTGAAATTTGGTGTGAAAACAATACCTCCCTTACTATCCTCGGTCGGTAAAAAGTTTGAGAATCACTTATTTGGAACTTTGAATTTATATGCAGTGATGTGACCCGAAGTGGATAGTAATTATTTTCACCTTTCGCCGATTTTCTACTAACGCAACTGTCTATACATGAATATATAACATAAAAAAATGATAAAAATAAATATATAAATTGTATACTTCAATTCCTAAAAATGTTTTTGCTTCTTCAATTTTATTTTCCTTTAACTTTTGTTCCCTATTTTTTTTTTCTTCTTCGTCACTATTCAATTTCTTTGATGGTATTGAGGATAAAGATGATTGCGGATACATCTTAACATAAGTAATTTAAAAGTTTTATTAAAAATTTGAATGTTAATAAATTCATTTATATAATTAAAAGAAGAATAATAAACAAAAAAAGATTCTAATATAAAATGGAAATGTAAATAAATATTTAACTAACTAAAAAGAAATTAGATATTTAATGTTTATTTTGTTTTTTGTTTTTATATTATATCAGTGGCGCAACCAGGGGGGGGTTGGGGTTAACCCCCCCCCCCCCCCAGGAGAGAAAAAAATATACATTGCTGTATATTATGTACTATATTACAAATTGAAAAGAAAAAATATAATCCTTTTTATTTGAAAAAAAAAAATAATTCTTAAAGTATAACTTAGTGTATAATAAGTAATTTTATTTTATTTTAAAAAAATTTTAACAAAAATAAAAATTGCTTATTTTTTCGTACAGAATTAAATATAAGAAATAAAAAATTATTTTATTATTTCTCCTAAATCATAAAAAACAAAAGACTTAATATAAGATTACTAGATGATTGTGAAATTTTCCAATTTGACTATTATTTAAATATAAAATAAATAAAAATATTACTCAAATTCTAAATATTTTTTATTAAAAATACATTAATTGCTAATTTCATAAAAATTATGAAGCGAAGACTAATTTTTTCAAAATGCCAGCGGGTAAAAATCCCTAAAAGAAAAATCCATAAAAGTCAAAAATCCCTAAAACCGAAAATCCCCAAAAGCGAAAATCCCTAAATAAAAATATCGCTGACTGAAAAAATCACTAAAAACAATTTTTTTCATTTTTGTATTAATTTTAATTGTGACTCAGAAAATTAAATCACAAGGTGAGCATGACACCCAGTTGCCTGAGACACGACCTCCCAAGGAGGTAATCGGGCCTGGACCGAAAGTAGGGAAAAATAGGTCAAAAATACATACATAGGGCTCACACACGTGATTTTTCAAAAAAATAGGGGTGTCAAATTCGTATGTAAAATAAAGGGAATTTACTCAAATTCCGTTTCAAAAGTCATTGTAGCTGGACGACCAACAGGGCAAAACTTCGTGATCTTTTTTCTTCAAGCGCACTTGGCTAGGTGAACAATTTTTGGCTGGCTTTTATGACCCCGAATTCGACATTGGCACATTGGAACATCTACGATGCCACTTTGATGGGTTTGCCTCGAACAAACAATGCTCTTCGTTCACGCTTAGGAGGTTACAAGAAATCAGTAAGGGGCCTGAATAAGCAAATCCATATTGAGCATAACCTTATCTCTTTGGAAATCTTTCGTGACGTTCGTGGTAAGAAGCCTGATCCATCAAGGAAACGATTCAGCGACTCGCATGATGAGCTTCTGACCATAAAAATGAAAAATGGGAAGCTAAAAAACCAGATGGAACAGATGTGATGACACCAAGCATGATGTATAACTACCTCATTCAACTCTCTTCGGCTATTCATTTTTAAATAAGTAAAAAAAAATTAGGGAAATTTTTTATTTAGGGATTTATTCTTTTTGGGATATTTGCATTTAGGGATTTTTTCTTAGGGATTTTTACATGATTTCTTTCAAAATATCCTGCCACTACGGGCGGACGAAAAGCTTTCGAAATCTTAAAGTAGTTTTTTATAAATAACTCCTTTATTATTAAGTTTAGGTAAAAATGAATATAATGAAACTTTTAGTAAATTCGATTCACTATAAATTTATGATAATTTTCATAAAAATCGGTATTAATTCAGAATTAACACCTCTTTAAACTACCCTTACTTATGGTCCGATCTTGTCCAAAAACAATCCGATCCCCGCCCATCATTCCCAAAAAAAAACATCTAAATATCAAATTTCAAGACAATATCTCATTTTGTTTAGACGTAATCTCGGTAACGATCCGGTTCAAAATTTTTTTTTGCAGTTTTGGATTCAGAACCGTCTGAAAAGTGGAAATCTCGAAGAATCTCGGAGCAAAAATTTTCAAAATTTTCCGATAATCGTATAAGCTATCCTTATTTCATGAGGAAAGTTAAAATGATTTACTTATAGCTGGAAAAAAAATATTTTCTTTCTAAAACTGTGAATACGAGTAAATAAAATACAAAATTAAATTTTTTTGCCAGATTTTGTAAAATCAGTGTTTCATTTACAATACTTTTTTAAATATTTAATATAAAAAAAAATCTTAATGAAAATTTGTCTTTGAAAGAGCCCGGGGGTGGGGGGCGCTCCATAGGAAGGTGGAGTGGCTAGACAAAACCCCCCCAGGATCAAATCCTGGTTGCGCCACTGGCTAAGACTAAGTATTTAGTAACAGAGAGGAATAGTATTAACACACACACAAAATCTTAACATACAAAATTTAGAATTTGAAAATGTAGAAAAATTTAAATACTTAGGTTCTGTAATAACGAAAGATAATAATATTCGAGAAGAGTTTAAAGCGAGGTTACAATCGGGAAGCGCTTGTTATCATGCCTTAAAGGGGCTTATCGCGTCAAAATTATTATCAAAGGGGATAAAAATTAAAATATATAAAACAATTATTTTACGGGTTGTATTATATGGGTGTGAGGCATGGTCTATGACCATAAGTGACGAGAGTAGATTTAGAGCAGCGGTCGCCAAACTTTTTGACACCACGGACCAGTTAATTCATAATTTAAATCCCGCGGACCACTAATAGAATTTTTTAAGTGTTAAATATATTTATAAATAAAAATTGTAATCAAAGAACACATAAAATGTACCTAGTTAATAAAATGAAACTATTATCACGTATTGTTATGAATTGAATCATGTTTTAATGCATCTTAAAACATAACTTAACATGATGAGTAAGTATATTCCACATTTTCCTGCGGACCAGCGAAATTTTCTCGCGGACCACTAGTGGTCCACGGACCACCACTTTGGCAACCTCTGATTTAGAGTATTTGAGAATAGGATTCTGCGAAGCATTTATGGGCCAAAGAAAGAGGAGGTCACCGGGGAATGGCGAAGATTGCATAACGAGGAATTGTATGACCTCTATGCATCTCCAGATATAGTTAGAATTATAAAATGGAGAAGGCTGCGGTGGGCAGGACACGTGGCTAGAATGGGAGAAGATAAAATGGCGAAAAATATATTGGTAGGGAGACCGAGTGGGAAACGTCCTCTTGGAAGACCAAGGACACGGTGGGTGTATAATGTGGGAAAGGATGTGAGAGAGAGATGGGAGAAGATAGGGACTAGAAGGTTGTGGCTCAGAATAGGAATACTTGGAGGGGTGTGGTTGCTGCGGCCAAGAACTTTCGAGTTCCGTAGAGTCACAGAGATAGATATTAATTTTAATTTATAATTAATAAAATTTAATTTAAATATATTATATGTGTTAATTAATCCAATTAAAATTTGCGAGATAGTCGAGTGGAGACACTCCAGATTTATTTTATTTATCTTTATGTTTATTTTTTATTAAATTACTAATTTTTATTTATTTATTCATTGTTCTTTTATTAATTAATTTTTATATAGTTTTATATTTTTTAATATTTTTTCACTAAAATATTATTTAAATTTTATTAATTTTATTTATTATTATTGAGGAGCACAAGTTCATTTATTTTAATCAAATTGATACAATGATGTAACATTTAATAATTGTAATAAATATTTAAAAAATTGTATATTAATATTTTTTAAAGGGTCGAGCGATTGCTCGGTGTTCCAGGTACTTATAAAATATATAGGGATTGTTTACCAATGTGAATATATATATATGTTACGGTAAAAGTAATAAATTCGGTGAATATACATAATCACCACTGAATTTGTAAATATGATAAATTATTTCAGATTTATCAAAGGTACCGGTTAGTTAATGTCAACAGAATCGCTATCAGTTAAAATTATTTTCAAATCCTTGCAGTGTTTTAATAGAGTTTCTTTAGACATGTTTTTTAATTCGTATATATTATAGAAGAATTGTAAATAATTACTGTTTATTAAGTTGTTCAAATCTAGAATCCAGGGCATTCAGTGTTTGATCAATTGTAAAATAAAAAAAGTCTATTTTATACTTTACTTTAGGATCTTTGATCGGTTCATCTCGCGCTTCGTATGAAAAGTTGGGTTTCTCTCTTCTTACTCGGTGACGTGGTATTCAAAATTAGAATCAACGTCAATTTCATCAGCTAGTTCTTTTGCATCAACATTGGTTTCATTAATGGACTCTTCTGATCTTAGATCCCTAAAGAATTTTTCGCAGTTTTGTAAAATTTAAGTGCAGATGTTACATCGTAATCTTTTGTTTACAATAGCTTGCTTATTGGATAAATACAGTTTAATATTTTATTTCAAATAACTACTAAACCCAAAAACTTAAACTGTTTTATAAAATTTAGTAAACCAGAGGCAACGATTCTTAAAAGCACCTAGTACCAATGACTACAAGTGACCCCCACATACTTCTTAAGGAAAGTTTGGTTAGAATCAAAAAAGGAATCTACAGGTAAAGTTTTATTAAAATTCATCATACAAAATATTATAAGTAATCATAATAATCATTGCATTCACATTCGCTCCTTTTTCAATTAAATATTTTACAATTTCAAAATGCTCCTCCTGACATGCATTAATTAAAGGCGTCGATCCAAATCCAGCCTTCGCATTCACATTTGCTCCTTTTTCAATTAAATATTTTACAATTTCAAAATACCCATACCAAGATGCAAGCATTAAAGGAGTGTTTCCATTTGAATCCTTTGCATTCAAATCCGCTCCATTTTCAATTAAAATTTTTACGATTTCTAAGATTCCTCCTCGAGATGCAAAACTTAAAGGAGTCGATCCATCTTGAGACTTTGTATTCACATTCGCTCCTTTAAGAATTAAATATTTGATTATTTTTAAATCTTGAAGATTCACTGCATAAAATAATGGAGTATAATTAGGATGTTTTTCATTTTTTATATTAATATTGAATGAACTTAAATTACAAAAATATTTAAGAGTACTTAACTCTCCCTTTTTAAGTGCTTCCCAAATATCTCGATTATTTCCTTTTTCTATTGGACCATCAAAATTAGTTTCCCTTTTCTCATCAAGTGAAGAAACAAGCTAAAAAAAATTATTAATTTTAAAATGTATTTTATACTTCTATAATAAAATAAAAGATTGAAATAATTAAATGGTTATTATATAAATTATAATCTAAATAGAATTTTTATTAGTTTTAAGATATTTTCATATAAACCTTTTAAAATTAATAATTGTCTTTTAATTTTACTTGAATTTATTAAATCATTTCATATCTTTCTAATTTCGTCTTATTGGATTAAGTATATTCAATAATTAATTTTTTTTATTTTCCTTTAATTGCATTAATAATAAAAGGAAAAAATTATCTAATTAAAAATTAGAAATAAAAATGTTAATTATTATGTAATAAACTTTAATCAATTATATTTTGGAGGAATAATTTAATCCATATATATATTTTCGTTATCTAATATTTTACAGTCATTCATACCTTTCTATTTTCCTATAATTGAATAATTAATAAATTTATAAATCTAATTAGAAATTTGAAATAAATATGTTTATATTTTTGAAATATCTTTTAAATGTTAATCTATTTTCAAGGTAATAATTAAAAAAATGTGTCTTTACTATCAAATTTTTATATTTCTTTCATACCTCTCTAAATTCTTCTTTTAATGAAATAATTTCATTCTTTAAACATAAATTCTCTTGTTTTAATGAAATACTTTCATTCTTTAAACATATATTCTCTTCTTTTAATGAAATAATTTCTTTCTTTAATGCATTATCTTCACATTCTTGTCTAATATACTTTTTTCCTATAATTTTATCTTATCTTATCTTATCTTTCTTATCTTTCTTATCTTCTTATACGAGTATAAATTGTATATATATATATGGGTTCTCAAAAACCGCTCTAACGATTTTTTTGAAATTCACACTAGATATAGTATTTATAAAGAAAAATTGAGTTTTATTGATCATATGTCTGGAAAAATTTATCTTTATTAGTTTTTTCTTAATTATATTCGATTCGATATATAGGAGAATTAAATGGCGTTATCAATTTATTATACTCCGGTAAATATTATAAAATATTATATACTAAATATTCAATTAGTATATATTAGATAAAACATTTATTTGTTTTTGGGTTCTTATTTTTAATATATTTTAATCAGTAAATTAAATATATATTTATATTGTAAATGTTATATCTATTTATCTCTGTGTGTCCCTTCATATATTGTAATTCCACCCATAATAATATTTTAGTACCGGGACGACCGGAACCCCGAGGCTCGGCTCGGTACATAAGTTAAAAAAAATAATTCATTATTATTGAGTTTGAATTAAAAAATATTGATATACAATTTTTTAATTATTTATTACAATTATTAAATGTTGCATCATTGCATCAATCTGATTGAAATGAATGGATCTGGGGTCCTCAATAATCAAACAATTTTAGCTAGCATTATAAGATTAATCCAAGTAATATCGTCTATTTCTATTCGACACTATTTTCAGTTATGAAATGAACAGTCAGTAGAGAGTAAAAAAATTATATATATTAGATAAAACATTTATTTGTTTTTGTATTCTTACTTTAAATATATTTTAATTTAATCAGTAAATTAATTATATATTATTATTGCAAATGTTATATCTATCTATCTCTGTGTGTCCCTTCATATATTGTGATTCCAGCCATCTTACTTACTTGAAAATGAAAATCCAATTATGAGATCAAAATTAAAATTATTTATTCATATAATCTTAAAAATGTGTTCAGTGTTTATTTAAAAAGGTCAATATATTAAAAAAATTAAATTATAAACATAATAAAAAATATACATATTCTTTGAATGAGATGAATGTAGATATCAAATTTTAAATAAGTTGACATAAATAATTAATAATAATGAATAAATAATTCCAATTTATATGATCTTAATATATTTTGAGAATTAGATAAATAATATAGAGACAGACACTCAAGTGCTGCGGAATTCATTTGCAATCTTTGCTGTCTTAAATATTATAAGAGATTCGGCAATTGCAATTACAGATAGCGAGGAAAAATTAATGGAGGTTTGAAATTAATAGTGATAAGAAAAAATATTTAGTGACAAAGAGGAACAGTATTAACATACAAAATCTTAATATACAAAATGTAAAATTTCAATATGTAGAAAAATTGAATGTAATCACGAAGGATAATAATATTTGAGAAGAATTTAAATCGAGGTATCAATCGGGAAACGCCTGTTATCAGTAAAGAGGCTTATCTCATCAAAATTATTATCAAAGGGAATCAAGACCAAGGACGCATAGGAAGGGACGTAAGAGAGATGGGACAAGGGCTCAGGATAGGGACATTTGGAGAAATGTGGCCAAGAACTTTCGAGTATCTTTGAGCCATATAAATAGATAGATATAACATATACAATAATAATAATATATATAATTAATTTACTGATTAAATTAAAATATATTTTAAATAAGAACACAAAAAGAAATGAATGTTTTATGTAATATACTGATTGAAACAAAATGGATGAAAACCTTTTACTACTTTTAACCAAATACTATGTACCACTCGGGGGACAGGGGGCGGAGCACCCGTCCAGGTGTGAAGAGCGCCGAAGGCGCTCTTACCAGCTGGTATTATATTAAAAAATTAAGGTATAAATGCTAATTCGATTGAATTTGAAATTTCTTACCTGAATATGTTGCCTAAATATATTAAGTTTCATATTTGAAATTACCAATTCTTTTTTTAAATTCATTATTTCAATAAATTTGTTCATTAATATTTTTGTAGAATCAAGATTCATTGTCTTTTCTTTGATTTTTAATTATCTTAATTCAATTTCCTTTAAAGAATAGCTAGTTATGTAGATATCGTATGCAGTGATCCGTTACAATAAACTTATAGTGAAAGAATTTAAAAATAAACCAAAATTTAATAATAACAAGAATTATAAAATAAAAGAACATTAAATGTAATTTCACACAAAAAGATAATCCTAATTGGAATGGTATTAATAATAAAAAATTAGAAAATATGTAAGGAAGAACTGAGAAAATGTCATGTAAGACTAGAACGTAAAATTAAAAAAAAAATAGATTTTCCAGTTAAGTGCAAAAATTATTTATTCAGAGATAAAACTAACATTTAAGCAATAAATTATGCTTTTTTCAAAAATGTTTTAGTATTATACCCTTATAAATAATTTTTCACTTACCTGGAAATTCTACAAACTTTTATGTAATTTAAATATCTTAAAGAAACGATCAATGTTCATGTAATATATATCTTTTATATTTACTGTGGCGCAACCAAGATTTGATCCTGGGGGGGGGGGGGGTTGACTAGGCGCTTCACCTTCCTCCCCTAGCTCTCTGAAAGACAAATTTTCATTAAAATTTTTTTTAAATTTAAATATTTAAAAAAGTTTCGTAAATGAAACACTGATTTTACAAAATCTGGCAAAAAATTTAATTTTGTATTTTATTTATTCGTATTCACAGTTTTAGAAAGATAATATTTTATTAAGAATATATTAATATAGAAGAATTTCATGTGTTTAAACATCGAAAATAATAAAAATTGAATGTCACCGCCAATATTAATTCAAAGATTGATTTCAAGTTCACTACTTTTTATTCCTTCTTAAATTTAAATACATATTTTTAAAGCATTATTAAATTATATAAATAAAATATAAAAAATCAAATTCTTAAAAATTAATTAAAGTTAAAATTATATATGGAGAAATAAATATTTAAATAAAATTATTTCAGCATTAAAAAAAAAAGTTGATTATTTAGTACAAAATTTCACCATAGAGGTAGCCATTACCATAGACTTGCATATAAATGTCAAATAATTCCTTTTACTTATTATAAAGCAAATTTAATTAAAAATAATAAATTCATATATTTATTTCTGTATATTAATATGTCATTTATTTAAATCTTTTTATTTAAACATTTAATTTCATTATTTTGTTTGAAATAATTTAAACAATTTTTTATTTAATTGATTTGGTTTAAAGCGAAAGAATGAAACATTAAACAGTTCTTTTTATAGAATTATTTTAAAAATTATATATATATATATATATTTATATATATAGATTAATATAAATATATATATGTATATATAAAAGATTTCTAAAATAAATTTTATAAAATATTTATTAAGGTAAAACTTATTTAATCAAATATGTATATACATACTCACATGTAAATTAAAAAGAAAATTTTATATATATATATAAATATATATAAGATAAAAATTAAATTTTATATTTTTATTTATATAATTAATATAAAAACAAATATAAAATCATACAATTTTTACCTTAAATCTTTTATAAACATATCTATAAATTTAGGTAACCTTTTGGAATAGATATGTTAACTAATAAATAATATTTTTCAAATTGATTTTCATTTTTAAAATTTTATATATTTATATATATATATATATATATATATATAATTTAAATATTATAATTTAATTTTATTATAAAATTGAGTTGTTTATATTTTTCTAGATATTTATAAGAAATCTACAATGTCTAAAAGACCAATTGATGGTGATGGTTCTTCATCTGGTCCACCAAGTAAAAAAGTTCAATTTGAACCTATTCGCATTGGTCCAATATCAACATTAGAAGAAATGGATATTAAAGTTCTACAATTTAGAAATAAAAAATTAGCTCAGGTATCTGATTTATTTTTTTTTTAATTAGTTAAAAATTATTTGTTTACTAATTAATATTTGTTGATTATTTTTCCTGAATAAATTTCTCTAAATATGAAATTATTATTTTGAAGCTCATTTAATGTTCTTTAAAATTTAAAATTATATCTAGAATGAAAAAGATCTATTGTAATTTTGTTATTTTAGTTAGCCCTAAAATTCATGATATATTTTGTTATACATTAAATACAAAATTAAATATTTATTTATTTTTTACTATTATTCCTTAGTGATTTTGACTTTGGACGTCTTATAGTTTAGTTGAACTTAAAATTTTTGACATTAATTTTTCGGCCTTTAAAATTGACACTATAACCCTTAATAAACCTTAAAAAAAATTATTTCAACGCCATAAACAGAGGATAATTTAAACATTTAAACACTTGGGTGGCATTTTTACTTTTATGTATAATTAATAACATTTATTACTTTTTTTCATATTTAAAAACATAACGTCTTAACTTTTTTGTATGAATGACATTAGTTTCAAACCACTTTTTAAAAATAAGCATAAACATATCAGACAACCCAAAAGAGATAATTTCGCTCGGAGTATAAAGTAGTCATATTTGTTAATAATCTACTTAAGATGTTGTTCTGTAATTTATGTTAACTTTTTTGAAAACAAATTAGATTGCTTGAAAATAAAATTATTTTAAGCTATCACTAATAAGTTAATTAAAACATTTCTTACCTTGTATTCTATTGAACTAATCTTATTTTTTTCATTTTTAGCGTCTTGATCAAAGGCTTAGGCAAGAAACAGAACTACGGCAAAGAATAGAACAATTAGAAAAAAGACAAACTCAAGATGATGCTGTCCTAAATGTTGTAAATAGATATTGGAATCAATTAAATGAAGATATTCGAGTTTTGTTACAAAGGTTTGATGCCGAAACAGCTGATGAATCCGAAAACAATAGTAATTGTTTTTTATTTTTTTATATTTTAATTATTTTAATAATTTAATAGAAATATATTATCTAAAAGGTAATATAATAACAATGTTTTAAATAAATAATAAACATTCCAAATGGTTTTTGTACTGTTGAGGAAATGTGATAAATCAAGGATCTACTCCAATATTGTGATTTTTCTCTTCATATGCTTCATAAACAGATTTAATTTCTATGGAGATTAGTATTATTGTAAAACTAGATTATAATCAAACTACTTCAGTAAGTTAAATATGCGAAATTAATTAAATAAACTTGGAAATTGAAATTTAATAGAAAACAAAATAAAATTTAATATTTTGATTGCATTTATTCTGATCATTTTTTCATTTTGAAAAGGCATTTATTCAGATAAATTAATACAATAGATATTAATCAAAATATTTTCCATCATATTCTATAACTTTTACCTATTTTCTTGCAACCGTGTCCAAAGAACGATGTTGGTTTTGCATCGATCCATTTTCGCACTTCAGCATTTCGAAACCGTGTGCCAGCCAAGCCATGCTGCATCGATCTGACAAGTGGTAATCAGAAGGCGCTATGTCTGGTGAATTTGCTTGTTGCGACAGAACTTCCTATTCGAACTGCAATATCTTTCACAACTCTTGCTTCGTGGGGCCAAGCCTTGTCATGCAAGAGGATGACTTTGCGTCCGTTACTCGCTATTGCTGGTCTTTTTTGTAACAATACGTCGTTTAACTTGTTTAGTTGACGTTGGTAGACATCTGCAGTTAGAGCTTCATAGGTTTTAACAGCTCGTAGTAGATCCAATTTTCATCGCCAGTCACAATACGCTACAGAAAATTCTTTTTCTTTTTTTGCCTGGCAAGTAATGAAACCGAGATGTTGAAACGGTTTTCAGTCAATTCGGGTGGTACCCATTTTCCCTCCTTTTGTATCTTTCCTATTGCATGTAAACGACTTTATTTAATGGACCACAAATAAAACTATAATTAAATTAAACAATTTTTGAAATAGAACAAAAACCAAAAGAGATTATTTAATAATGATTTAAATATCTGGACAGTAACAATTATACAAAATGAAACAATTTATTAAAACCTCAAATAATGGTTTTATGTTTTCTAAAGAATTTACAAATTGAAAAGACCAAAAGCAAATTCAGTCAATTCGAGCGGTACCGATTTTCCCTCCTTTTGTATCTTTCCTATTGCATTACAACGTCTTAAAACAGTTGATTTATCAACTGCTAAGTTGTCTGAATGGGTTTTGAGAGTTTGAGCTGGGTTCTCATACAATAAGTCTTGCAATTCATTGTCTTCGAACTTTTTTCTTCCTCCAGGCCGTTCTTTGTCATTAACATCCAAATCACCACTTTTAAATCGTTGTAACCAAAACCGACAATTGGGATATGAAGGAGCAGCATTACCATTAGTTTCTAAAAATGTTACACTTCGGAAGCAGTTTGTTTACATTGATTATTCGCATCTTACTTAACCAATAGATTTGCCTGATCAAAATACATGCAAGAACCTATTATCTAGACCTCTACATAAAATCAAATTTTTAAAACTAAAGGGTCTTTCAAATTGGACGGTTTTTTTAATCCTTAAATAAAATACACAATTTGCATTGATTTCAAAAAAAATTTTATTGGTCAAAGTGTATAGTATAAATTGTATTTATAGTGTGTGACATTTAAACGAATGACTTTATTCAAAAAATAATTTTTTCGGATGAAGAACATTTTGAAATTGGTGGCTAAGTTAATAAACAAAATTGCCCTATTTGGGGTGAGGAAAATCCACGACTGATTCATCACAAACCATTACATCCTAAATGGGTTACTGTTTGGTGTGAGTTGTGGTCAGGAGGTGTCTTTGGTCCATACTTTTTCGAAAATGATGCTAGTGAAGCTGTTAACGTGAATTGCCTCCAATATCGTGAAATGATAACTAACTTTTTGTGGCCTAAATTGAACAATAATAACTTGGAAGGCATGTGGTTGCTGCAAGATGGTTCAACCTGTCACACTCCTCATAAAACCATCGAGTTGTTACAAAAAAAATTTGTTGGACGTATAATCTCCAGAAATGGTGATGTCATTTGGCCACCAAAGTTATCTGATCTGACACCATTGGACTACTTTCTCTGAGGTTACGTGAAAAACCAGGTTTATAAGAATGATCCACAATCGATTCCTGAACTGAAGGACAAAATTATTCACATTATTGGTGAATTGGAACGGCAATTATGCCAAAATGTCATTGAAAATTTTGACAAAAGATTGCGCATTTGTGGAGCTGCACGAGGTGGACATATGGCGGATATTAATTTTTGTGTTTAAATGTCATACACTATACTTTAATGACCAATAAAAATTTTTTTGAAATCAATGCAAATTGTGTATTTTATTTAAGGATTAAAAAAAACCGTCGAATTTGAAAGACCCTTCATAACTTGTTTTAAAAAAAATTTAATTATTATAACATGTAAATCATTGTGAATACTTTCTGAGTAAATTACCGCAATAATTAACTTCTTTCATTTTAATTGATTTATTGGAATAATTTGAAATAATTTAAACATATTTAAAAAATATATCAATATTACAATTATTTTCAAATTTAATGGTGCATGAAATGGTAAAAACTATTTCTCGTAAATGATAATTAAATTTGATATTAAAAACTAGTTATAACAGAAGAAGAAATAGAAAACTTTGTTTCTATATTTTATATTAATTAATAAAAAAACTTTAAATTATATTCGATGTATTCAATTTATTGCATTTTTTCAGATGAAAATGAGGCAACAACATCTTTTCTTATGCAACTTTCAACATGGGATAAAGAAGAATTAGATGATAAATTGGCAAATCGTGTTCAAGTATCAAAAAGAGCTGTCGGAAAAGTGATTCAAGCATTTGATCGTTTAATGCAAAGAAATGAAAAAATTACTCTAGCACTTAAAGGAGCTTTTGATGGAGGTTATTGGAATCATCTTCCACTTAATAATCAGTGTATGCTCGTATATGCATGAATATTTTTTCCTTTAATTTCTGTTAGAATTATGAAAAATTTAAAACACTGATAAGATAGTAATAATTAAGAACTTGTATTTATATATATTCATATATATATATATTTATTATTCTTTCATAATTATTAATATTATGTTGAATTCTGGGCTTAATATATTTTATTTATTTTTTTAATTTGTTAATATAAAAATTTAACTATTATTTTTATTTTACCGGGGGATTAGCCGCGCTGTTATCCTGATCCGATCGAACCTCGCCAAGTTCATTTTGATTTAACTATAAATCAAATTAATTTATAATGATTCTGATAAAACTTTCTAAAGTGGGGATTTATTCCAAGGTCAATAATTATATAAATTAGTTTCATTTATTTTTCTTTTAACTTTAAGAAAATTTAATAGATAACAAGAAATTGTTTTTATTTATATCTCTATAAAAAAATCTCTCTTAATAAAACTACTTCATTACAAGCATAATTTCTAAAATTTGTTCAACAAACTTTTAAACAAGCCATTTATATAAAGTTTAACGAACAAATACAATCATATTATAACTAGGTACATTATTGCCATAATTAATTAATGAATTTTTAGCATTTAGCTCTATATTTATCTATCTACCAGTAAATACAATGCACAAAAGAAATTATATTATATAATTTTGATAGAATAAGGTCTTTCTATGAATCTTTTTTTTGATAACTTATTATTATTTACAAAGATTAATTATGAATTATAATAATTATGAAAGAATTACAAACAACTAAAGAAATTATATATATAAAGGATATATTTAACAGAAATATTGAAGGAAAATTTCCTTATAAAAACATCTATCTCTTTATTAATATTATGTTTCTTTGTTTAGTTGCTTTATTTTGCTAATTAAAATCAATTATTTAACAAATTTTAGTTGGATTCAGTATTTACTCTTTATTTAATTCCTTTTTTATTCACAAAGTAAATGTAGTAAAGTTATGGTAGTACTTACAGTATCTTTTGATTTAATTAATACTTTTTTTTTTTTTAATATATTTTCTAAATTAATATATTTTGAATTTAGTATCATTTGATAAAGCATGATAGTGAAAAAATTGTTAATTATTTTTGTTTAAAAATTAAATATGCAATTATTTTATCTTTACTAGATGAAGCACCAAATATTGACGAAACAATTAAAGAAGCCAATATAGAAATTCAAGCTGAAAATCGAAATCTACAAGCATTAAATACTTCCTTACATGAAAAATATCATACGATTTCTTTAAAAGTAAAATATTTATTTATTTGTTATATTAATTAATAACAATAATGATTTTTTTAATTTTCTTTGCAGATGGCAGAACTACAGGATGGCTTAACGGGTAAAGAAACTGAATCAGCAGAACTTAGAAATCAGATTGATGATTTACAATATGAATTACAAAAAGTACAATCACGAAATGATAAACTTGAAAATCATTTAGCTGAAGCTATTGAAAAATTAAAAAATTTCCAACATCTCCAAACTGAAGATAAAGGGCAAGCTAAGCCAGTCGTGCAAACTAGTGTTAGCCAAAAAAAGGTTTTCATTAAATATATTATTATTATTATTATTATATATTATAATTACAATTTTCCACTTAAATAATAAATTATTAGATTGTTTTATTATATAATATATATATATATATTATATGCCTCCGGGATCAAAATTGGGAATCTACTTGAGCGCCTCCAATCAAGAAAATCAAAGTAAAGGTTGATAGGACCCGTTCTACTGATCATAGGACACCTCATCATTAATATAACCAACTGTCCTTGCGTAGGATGTACAAAAGTCAGGGTTTTTTTTTAATGTGTATTGTCGCGTATATTAGATGCTTAGTATGGGTTGGGTTATTAAAAAAAATGGATATAAAATTAATAAAATTGATCTTTAATTTAATTGGTATCATTCTGTTTATTATTAATAGAAAATAGTAAGGTGAATCCAACGAAGGTTGATCAGGGAAGAGATAAATTTGAATTCATTCATATTAAATATTAAATTATAATACAATTAACATTTAATGACATACTAAAGGATATTAATATTTTATTATGGGAAAATTGTTACTTATAATTTAAAAAAATATAGTTTATAATGTTATCGATTTATAAACTTTTTGTATTTGTTAGCAATTGCAAATTTTAAGTTGGGTCAACCACCTAACTATTCATGAAACTGGTGGTGGAATGTGTTGAGGAGCAGGTGTTCTCCTTCAGGCGGGTGTCTTCTTTACATTTCTTAATCCAATGAGACATCGTCTAGTAGACTTGAGTTTCTAGAGGCGGGCATAATCATGTGAATTATCTGGACTAGCGACCAGGGATGACTTCTGGATCCTAGAGAATAATTTTACACTAATCCACCAAGTCATCCTCCCCATATCTTAGTTGGTTTTTCGGCAATTCCCTGGTTATTTTAATAAACATGTCAGGTAAGACCAGACACAATAGGCGCCATTGGGTGTGTGGGTATCGAACCTGCCTCTCATTCACATGGTCCTGGCAAGGGAATTTCCCTAGCTGGGGTCTATGGGACGGAGTCAACCCAGCCTCCGGGAACAACATTGGGGAAAAGCTACTTGATAGCGCTTCCGATCAAGAAAATCAAGGTAAAGGTTGAGAGGACCCGTTCTAATGATCATAGGTCACCTCATTGATAGAACCGGCTTGATAGACGTTGTCCTTTGCGTAGGACGTACAAAGTCACAGGTTTTTTTTAAGACCAGACACAATACCTCATGCCATAACGTTATCCTCTTTGAATTATATTGTTAACTTTTAGGTAATTGTCGCTTTATGGGCGACGTGACTGTGCCAAAATGTGTTTCATTATTTATTCTTTATGACATCTCCCTGGCGAAAATCATTCTTTAAGCTTATATGCTACAATATATATATATATATATATATAATATACATAAACATCCAAAGTAGAAATTCAAAAACCGATAATTTTTAAACAACTTTAATAATATAATTTATTTCTATTTTTAATTCAATGTAATTATTTTAGTTAGAAGATCTTCAGAAAGAATTGGAAGAAGCTAAAGAATTATCCAATAATCGTTTAACAGAGTTGGACAAGCTCCATCAACAACATAGAGATTCTTTAAAAGAAGTTGAAAAATTAAAAATGGATGTAAGTAGTTGTTAATTATTTAACATAAATTCTTTATTATTATTTTTTTTACGTACTTCAATTTATTTACGAGAATTAAAAAAAATTAATTTATTAACTTTTTATTCTTTTTAAATAAATAATTTTTTTATAATTTTTTTTTTTTAATAATTAATTCATATTTTTAAAATTAATTAAACTAATTTTTTAGATTCGTCAATTACCAGAATCCGTTATTGTTGAAACAACTGAATATAAATGTCTTCAATCTCAATTTTCTGTTCTCTATAATGAATCAATGCAATTAAAAACACAATTAGATGAGACAAGACAACAATTGCATATTAGTAAAACTGCCCATTTACGACACGTAGAAATGATGGAAGTAAGTTCTAATTTATTTAGAAAATTTATTAATAAATTTTTATTTTTATATCTTATCTACCTAATTTTATTCAGCGGTAATTTATGCAGGAGGGAGAGCAAAATTTTTTTTTGAACCATATAACTTAATCCATGTTCAATTTTGTAATTAATGTTAAAGAGTTTGTTATTTCTATTTAATTAATAATTATTTATAAAAAAATATAGGAGAAAAATAAAAATTATCTCAAATACAAAGAATAAGAATTGTGGTGAATGAGATGCGGGTAGCTTAAAGAGCTGTAGGACCCCCGCTTAAATATATAAAAAGAAACTAATTAAGAATCAATAAAATGTATTTATTAAAGCTTTTGTGGTTATTTTGATAATTATTAAGGGAATTTTTATTAAAAGTTTATATAAAATTATTTATTAAATTAAAATAACTTTACAACGTTTCGACTGCAGAATAAGCACTTATTTTAATTTAATAAATAATTTTATACAATGTGGTCTTTTATAAAAATTCCCTTAATAATCAATAAAATCTTTAATAATACTATAATGAAAAATTAGAAAAACAAGTTTACTTGTAATTCTACTTTAGCTTTAAATTCTCCTGTAATGAAACCTTAAAATATAGGGTAAAAAATAGTTTAAATTCTATACTTTGACAAATTATTATATATTTATACATATCATATAGTAGAGAGTATAAATATATATTACTATGTATATAGTATAGTGCAAAGTTCGATATAACTTTTATATGACAACTATTTATAAAATTTTTTGTTATTATAAAAATCAATTTAAATAATTAATATTTAAACAATTATATAATATATAAATATATTTAAATTTATAATTTCTACTAAAAATAGAGCGATGAATTAATGGCACAAAAAAAACTTCGTACTGAAGTAATTCAACTTGAAGATATGCTTTCACAATTACGTAAAGAATATGAAATGTTACGTATAGAATTTGAACAAAATCTAGCTGCAAATGAACAAACAGGACCAATAAATCGTGAAATGAGACATTTAATTACATCTTTACAAAATCATAATCAACAACTTAAAGGAGAGGTTCACAGATATAAACGAAAATATAAAGAAGCCAATGCGGAAATTCCAAAGGTACGCATTTATTTGTTTCATTTGTATATATTAAAGTTTTCTAATCTATGAGTATGAACACATAAAACAATTGTAATATTTGTAATAATTATAAAAGAATTTTTAATAGTTTTTGAATCTTTTATAGTTAAAAAAAGATATTGAAGAATTAACTGCTCGTCTGGGATCTCAATCGGCAAATGATTCAAAAGATGTTCTCTCTGCAAGTTCTTCACAGGGAATTTCTAATCATTCTACAAGTGGAGGAAATGGTTTTGGGGAGTTGAATAAAGAAGAAGACACTTCTTCCGGGAATCATACTCAACAATTACCAAGTTCTTCATGTGGTTATGTCAAAGAAGAATCCACATTAGGAAATAATATAAATAATACACACAATCAATCGTGTCCAGTATCAATACAGAGCGGCAGTATTACTGGAATTAAAACAGAAGTAGAGGAAGAAACCGAAGTATTTAATTTATTTATTTTATTTTAATGTTTGATTATTTTTTTTTTATAAATTTAATAAAATTTAAAATAAATTCCTTTAAAATTAGAATGAAGATAATTCTGAAGCAAAAGATGGCACATCTCCTAGTATTAAAAAAGAAAAGGATATTAAGAAAGAGAAAGATGTTAAAAAAGAAGTTAAGACCGAAAAAGATCAAAAAGATCCTCAACAACCTCAAATTCAACATCCAAAAACGAAAGATCCAAAACAAGTAGAGTCTGAATTAGTTCGAGATCTCAGAGCACAATTAAAGTAAATATCTTAAAAAGTCGATCTAATCACATACATCTACATCCTACATCTCCAATCTAGGATGGTCCATTACAATTCCCAATTCTTTATATAACTTTTATATATATAATATATACTTTTTATACTTTTTCTTTAATTTCATTGAATTATTTCCAGTATTATATTTATATCACATATATTTTGAAATGTCTATAATTAGTATACATATTTATTTATAATTTTAGAAAAGCACTTAATGATCAAAAAGAAATGAAACTCTTGTTGGATATGTATAAAGGAGTGAGTAAAGAACAAAGAGATAAAGTACAATTAATGGCGGCCGAGAAAAAAATCAAGGCAGAAATGGAAGAATTAAGACAACAAATGAAAAAAATTCAAATGAATCAAGTAAATTAATATCTTTTTTCTTCTTTAAATTTAAACAAATTTTTCTTTTTATATTTTATAATATGTTTTATTTTTAAGGAAAATAAACGTGAAGAACGTAAAAAACTTTGCGATGAGGATGCAATGAGAAAAATTAAACAATTAGAAGATCAAGGATATCTATTACAAAAACAAGTTGCGTCTCAAAAACAAGTAAGGATTATATTTATTGATTTGATATTACTAATAGCTATTTAAATCACTTTTCAATACAAAGGAATGCATGATAATCAAATTGTAATTTTTAATGAATTCATATACTATCGATATGGTTTTATAAATATTCATAGACGACTTGAGAAGAAGTGATTTAAGAATCGAAATTCATCTTTCTATTTAATAACTATTTAATAATACATTTATGGAATTTCATTTAATATTTATATAATACTAAATATATATAATATCAAATAATTGATTTATTTCGTTTATTAATAATATTCACTTTAAAATTAAAATGATAAATAATAAAAAACATTCAAATTTCAATAGATATTCAAATCTCTTAAATATATCACTTTAAAATTAATAAAATTAAATTTTGGATCAACATAAAATTTATTTATATATTTCATTATCTTAAATTGATTTTATGAATGGAATTTTTTAATTCTTTTTTTATATTTAAGTGTGTATGAAACAATTAACAATTTTTTGAAATAGTTACTCAGAATTAATTTCATAAAATATTAATAGTAACAAATTGTATTCACATATTTTCATTATTATGTAAACGATATTAATAAATCATATATATATATATATATATATAAGATATATAAATTTATAAATTAAATTAGATTCCATTTCCATGATAATAACTTTTATCTTTTTTTTGTCTTTTTATTTTAATTTCTGGCTAAGGAGGAAGAAGCGTTATTAAATGAAATGGAAGTTACTGGTCAAGCTTTTGAAGATATGCAAGAACAAAATTCCAGATTAATACAACAATTACGGGAAAAAGATGATGCCAATTTTAAATTAATGTCAGAACGTATTAAATCTAATCAATTACATAAATTAGCACGAGAAGAAAAAGATGTTTTGAAAGATCAAGTAAGTTATTATGTAAATTTTACATTATTCAAATAACAAATAATCATATCTGAAATTCTATGTTCTTGGCCACAACAGCCATCTTTCTCCAACCGATTCTATATCAATATGATTTACAACATTTATACCAGAATGTTTTAAAAGTGAATTTATGGAAGCATAAATTCCCCGTGTGATTTAAATTCTCTATATAGACTAGAAATAATCCATAACTGTATGTAGTTATATAATAATTAATAATAATAATAATAATAATAATAATAATAATAATAATAATAGAAATTATTATTATAAAAATTGATATGATTAGTAACTAATACTGTTTTAGGGATAAGATTGGCAGTTCTTAGACTTTCATTTGGTCATGGTAAAGAAAAATCTTTAATTTTATTTACTTATTCTTTTTATTAGGTAGGAACATTAACGAATCAAGTGGATGCTACAAATATAGTCGTTAGGAAATTAGAAGAAAAAGAAAGAATACTCCAGAATTCCTTGGCCACAGTAGAAAAAGAATTGGCATTAAGGCAACAAGCAATGGAGATGCATAAAAGAAAAGCTATTGAAAGTGCCCAGTCTGCTGCTGATCTAAAACTTCATTTAGGTAACTTTATAAATAATTAAATACAATAATTTTATAGGTATAGACCTATATGTGAACAGTCCTTTATTTCTTATAACCTTTCTATATCTTCTTAAAATATTTGCCAATAGGAGTCTATTATATGAATAATTATTAATTATTTTTTTCCTCTCTCTTAGAAAAATATCATGCTCAAATGAAAGAAGCACAACAAGTAGTAGCTGAAAAAACAAGTGCACTTGAAGCAGAAGCATATAAAACGAAAAGATTACAGGTTACTTTGCCTTCATTTCAAATAATGATTTTTGGTTATCTATTCCATATATAAAAAAGGAAATCTTTATATTCAAAATTTGGAAAAATATATGGAATTTTGATATTAAGTAGTGATACTAATCACAGATAAAGCAGGTTTTTTTAGTCAAGTTTAAATTTTGTAATTCACAAAATTCTCACCCTTCAACATAATTCCACCTATATATATAAGTCAGAAAATCAGGAAATATATATATTATAGATAGAAACTAGATTAGTTTCAATTATTGATTTTTTTAAATCAGAATAAATTTATTTTTAGGTTTTTAATAAATTAAAATTAACAACAACAACTAAAAAAATTTGATACAAGATTCTGGCTTTAACTTATTATAATTTTCAGGAGGAAATTGTACATTTAAGAAAGAAGGCAGAACGAATGAAGAAGATTGAAATGGCCGGGACATTAGATGAAGTAATGCAAGAGGAAATTCGTGAATATAAAGAAACATTAACATGTCCATCATGTAAAGTGAAGAGGAAAGATGCAGTTTTAAGTAAATGTTTTCATGTCTTTTGCTGGGATTGTCTACGAACTCGATATGAAACTCGACAAAGGAAATGTCCTAAATGCAATGCCGCCTTTGGTGCAAATGACTATCATAGACTCTATCTATCTACGTAATTTTAAATTTGTTTTTTTTCTCTTAACTATATTTAGTTAGAAATAAAAAATAAAAAACAAGAACAATATTTAATCAATTAATAAATTAAATGTTTTAATAAACATCAAAAACAATTGTGTTAATTTATATATAATTATTAAAATGTATAATAAATGGATGGGATTTAAAAAGTAATTATAAAAAATAAAATTAGTAGGAAAATATTTAAAAATAATAACTATTTATTATACATAATAAATTAATTTTTAATATTCATTAGATTTGAAATTTTTTTTTACATCCAATAATTATTTATAATACTTTTTATTTTAATTTCTTTTTTCTCTATACCTATGTGTGTTTAGAAACAATGGCGGTTTTTGTTTATAAAAGAGATAACATACGCCAATTATATTTGACACTTGGCGATTGACAAATTTATACAAATTAATAATCTCTCTATACAACTTATGTATATTGGTATCTTTTTAATTGGTTAAAATTGCACTTGATAAAGGTTTTAAAGTTGGCAAAGCTTTTACATTTTTTTCATTAAATGACGTGACCCTTTCTATGATTCATTTATATAACCTGGTTGTAAATTTTTCGTTTATTTGGGAATTTACCTTATTTATCTATTCTATGCCTCATATACAATAATTAGTCAGTGATTTAAAAAGATATATGATATACAGGGGTTTATCTGTGGAGTGAATAATAATAATTATATAAAAAATATACAAGCAATATTGAAATATAAAAATGTAATATTTTACTGGCTCTCATTAATTTATTTATTTAAAATTTGTAAATATGTATCGATTATCAAAAATCAATATTACTAATTAATTTGCCAATGTCGTTATTCAATTTATAATAGATTTTAACGATATAAAAACAAAAAAAATAATTTTATAAAAGAATTAATAAAAATATTAATTTTTTTTTTTAAGTTTATGTTTTAAATAATAATAATTTATGAATTTTAGTATAAATAATTATAAAAGTTTCGTTTGTTTTAATTTAATATAAACTATATTATTTTTTGTACATATACAGTAGATTAAATATTTAAGTATTAAATCTTGAATATTATGATATAAATGTAATTTTTTCAATTTATCAATTATTATGAAAATAAAAAATAAATGAATAACTTGATTAATTTGGCTTATCTTAAAAAAATATCTTTAATTATATATATATATATAAAAGCTAGATAGATTGATTAAATAAATAAATCTTCAATTATATAAATGAATACTAAAGAATGAAATAAATCAAGAAAAAAATTTATTATAAATAAATTAATCTTAGAAAAAATGTAAAAATGAATTGATATGTATCATTAATACATTCAGATTTTTGACTTAAATATTGGCGAATCATTTATTATCATTTATCATCTATGAAATATATTCAAATCAAATAGTGTTTGATATTTTATAGACCGAAGTAGTTTAAAGAAAAGGTTTTTATATACTTAACTTCCTTGTTACAGTATATTAAATTTCTACTTTTGTGCAATATATATATATATATATATATATATATATATATATAATTTAATTTAATTAAACAAACTATTTATTTTATTATTAAATCAATATTAAAATTCTCTTTTAATATTAATGAAAACTTTTATACTTAGGAAAGCTCATAGAAAACTAAAATATTAATTTTTAAATTATAATTTAAACAGATAGTGAATATTTTATACATTTGAATATATTCTATTCATAAAATAAATAAAAATCGCATCATATTGTTTTTAAATACTTTGATTAAAACGTCTATTTGAAATGAATTAAAAACATAAAATCACTGAAATTTATTATTTACTCAAACATTTTTAATATTATCATCATTTAATATAAGCTAACAATAAATATAAAGAAAAATTTTGATAGATTGAAAAAATTCTCGACTAAAATTGTAATAATTAAAATATTAATTAATGATTTTGAGTCTAAACATTTAAAGAATTTAATTTAAAATAACTTCCTTTGAAATACATAATAAATGAAATATTTTAATCAATAAATTTAATTTTATTCATTAAAAATATTTGTTTTGTAATACAAGAATTTGCAATAAAATTGTTATTTTTACTGAAGCAATTATAAGAATTATAATAAACATTAAAAAAAAAATTATTTAAAAACATTTCATTTCATTTTAAATGATTTTAGTCAATTCAATTTAGAAAAAAAAAATTTCTTCCTTGATTTATTTTATTTCACAATTTTAGATGATTAAGATATTTTTTATTAAATATGTCTTAATAAATTATAGTAGTATATATTTAGTTTTATGAAATAGAGATAATAATATTGAAAATTAATCCAATTGAAATACAAAATCACTTCCACATCCCCTGTTGAGTATGTAAATAAAAATAAAAACTTTTATTTCGGGATTGGGATGGGGTGAGGGGGGAAATGGTTTATTTTTTATTAAATTCTAAGGAATTATTCATTGTATTTTATATCTTTTTTTTTATTTTAATGCAATTTATTTTGCAAATTACAAATATTGAAAAAAATCATCAAATCTTTAAAATCTTTAGAATAAAACAATTTTTTAATACCATTTTTTTTTTTTATTTAAATGTTTGTCTCTGAAACATTAAATATAATAATTATTCGATAATAATAATAAATAGTATCTTTTCCTACAGTAAATCAAATTTTATATCAAAATAATGCAAAAGTAAAATTAAATGTTTTTTTTGTTGATTCAACCAATTTATTTACGTTTATGTGTTTGATTAATAAATATCTCTACTTTATATATTAAATTTTTATTTTAATAACCAAAAAAATGTTCCATTATTTTTATAGAATATAATAATAAATTTTTAAGCATATTTAAAAAAATTGTTAATGTTGTATATTGTAACTTAATCTAATTCACCTGTAAATGAGAACTCATTCCTCATTTCTTTTCTTTTCTTTTTTTATTGTATTGTAAATATATAAAAGTATGAAGGTGGAAAAAAAAAATTTAACCAGAAAAATGATATTTAGATCCTAATTAATGAAAAGAACAACTTTCCATGAATTATGATTAAGCTCTCCCGATTGACTTCCTATCAGTGTTTCCTCCCACCTTTTAATTTATGTACAAACGAACAAATTTTATGATTTTAAAAGTATATTTTCTATGAAATTAGTATGATGATGAGGATGTTGGTTAAGATTATCGGGAAGACCCTCTAGGGTTCAATATATTTATATAAATTGAGTTAAAACAAACAAAATTAGCTGGAGTGTCTCCAATCGACTATCTCGCAAATTTGAATTGGATTAAATAACATATATTAATTTAAATTAAATTAAATTAATTAAATTATAAATTAAAATGAATAAATAATATTTATAAACCAGCGCATGTTTGGCTCTTTGTTGATGGCACCACGTCACGTGTTGGCGCGTGAGATTTGCAGTGTTAAAAAATTAATTCCGGTACTTTCAGCGATTCAATCAAGCTGAAATTCTATATATAGCAGTTTTATACAATTTTTAATCATGTGAAAAACTATCAAACATATATCTTTATTTTTACGGTCACTTTAGAGGAAAAAATCCAAACGTTGTAGGTAATGACCCTCTTCCGGTTGAGCTACATTTCTCAAAATTTGATAGAAAACTACGAATTTTGAATAATGCCTGTGTAACAAATTTCATTATTCTAGTTCAATCCGTTTTTGCGTAATATTGTCTACATACATACACACACACACACACATTTTTCTCAACCTTAGTGAAAATAATTCAGGAACACTCAAAACGTATAAAAACATCAAAATCTCAACATCGAAAATTTTCCTGATCACAATACTATCTCTGGCGAGCACAGGCGGATTATCCGTAAGGCAAACTAGGCACGTGCCTAGGGGCGTGTAGTTACAAGGGGCGCGCGAGCTCAGAATTTTTAAAATTTATAGTATTATGATGGGCATTTATGGCCGATGCAGGGGCTCCGATAAAGTGATTGCCTAGGGCGCTGTGGACCTTTAATCCGCCACTGCTGGCGAGATAGTAAAAATTAACATTAATTTAATTATTTTCATAGTCTACAAATTGTATTAATAATTCATATTTTAAATAATTTTTTTATTTCTTTCTCTGTTAATTTCAAGTACACAGATTTAACATCTAATTTTTATTAAAATTTAGGTATGGAGGAAATTTAATATATATATATATATTAGATTTAATAAAAAAAACTATATAAAATATATATAGTTTTACTTATATTATTATAAATAATAATAACTACAGTCATTCTTCTTAAAGATTATTTTTATAAAAGTGTGCACTCTTTGAATGAGAATAAAGATTATATAAAGGTCTTTGGTTTAATTATTAATGTTAAAAAACAAAATAATAAACAAATTTTCTTTATTATTTATTGTTTATTTTTTATAACTTGGAAAAATCACAATTTAGTTTTGTTTTTGATTTAATAAAAAAATAAAACTTATAAATCTAAATTAAATCATTACAGATAAACATGGAATACTAGATCATCATAATAATATTAATAATAATATCTTAATCTAATTTTTAAATATGGATTAATATAAATAGAATATAAATATAAATGTATATAATATATAGAGATATTTTTTTATATGTATATATAAATATAAAAATTTTATTTATTTTCTAAAGAGTTGGCCCTCATAACTGGTACAGTAGGTTTTATCTGTTAAGATAAAGAAAAAAAAAGTTTAATTTATTATTGTTTTATTTATATTAATACAAATTAAATGAATAATATATATAGATATTAAATTATTAAAGCTTTGATGGCTGTTTTTATTTATAAGGGAATTTTGTAAATAAACCCGCATATTGATATTTTTTATTGTAAATTTATTCAAAAAAATACAAAAAATACACAACGCTTGGACAGTGCAGTCGCTTGATAACGATTGCAGAAGTAGCAATCGAAACGTTGTGTATTTTTTGTATTTTTTTGAATAAATTTACAATAAAAAATATCAATATATGTGGTTTTATTTACAAAATTGCCCTAAGAATAATATATATCTTTATATATTGTTTTATATCTATCTATATAATATTTCGTTTACCTCTAGAGATTCTTTCCGTTGCGTTTTATTTTTAATTTGAAATGGAAGTTGTGGAAGTGCTGTATCTGTTGTATGCTGATGAGGCAATTCATATGTGAAATTTGCATTAGCAATTTTCATACAATCTTCAAGAGTTCTTATAAAAGTATCACAAGTAGCACCGAGAAGACTTGTTGCTTCATCCAATTTCTGAAATATATATATATATATATATATATATATAATTAAAGATATTTTTCTTTATATTTATTGTTAGCTTATATTAAATGATGATAATATTAAAAATGTTTGAGTAAATAATAAATTTCAGTGATTTTATGTTTTTAATTCATTCCAAATAGACGTTTTAATCAAAGTATTTAAAAACAATATGATGCGATTTTTATTTATTTTATGAATAGAATATATTCAAATGTATAAAATATTCACTATCTGTTTAAATTATAATTTAAAAATTAATATTTTAGTTTTCTATGAGCTTTCCTAAGTATAAAAGTTTTCATTAATATTAAAAGAGAATTTTAATATTGATTTAATAATAAAATAAATAGTTTGTTTAATTAAATTAAATTATATATATATATATATATATATATATATTGCACAAAAGTAGAAATTTAATATACTGTAACAAGGAAGTTAAGTATATAAAAACCTTTTCTTTAAACTACTTCGGTCTATAAAATATCAAACACTATTTGATTTGAATATATTTCATAGATGATAAATGATAATAAATGATTCGCCAATATTTAAGTCAAAAATCTGAATGTATTAATGAGATATAACATATCAATTCATTTTTACATTTTTTTTAAGATTAATTTATTTATAATAAATTTTTTTCTTGATTTATTTCATTCTTTAGTATTCATTTATATAATTGAAGATTTATTTATTTAATCAATCTATCTAGCTTTTATATATATATATATAATTAAAGATATTTTTTTAAGATAAGCCAAATTAATCAAGTTATTCATTTATTTTTTATTTTCATAATAATTGATAAATTGAAAAAATTACATTTATATCATAATATTCAAGATTTAATACTTAAATATTTAATCTACTGTATATGTACAAAAAATAATATAGTTTATATTAAATTAAAACAAACGAAACTTTTATAATTATTTATATATAAAATTCATAAATTATTATTATTTAAAACATAAACTTAAAAAAAAAAATTAATATTTTTATTAATTCTTTTATAAAATTATTTTTTTTGTTTTTATATCGTTAAAATCTATTATAAATTGAATAACGACATTGGCAAATTAATTAGTAATATTGATTTTTGATAATCGATACATATTTGTTGATTTGCAATATTTATTTTATTCTAATAAAAATATAATTAAAATTATAATTATTAAATGGAATATTTAAAAGAGTGTTACAGGAATTTCAGGTCCTGCATCTTGATTTGCAGCCGTTTTTACCATATGTACTTGTTGCATTAAGAGATCACAATAGAGACGTAATTCAGAACGTTTTGATTTTAGAGATTCTGGATTGGAATCAATTTCTTTGGAACTTCGTGTAGTGAGACAAGCTTTTGCACTCCCCAATGCAACAAGCCACTGTTGACGCTCTTGGGAAGAGGCTGCCTTTAAATAAATATGTTGTTCACCGGGGATAACGATATCCATTCGAGAGTTATCCACTGGATTTACTAGAAAAAAATATAATAACAATTATATTTAAGAAATACATTACGAGGGTGGGGTGAAAAGTTTCCGGCCTGACGAAGAAAAATTATGTTTTTAAATTTTTTTTTTGCTACATTTTTCAACATAATCTCCATCAACACTGATACATTTCTCATAACTGTACTCTAATTAATTTATTTTAATTTAAGTCTCATCAAGAGTTATGAATCGACGCAAAAATTCGTTTGGATTACGCTTACAGTGCCAAATTGTCAGTGGAAATGGTTTTTCGAAGCAGTTTTTGGTCTAAGGTTAGCAAACGCGGCACCCACGTTGCACACAGCTTTACATGTTCAAATGGTTGTGCAAAATATTTCGCACACGTTCAGCTGACATCGTACAGGTCTCAGCTATCTTGAATGTTGAAAAATAAAACAAAAAAAAATTTTAAAAATCTTTTTTCTTGGTCAGGCCGGAAACTTTTCACCCCACCCTCGTATATATATTTATATATTTTCACAGATTCATCACACACTTCATTTCATCAATCATATATAAATGTAAATTTATATATATTGTAATGATATTCCAAAAATATCATTAATCCATTAAAAATAAAATTTATTTTTTTAAATATAAATTTATTTTCATTGGAAGATATTATTGTAAGACGCTTCCCCTGAAGAAACTAGTTGTTGAAAAGTCAGACAAGGACATTCGTTTGTGGGGTACCGTCGAGAGAAGACCGACTTTTCTGGAAGAGAGAAATGGAGGCCACTACATTGGGTCGTCCACGGACTATCTCCTACGAAAGGATCGTCTACAGCAGTGTTTCTCAACCTTTTTGGACCAAACGCCCCCCTTTGTAAGACCTGCTTCTTAATTCGCCCCCCCCCCCCCCCCTATAAATTTTTACAGATAAAAATTTCATGATAATCCCTAATATAAGGTAGGTACACTAGGT
This sequence comes from Labia minor, assembly GCA_963082975.1. Taxonomy (NCBI): domain Eukaryota; kingdom Metazoa; phylum Arthropoda; class Insecta; order Dermaptera; family Spongiphoridae; genus Labia; species Labia minor. Next base: position 7,827,106 of record OY720347.1, on the reverse strand, counting down.
GATACTTTGAGCCATATTGAAAAATCGAGTTTCAGAACATGATTGCAAAATCATCTGACCTTTTTTTTATTTTTATTTTTAAGAACCATATTGAAAAAAATTGAAAAAAGAGGAAATGTTTAAAAAGTCTGTTCGCAAAATCATCTTACCTTTTTTTAGAGTTGAAAATGATTTCGCCCCCCAAAAATAACTTATTGCCCCCCAAAATCGTACAATCAAATAATCGCCCCCGTGAGATTTGCAGTGTTAAAAAATTAATTCCGGTACTTTCAGCGATTCAATCATGCTGAAATTCTATATATAGCAGTTTTATACAATTTTTAATCATGTGAAAAACTATCAAACATATATCTTTATTTTTACGGTCACTTTAGAGGAAAAAATCCAAACGTTGTAGGTAATGACCCTCTTCCGGTTGAGCTACATTTCTCAAAATTTGATAGAAAACTACGAATTTTGAATAATGCCTGTGTAACAAATTTCATTATTCTAGTTCCATCCGTTTTTGCGTAATATTGTCTACATACATACACACACACACACACATTTTTCTCAACCTTAGTGAAAATAATTCAGGAACACTCAAAACGTATAAAAACATCAAAATCTCAACATCGAAAATTTTCCTGATCGTAATACTAGCGAGATAGTAAAAAAGTATTTTTAGTATGATGTCCGTCCGTCTGTCCATTTTGTGCCCGTATAGACGTGTATAGTTTGAACAGCTCAACGGATTTAGATAAAATTTGGTATATTTACTTAAAGCATCAGTAGCATGAATTCATTAACTTTTGGTGTATATCGAGAAAATTCTGAAGGAACCGTAGATTTAGTTGTTTCGTTATAACAGGGCGTTAATTATAAACGAGTTCATAGTAAGGGGGTTTATTGTATTTCAAAATATCTAAAATATATGCAATCTTCATAATTTATCAGTTTTTGTTTTAGATATAATCAATAGAAATAGATAGACGTATAAATATACAAAATATATATATAGAAATATATTCAATTTTGAAAATATTTCAAAAAAATATTTAAATTAAATATATAAAATTTCTTTAAACAATATATTATTTAAAAATTTATAAAATATATCTTTAAAATATTTGAATGTAATATGTATAAAGTATCAAATTATTCAGTGAGCAGGAATGAAATCAATAAAAGAAATTGAATAGCCTGTTTGAATAACATTTAAAAAATAAGGAAGGTTAAATTAAAATATGTAATATAAATTTTGTCATCTTAATTTAAGGGCATTTTAATTTAACTAAATTTAATTTATTATATTTAGTTAATTAAAAAAATAAATTCTTCATTTTTTTACACATTTTGTCTATTTAATTAGAATATATATGTTGGGGTGATTAGTATCAGAATCGTCGTGGAAATTAATTCATTAATTTGACTCTTTTTAAGCAAATTATATAAATATATAATTGAATCAATTATTTCGAAAAGGCACCATCTCCGAATTTTTTCAAAATTTAGAAAAAAATTCCATTTTGTAAAATAAGCGTAATAACACCTATTTAGAGTGGAAAGGAGACATCTCCGAAGCTTTATCATTAAGAAAAAAATTCTGATAACTTTATTTATTTCGAAAAGGTAACAACTCTAGCAGTTGTTTCCTTTTAGGTCCCTGAGAAGTATATCGAATTAATAAAATCATCAAATACCAATAAATTTGATATCTACAACATTACAACTTCCGAAATTATTGATTTTAAAAAATGGTGGCTGCAATTTTACAAAAAAACTGTACTATCAAAAAGAAGTTTTGGAAAGCAAATTCCAAGAGAGCAAAAGCTTTCGTTTGCTGTAAGCAGCTATAACGAATTTGTGTACACCCCTGGAACTGTTAAGGTACCCCAATATATAGATAATGATATGAACGAAGAGGAATTTCATTTATTAAAGCATTTAACAAATTTCCCTTCTTTACCAAACCAAATGGATTTTATTGCCTATTCTTCAAAAGTGCCAATTAATGCAAAAAAAAAAAAAAAATAGTCGACATCAAAAAGGTGATTCAGTATATTCCAGTAGAATATACACAATTTTACGAAGATTTATTTTTGTGGCCCACAACTAATGAAAATACCGACCAAGATTTTTAAATTGTCTACAGAAATAAAAATAGTCCAAAATTTTATCAAAAATGACATTTATTGCATATTATACTTGTGTTTTTAGTATATTATTATTTTTGTAAGGTTTTTTCATATTTTTAAATAAAAAAACAAGTCATAGTAACAAATTGTTTAACTTATTTCAACCTAACAAAGGACGTTTATTTCGAAAAGGGAACATATCAAAATTTTTTTTTTTTAATTTTCACTACATAACTAATTTATTAAAATAATGATTACCACAAATTAATATTACCTGAAGATAGCTAAAAAGAAACACAGAAGAAATAGTTCAATAAAATTTTTAATTTTTTCAAAAATCAGTATTTTTAGTCCCCTGAAGTTACATTTTTTAGAGACAATACCTTTTCAAAATAATAGATTCAATTTATATAAATATAAACATTATTTGTTGTAAATTTTTAATATTAATTTGTTTGTTTTCTTGTTAATAAATAAATTATCATTAACTAAACCTTCTGATGTAATATATTTTTATCAAAGATCTTAATACTTTTCTTTAAATATATGCATGGATAAATTTAATAAAATATAATTTTGATTCAATTAAAATCAACTAAATATATATATAAACATAAATTAATAAATTAATGAATTTACCAATGATTTCACAGGCAGTTACTTTCATGGATCCTTTGCATCCTTGATTGACTTCTTCTTGAGATTTATAATAAGCTAACACACCATTATCTAATATAAACCATCTTGTTTGCCAGCCTAAACATAAATAAAGAAGATTAGAAATTATTATGTTTCTCTCTTTATTTATAATTTTAATTAAAATTGTGTAAAATTTTTTTGTAGATTATTAATACCGCTCCAATAATTGGTCCATTTCCACAAAATGCCCTCCATTCTCCAAATAAATATTTTAAATTTTTATTACCAGATGTTATATTTAAAATAAAAAATATGGACATGTCAAAGTGGGCCCATTGCTTCGGGCTGTCAACACTTTACCTTCCCCTCGAATTCCTCTTCTCCTTTTTCTCTCTAATTTTGCATCAATGGGAGGATTGCATGCAGATGGCGCTGCAGTCGATAATATGTATACAAACTATTCAGTGATTACCGAAATTGCTAAATAGTTAATATGAACTTTTTTTAACCAACAATTTACAAAAAAATGAGCTATGGCCAGGCACAGAATCGACAGACGATTTGAAATAAATTAATTTTCAAACAAAGTAAAGTATGAAAAAATAATATTAAAACTTGAATTAAAATGACTAAATTATATTATCTTGGTTTTTATTTTTAGTTTAATTACTCAATAATTAATTACTACTATATTTTAAGTGAAATATTTTTCCACAATGGATATTAAATTAATACTTTGTAAACTACCACTTCCGGTTTTCGGATATACACCAAAAGTTGATGAATTCATAATACTGATGCATTAAGTAAATATACCAAATTTTATTTAAATCTGTTGAGCCGTTCAAACTATACACGTCTATACCGACACAAATAAATGGTAAGATGGACGGACCTCATGCTAAAAAAATACTTTTTTACTATCTCGCCAGTATTACTATCATGAAAATTTTCGATGTTGAGATTTTGATGTTGTTGTTTTGAAGGTCTCTAAATCATTTTCAATAAGGTTGAGAAAAATGTCTGTCTGTGTTTATGTATGTAGACAAGATTACACAAAAACGGTTTGAGCTAGAATAATGACATTTGGTACACGGGCATTATTCAAAATTCGTAGTTTTCTATCAAATTTTGAGAAATGTAGCTCAACCGGAAGAGGGTCATTACCTACGTTTTGATTTTTATTCCTCTAAAGTGACCTTAAAAATAAAGATATATGTTTGATAGTTTTTCACATGATTAAAAATTGTATAAAACTGCTATATATAGAATTTCAGCTTGATTGAATTGCTGAAAGTACCAGAATTAATTTTTTAACACTGCAAATCTCATGCTCCAACACGTATTTAATGTGTGTATTTGTGTATGTATGTATGTAGACAAGATTACGCAAAAACGGTTTGAACTAGAATCATGAAATTTGGTATACGGGCATTATTCAAAATTCGTAGTTTTCTATCAACTTTTGAGAAATGCAACTCAACCGGAAGAGGGTCATTACCTACAACGTTTTGATTTTTTTTCCTCTAAAGTGACCGTAAAAATAAAGATATATGTTTGATAGTTTTTCACATGATTAAAAATTGTATAAAACTGCTATATATAGAATTTCAGCACGATTGAAACTACCGGAATTAATTTTTTAAGTTTTTTAAGACGTTGACCGCCAATCACGCGTGGTCTCATCAACAGAGCCAAACACGCGCTGTTTTAATAAATATTATTTATTAATTTTAATTTATATAATTTTAATTAAATTTAATTTAAATATAATATATGTTAATTAATTATGTTGGGGGGCAGAGGGGTCCGGGGGTCTCCCCCGGAAAATAATTTTGACAAAATAATTTAATTATTTATTCATAACGTTTAGACTATAAATATACGTAATTTAAAGATGTTTTTGTACATTTGAGTTCTCAGTTACAAAACTAATCACTTTTAAATTTATTTTTTGCACAATGTTGGAGGGGGGGCATGTGTCCCCCCCTTTGCCCGACGCCACTGCTTCCTATCGTCGGTCGGTAATTAACGTTGTTTGTATTCATCAAAATATATATGAGTATATATATATTTGTTCATTTAGGTTACTGTGAAAGTTTTTATTATTATGAGAAATTATTTCTCATAATATATATATATATATATATATATATATATTGGGTTGGCAACTAAGTCATTGCCGTTTTTTTTTCATGGAACTAAATAACTATTCTGTAATGTATTGCCCATTTTGATCAATGACCTTTTGCCATCTTTCAGGCAGCATTTCGATTATTGCTTTGATTAGGTCGTCATCAACTTCAACTGGACGACCAGTGTTTTTCATCTTTGAGTGAAAAATCCCCAGAACGAAATTTGGCAAACCAATTTTGACACTGCCGTTCCTTTAAGGTTTCGTCGCTATAAACAACATATAACTTTTTATGAGCTTGCGGTGCGTTTTTCCCTTTGCGGAAATAAAAAAGCAAAATATGACGAAAATGTTCCTTTTGATCTTCCATTTTTCAACGAACGACAAACGAAAACTACGGAACCGATCAAAAAACTTTTTTTACTGATTGACAGCTGAATTGCCACCTATCAAATACCAAAATGTGTTTTACATTTGGACTACGTCGGTAAACCTAAAAATTCAACTGAAGTCATCTATGAATGAAATCGGCAATGACTTAGTTGCCAACCCAATATATATATTCACTTGTATTAATAAGATTGACATTTTAAGGTATAAGAAAGATTAATATGAATTAATATTAATAATGTGAGGTGACCAGAGGAGGTAAAATTCGTTTTCTTCATGACGTTATTATTACTACTATGATACATATATATATTCGATCATTTACGTTGGTGTATAAATTTGTGACAAAGAAAATCACATAAAAAATGAATATATTATACTATATAAAAAGATATTTATTAATATTTTAACAATATTTTATACATAAATTGTTTAGTATTTAAAATATATATATATATAAATATATAATTTTTCGACAATTTTTAAAATAACTAATTTAATATTTCTATAATAAATTAAACATCCCTTTCATCTAACTTTTTCAATTTTATAGATCTTCTTAGTTCTTCCTTCATATTATTATTAATTTATAAGGCATTTTTTCTAATATACATATATATACATATATATAGTTATTTATTATTATTATTATTAAATTTTAATTAAAATGTATATAATCAATTCCTTCAGTTAAATTCATACTTTTTAGATTTTCTTCAAATATACCATTTGTCATATCCTAAAAATATAATCAGAAATATAAAACAACATAAATTAAATTATTTTAATTGTAATCAATGGATAATTACCATTTTCACACAAATAATATAAGGAGGTTTAGAATCAGCAAAATAAACAATTGGAATTTGTTTATTTATACATTCAATTTGATATGGCTGATAAAATTTGCCAATTTTATTTTTATCCACATCACAAAATGCTTGAACTTTATTACGAAATTCATTTTTTAAATTACGAAAAAGTTTTTTCCCTTGTTTACCAGCATTCCAAATTGTAAATTTATTCCAATTTTTTAATATTTTTTCTTCTAATCGTTTTACACGAATATTCCAAATTGTATCTCTAAAAATCATGTAAAAATAAAAAAAATTTATAGTATAAATATACAAAATTATAATATTTAGAAATTAAAATAAATATTGACTCATTAATTGAAAATGTTGTTGCTTGAGGATGATATTTATAATTAATCAAAATTTGATTCACTCGATATAATTCTCCGCCTGTATCTAAATGTTTATAAAAAAATATTAAATCTTCAGGCGTTCCTTTTCCTAATTCTGAAAATCCATTTACTCTGAAAAGATATATATATATATATATATATATATTATATTTTACATTCATAAAATTATAAATACTATGTATAAGATGGTTTCCTAAACTTTTTGAGGGCCACTTGATTACTTTTAAGTTAAATATATATGATAATTGCTACAACTAATGGATAATGTGAACTTAATAAATTAATTTTTTTATTAATTATATCAAAAACTGAATTTATAAATTATAAAAAATATAACAAAAAATTCAATATAATCTAGGTTTTTTTGAAACAATAAGAAATTAAATAATTATAAAAAGATATACTAATAGTTCAATTCACAGCCTTTAGATAAAATTTTATTTTTTTATTTTATTAACATATGTTATTTCATAAAATTAAAATTTTTATAACTTAAATAATTAGATGGTTAGTCCCTCACAAAATAATTCATCCAATTCAATTATTTTACTAAAGAAAATATTCCTTAATCACAATGTTATCTAGTCCTGATTGGAATACTTATACATAGTTTAAGTGTATTTCAAAAATTAAAATTTCAGTACTTTGTAAAAATGTTTCTATGACAAAACCATGTAGGCATTATTATTGTTGGCCCATGTGAAGTATAAATTTGTAAATATAATTGATTATGATTTAAATTATTAGCCCAATTTGTATATCTTGTTGTTGAATTTGGTGGATCTCTTTCAAATTTACATCCTATTAACTGTAGAATAATAATGAAATTATGGTAAAATTTAAAAAAAAAAATTAAAATTAAATTAATACAATACGGTATTAATATTTTGTTTAGCGATTGTATATTGCATTAATATTCGATCAGGTAGCATTATATCGTCCTAAAAGATAAAAAAAAATAATAAAAGTGGTTTAATGAATGTATTTAGTAAAAAAATAATAAATTTAAATTTATCGTAAGGTTAGAGATTAAAATTAATATAGAAAAGAAATAAATTCTATTTTTAATTTATGTTAGGAGGCTTTTTAACATATTTCAAATATTATCATGAAATTGGATAAAATAATAATAAATTGCTAACAGTTTAATTATAAAGTTTGAATCAATATAATTATTCATATTATTGTATTAAACTGGATTTCTTTGTTAGAATAAAAGTTAAAAAGTGCAAGAAAAGTTGTCCTAAGAATTTCAAATTTACAACAAAAACTTAATTTGACTATTAGATTGGTTAATCTAAATTACTACAAACCTAATTATTATATATAGTGACCCCAATCTATTTATTTATTAGTTCAATACGTATAATGTCCAAGAATATTGATTGTGTGTGAGTACATAAATGAATATATATATATATTTGAATAAAAGAAATGTAGAAAACGTTTCTAGATTTAATGTTACATGTATGATGTGTATATAACTTTATAAAATTTATTAAATATAAAAAAAAATAACAAGAACAAATCTTATACTCACGATATCTTGAAAACAAAGAAATTTTCCTTTGCTCTGTTTAACTGCTTGATTTTTTGCAAATCCAACTAGAAACAAGAAAATATTTCATTCTATTTTATAAACAAATCTTTTAGTGATCCTATTTAATATTAATTATGCTAGGTTATGTAGATTCGATCAGATTCACCTCCTTTTGAATATGTTCCATTTCCAATAATTAAATATAAATTGTTTATTATATTTATATTTTGTTTCCATTTTGTTAATGTTTTTAAAGTTTCATCAACACTTCCATCATTATATACAGAAATTTCTATTTTCAAGTTATTTTCTAATGCAGTTTGTGTTAAGATTGAATTAAAACAATCATTTATCCATCGATTGCCATTATATATTGGAATTATCACCGACTAAAATAACATTAAAATATATATCATAATCTTATATTTATATATTTAAAATATATTACTATATACTATATCAATATCATTGTCGTTTCTCATATCTTTTTATCAATGCAATGTTAGGGCAGTGATGCCAATGTGAAAAATTAAAATTTTTATTTAAAACTAATTAAAATCTAGTTTTTAAGTCAGAAATTTTTAAATAAAAAAATTATGTATATTTATATAATTTATTAATTATTATAGGAAGATAAAAGGACAATATAGATGGGTAGAAAATTAAAGAATAACTTATAAACATATATGAAGTGTTTTATTAATTTAAAGAAAATTCATTTTCATATTTAATTTTAAGTGAAAATTTTTATTTCATTTATTTGGATGTTGAAGCAGATGGCTTTCTTGGTCCTTCACGGAATCCATTTCTAAAATTCACAAAAAAAAAAAACAATATAAATTAGAGCAATTTTACAGAAATTAATCATCATGTTATAACATTATTTGTGTTCAATAAAAATTATATAGGAAAAAATTGTATTTTACCTGAAACGACGGCGAACAACTTTTAAAAATCGCATACGGCCAGTTCCAGTGGTCTTCCTCCTTTTAGCTTTCACACTCCAGTTATCTATAATTTTAAATTACAAATTATACTTATTTTATTTTATAAAATATAAAAAGATTCAACTTACAGCTTCGTAATTTTTTGCTGGGGTAGCCACATTGAGCACATTGTGATTTCTGGATATGATAAGATGACCTACCACATCGTCTGCACAATGTGTGGGTCTTATTACGGCGTTTACCAAAACTTGAAGTACCCTTAGTCTAATTAAAGAAAAGAAAAATGAAAATTATTTAATTTAAGTAACCATATTTGGATTTGGAATTCTTTAGGTTAACTTTGTATTCTTGTAGAAAAACTAAGTAAATGTCTTATATTTGTAAAAAGGTAAGAAAATAGTATTTAATAAACATTTGTATAATATTTTAAAAATGTTTGTGAATAAATCATTTAATAATTAATTGTGATTATTTAGATAATGTAAGATATAAAATTTTATCAGTATGGTACCTACCATGGTGCTTTTAAGAAAGGGTATGAAAATATGAAACGAGCTTGCTCTAGTGTAGAAATTAAGTACTAACAACTTAACAAAAAATAAATTCATAAATTTCACTAAATCAATTTTAGGCTATTTTAAATTAATTTTATTTACAAAATAATATTTATTAATTTTATTTATAAAATAATATTTAATTAAAATTTATATGTATACTATATATATATATGTATATATAAATATTTTTTTTGTAATATGGTCATAATGCTGTTACTATAGAAACCATTTTCAAAATAATATTTATTTTTAAAAATATTTTTTGTTTTTGTTTCTAATAAAAGTAAATGGATAATTCATCACCAAGTACATCTTCTCAAATAGACAAAAATGTTTGTCAAAGGTATACTATATATATTACAATTTAATTTGAAGTGTTATTATTACCACTAGCGCAGCCCCTTTCTCAAGAACATTAATATATGGATCAAAATTAAAAAAATTTATTTTGAATACCATAAAAATATAAAATAGTCAATCATATAAAATTAAATTGATATTAAAAATTAATTTAATTTTGATTCATACATTATTGCTTTTAAAAAAGACACTGCGTTAGCTAGACTGGTGTGTGTTCTCTTTTTTCCGTCACTATACATCCAGAAAGGCATTGTTGTGACTTTGCAAAATACTGACAATGTCCACAGACAGGTTCCCTCTAGATTGCTATAATATGCTTCTAGGTAAGAGCGACACAATACAAAACTGCATATAACTGTCAGGCAAACTGGCCAATAACGTTTTTATTCTCTTTTGGCTGTGTTTTTTACATTGCTTGAGTGTTTGTGCCTTAATTTCGTTGTTTGTTTTTTTGGAATACCATTGTTTTTCTTTTGCATTTGCAAATAAATATATATATATATATATATATGTATGTATTAATAAGGCGTGAGGAAAGAGAGAAACCTATAAGTGTAGTCTCTTTGTGAATAAATAAATAAATAAAAAGTTGGACAAATGATTGATTTCATTGTTGTCTAATGAATAATTATTTCTTTATGCATTATAAATATTATATATAAAATATTTGAAAATAATTCAAATATATATTCTTTTAATTAACACTAACAAAACTGAAATATAAAATGGAAAAATTATAATCAAAATACCAAAAGTATTATAACACGAATTAAATCATCTATATATAATTTAATTATATGTGTAAATAGATAAATATAAAAAACATGAGAGAGAGAGAGATAAAACATCTGGGAATGCTAGGAAGCATTACTTTCAACGAACTTTTATTCATATTTATCACAAAATTGCATAAATAATTTCAATTTATATGATCTTAATATATTGTGAGAATTAGATAAATAATGTAGAGAGCAAAAAATATTTAAAAATAGATATTTATTTAAATGAAATAAAATTATTTAATTTACAGAATGAAAATGTAATTTTAATCAAAATATAAGAAACAATGTTTTTGATTAAAATGTTTTCAAGATTTATAATTACAATATATAAATATAAATTTTAATATTAAATGTTTAAATAATAATGGAATAATAAGTTTTTAAAAAAATAAGTGATTATAAGATACTTTATCTTAATATAAAATCTTTACCCAGATCTTCAATCAGATCAAGATATTTTGTCCTCTGATGTACTTGTGTTAGTAGAAACACGAGCATAACGATCAGTTGATTTAGTGTTGGAATAATAATTAATAATAATTAATATAATTATAATTATAATTATAATGATACGCTCGAAGATGCGCTGAAAATATCGCTTATTTATAATTATGCGCTGAAAATATTGGAAATTTTCAACTTGGACCGCCGATTGGACCATGTTCCCAACCGAATTTTAAAAAACCAAGACCATACAATTACACTTTTTTAAGCTCTACTCGAATCCATAATCAAAATTAAAAAAAAAAATTTTGACGGCAGACACAAGACAACTTTACAGTTACACTTTTTTAAGCTCTACTCGAATCCATAATCAAAATTTAAAAAAATCGAAAATTTTTGACGACAGACACACAGACAGATTTTATAAACGAACTAAAAGTTCGTTGAAAATTAAAAAAAAAATACGATTTTAGATCAAAAAAGTCAAAACCAAGATCAAGTCCATTATATAAAGAAACAATAATAACTGCAGTATTACAAGATTTACAAGATGATGTAATTGATACACCAAAATCTTTGAATATTACATCAGGAAATGAAATTCATAAAGATAGATTACCGCAATCATCTTCCAAACAAAATCAAATGAATCAAAACAATAATCTTTATATTCAACAGAGAAATTATTTTAAGCAGGTAATTCTTTTGTCTATATACATTATAATATCTCAGTGGTGCAACCAAGAGGGGGGAAGGGGGTTTAGGATTTTATACCCCCCAGAAGAGATAAAAAATTCAAATTGCTATATATTATGTACTATATTATATTAAAAAGAAAAAATATAATCCTTCTTTTTATTTAAAAAAAAAAATTCTTAAAGTATAACTTAGTGTATAAAAAGTAAGTATATTTTATTTTAAAAAAATAAAAATTGCTTATTTTTTCTTACAGAAATTAATATAAGAAATAAAAAAATTATTTTAAATCATAAAAAACAAAAGACTTAATATAAGATTACTAGATGATTGTGAAATTTTCCAATTTGACTATTATTTAAATATAAATTAAATAAAAATATTAATCAAATTCTAAGTATTTTTTATTAGTAGTACATTAATTGCTAATTTCATAAAAATTATGAAGCGAAGACTAATTTTTTCAAAATATCCTGCCACTACGGGCGGACGAAAAGTTTTCGAAATCTTAAAGTAGTTTTTTATAAATAACTCCTTTATTATTAATATTAGGTGAAAATGAATATAATGAAACTTTTAGCAAATTCGATTCCCTATAAATTTAATACGATAGTTTGATAATTCTCATAAAAATCGGTATTTATTGAGAAAATAAATAAAATGTGCTTTGACACCTCTTTAAACTACCCTTGCTTAACGTCCGATGAGGAAAGCTAAAATGATTTATTTACTTATAGTTGGAAAAAAATATTTTCTTTCTAAAACTGTGATACGAGTAATTAAAATACAATATTAAATTTTTTGCCAGATTTTGTAAAATCAGTGTTTCATTTACAAAACTTTTTTAAATATTTAATTAAAAAAAAATCTTAATGAAAATTTGTCTTTGAGAGAGCCCAGGGGAAGATGGAGCGGCTAAACAAATCCCCCCCCCCCTCCCCCCAGGATCAAATCATGGTTGCGCCACTGTAATATCTGTTATTATTATTTTATTTTAAATTATTTTTTTTAGATTCCAAAAATTGATTCTGAAAGTTCTGCAGCCTCAGTTTCATATCAATCTACTAATCCTCGTAATTCACACACCTGTGACGATTGTACTTACATTTCAATAGCATTGAATGTTCAATCATGGATAAGAACTTTCTTTACATTTATTCATGGAATTACAGCAGGATTAGCACTCGCTTATATTATTTTAGTAAATATATAAATAAATAATATTAATCACAATAATGAGATTAATTAATTTATTTTATAACTATTTTTATAAAAATAAAAACAATTTTTGATAATAAAGCAAATTAAAATTTATTTAAATTATCTTATAGGTATCTTCAATAGAAATTCGTATTAAACAATTTTATGAAAACTATTCAAATCTAGCATTAATGATTTTATCATTTTTTGATTTTTTCACAATTATTTGTATAGTTTCTATATTTGATAAGTAAGTATTTTATTATTAAGAAACAACTAGTCCATATAATATATATATTTGTATCAATTCGTATATAGAAATTTTCAAAAACAATTAGGTCCTTAGATGTATGCATATGAAATGAGACTTTTAAGATGGAATAAATTAGATTTATTTAAAAAGAACTATAACCACAAAAAAAAAAAAATTAGAAAAAAGATTGAAAAAAATAAATAAAAAAGTGTACCAAGATGTGCTCTCTCACCTATATATAATAAAAATTAATGTCCTTACCATAATTTGTAGATATTAAATTATTAAAGCTTTGGTGGCTGTTTTTATTTACAAGGGAATTTTGTAAATAAAACCACATATTGATATTTTTTATTGTAAATTTATTCAAAAAAAAATACACAACGTTTCGATTGATTGTTTTTGACTGATTGATTAACTCAGGCGGCACTGGACGCTCGGACAGTGCAGTCGCTTGATAACGATTGCAGTAGTAGCAATCGAAACGTTGTGTATTTTTTGTATTTTTTTGAATAAATTTACAATAAAAAATATCAATATGTGCTTTTATTTACAAAATTCCCTTATAAAAATTAATGAACTTTGAATTTCGATTCCTCACCTTTATGTTTAATTAGCATCAAAACTAAAGCGGCATTTATTTAATACAGAGGTGTTTTTGATATATCCTATATATATAAAACAATATTTTTAAAAATCACTTGACGGGCTGGATTTGGTCAGTAGGTGTAGTTCAGGGGTCGGCAGACTTAACAATTAGATGAGCCAAATATCAAGTTCATATATTTTCTCATTCCTTCAGAGAGCCGCAACTTAAACTTAAATGTTTCAAAGCATCGCAAAATCATCTGACCTTTTTTTTAGCGACCGGCGATAGTAAGGGAGGTATTGTTTTCACACCAAATTTCACATGTGAAGATGTTTACATATCTCCACGAATCATGCATTATCTTATCAGAAAAAAGTATTTTTAGCATCATGTCTGTCCGTCTGTCCGTCCGTATAGATGTGTACAGCCTGAACGGCTCAACCGATTTTGATGAAATTTGGTATATTTACTTAATGCATCAGTGGGATGAATTGATCAACTTTTGGTGCAAATCCGGAAACCGGAAGTGGTAGTATTAGCGATCGACGATAGGAAGGGAAGGGTTATTTTCATACCAAATTTCACATGAGGAGATTTTTTACATATCATCACGAATCATTCACTTTGCATTGGTTTTATACTCGAGAAAAATCATCTTTATTAGTTTTTTCTTAATTAAAATTATATCACGTCATCCAGTCATTCATGACGTCACAGCCTGGTCTTGCATATATATTATAAATAAAATAAAATTAAAAATGTTTATATTTATTATTTATGTATCCATATCTGTTTTTTATTATATTAATAGATATATTAAAATTATTTGAAATTGTTTCTGTAGCTGGAAATTAATTTATTTCAAACCGTCGGTCGGTTCGGACCTGGCCACAGGTCAACTTATTTTACACGTCTCCACAAATCATGCACTTTGTATTGGTTTTATCCTTGGGACAGTGGTGTTGTGCTAATTTTTTTTTTTACCGAAACGCGTTCCGGACTCCGGTTCACGGTTCAGAAAAACAAGCCGGTTCGTTCCGGTTTTTGTTCCGGTTCGGGTTCGGTTCAAACCCTTGTTTATAATAATACATATAAAAATTCGTCAAAAATTAGAAAAAAAAATCAGCAATTCTTTTTAATTTTTTTTTCAATACGTCAGTCAATTCTTGTTATCAGAAATCATCTTTAGTTCCGGAACGCGTTCCTGTCCAAAAAGGAAGTACCGGAACGACGTTCCGGAGCGTTCCGGCTCGACAACACCACTGCCTTGGGAAAATCATCTTCATTAGTTTTTTCTTAATTTAAAATTATATGACGTCACCCAGCTCTTCATGACGTCACAGCCAGCTCCTACTTATATATTATAAAATAAGTTGACCTGTAGCCAGGTCCGAACCGACCGACGGTTTGAAGTAAATTAATTTTCAGCTACAGAAACAATTTCAAATAATTTTAATATATCTATTAATGTAATAAAAAACAGATATGGATAGAACATAAATATTTTTAATTTTATTTTATTTATAATATATAGCTGAAATAGCCGGCGTTACCCGAGGCTGTGACGTCATGAAGGGCTGGGTGACGTCATATAATTTTAAATTAAGAAAAACATAATGAAGATGATTTTTCCCGAGGATAAAACCAATACATTCGTGGTGATATGTAAAAAAATCTCCTTATGTGAAATTTGGTGCGAAAATAACCCTTCCCTTCTTATCGTCGATCGCTAATACTACCACTTCCGGTTTCCGGATTTGTACCAAAAGTTGATCAATTCATCCCACTGATGCATTAAGTAAAGATACCAAATTTCATCAAAATCGGTTGAGCCGTTCAGGCTGTACACATTTATACGGACAGACGGAAGGACGGACTGACGCACGGACAGACATCATGCTAAAAATAGTTTTTTCTGTTAAGAAAATGCATGATTCGTGGTGATATATAAAAAAATCTCCTCATGTGAAATTTGGTGTGAAAATAACCCTTCCCTTCCTATCGTCGATCGCTAATACTACCACTTCCGGTTTCCGGATTTGCACCAAAAGTTGATCAATTCATCCCACTGATGCAGTAAGTAAATATACCAAATTTCATCAAAATCGGTTGAGCCGTTCAGGCTGTACACATCTATACGGACGGACGGACGGACGGACCACTTCCGGTTTCCGGATTTGCACCAAAAGTTGATCAATTCATCCCACTGATGCATTAAGTAAATATACCAAATTTCATCAAAATCGGTTGAGCCGTTTAGGCTGTACACATCTATACGGACGGACGGACGGACCACTTCCTGTTTCCGGATTTGCACCAAAAGTTGATCAATTCATCCCACTGATGCATTAAGTAAATATACCAAATTTCATCAAAATCGGTTGAGCCGTTCAGGCTGTACACATCTATACGGACGGACGGACGGACGGACGGACCACTTCCGGTTTCCGGATTTGCACCAAAAGTTGACCAATTCATCCCACTGATGCATTAAGTAAATATACCAAATTTCATCAAAATCGGTTGAGCCGTTTAGGCTGTACACATCTATACGGACGGACGGACGGACCACTTCCTGTTTCCGGATTTGCACCAAAAGTTGATCAATTCATCCCACTGATGCATTAAGTAAATATACCAAATTTCATCAAAATCGGTTGAGCCGTTCAGGCTGTACACATCTATACGGACGGACCACTTCCGGTTTCCGGATTTGCACCAAAAGTTGATGAATTCATCCCACTGATGCATTAAGTAAATATACCAAATTTCATCAAAATCGGTTGAGCCGTTCAGGCTGTACACATCTATACGGACGGACGGACGGACGGACGGACGGACAGACATCATGCTAAAAATACTTTTTTCTGATAAGAAAATGCATGATTCGTGGAGATATGTAAAAATCTCCACATGTGAAATTTGGTGTGAAAACAATACCTCCCTTACTATCGTCGGTCGGTAAAAAACATCTATATAATCCATATCTGTTTTATATTGCATTAATAGATACATTTAAATAATTTGAAATTGTTTCTGTAGCTGGAAATTAATTTATTTCAAACCGTCGGTCGGTTCTGCTTATTTATTTATTTTTTTAAGAACTATATTCAAAAAAAAAATTGAGTTTTCAGGCATTGAGTGAATTGAAAGAAGAGCCAGATAATCCTGTGCTAAGAGCCGCGGTCTGCCAACCCCTGGCGTAGTTTGTATACCTCTGATTTAAAAAATTAAAATAAATTAAAGTAAAAAATTTAAATAATTTTATGTACTTATATAACATTAGAGTTATATATTTTTAAAATAATTACTTTGTTAAATATTATTACTAAAAAAAAATTATGAATGATTTTAAATGTAAAATAAATGTTTAAATTATATATAAGTAATATCTCTATTTATATTTTAGAATAGACTTTTTACATGCTTTTTCAAAAGGTGATATCCGTCCAGAACCAATAATTCGTAAATGGTTTAATTATTTAAGTTTAATATGTTATTTATTAACTTTACTTTTGCATCAGATTTCAATACCTTTTGAAAGTATTTTGATTAAAAATGAAGAAGATATTTTATTAACAACTAGTTTAGTTAATAATATTAATGATTATCAAATAAATGTAAGTTCATTTCTAATTATAATCTATATAGAAATAAGCATATCTACTATATTATAACAATTTTGATTTTTTTTAGGAATGGTATTATATAAGTTTATTTAAATCAATATTTTTGTTTGTGGGTTGGATGTTAGTTGCAGTTTATCCAACACAAGAAGGTGTTAAACGTAATTTTAAAATATTATCAAAATTTTGTAAAGATTTTAAAGATAACAAATCAAATAAATATTGGTGAGTATAATAATAAATTTTTCAAAAAGTATTTCAATGTTTATATGAATTTTAGTTAATATATATGAAATAAAGATTGATTTATTTTTATTTTTAGAAATATAGTACAAATCTTAAATTAATATTATTTACTTTTATAATCGATTTTCTAAATAATTTATATTTCATGTCAATGGACATTGATAATAATTTTGAAGAGAGCATATTTATACAACTATTTGATTTTTTTTTAAATAATTTTTTATAAATATTTTAATTCTTATAATCTGTATAATAAAGTTAATAGATTTAACCTGGCACATTTTGTTTTATTTTAAGATTAAAAATTAAAATTAAAACATTTAATAACGTAAATTTTGAATTAGAACACTTTTTGTAGCTTTGACTATTTTATTTATTTGTTTGATTTGATTTATGCGCATTTGAGGTATAAGAATTTTAATAAAAATTAGATAGATAATTAGACATATATACAATTTGTAATTATTATTTTAATATATATATATAAATATATTTATAATTTACATATCTATTTTATATTTAATAAATCTATTTTATTTATATTAAAACAATAGACAATAATAATAATAATCATAATAATGATGAATATATATATCATGAAAAAGTGTTTAAACGATGGTTAATGACACCATGTAACGAAGCTGAAACAGTTGAACGACGCACTTCTCGACAAGCAGCCAATAACGATTGTTTATCTCGTCGCATTTTAATCACCTTAAAAATAAAATTGAAATATAATAATTTTGTTTTTTTTGAACTTCTATAAATATATTAAAATAGAAAAAAATTAGCTTGAGTGTCTCCACTCGACTATCTCGCAATTTGAATTGGATTAAATAACATAATATATTATATTTAAATTAAATTTAATTAATTATAAATTATAAATTAAAATCAATAATTATTTATTTATTAAATCAGCGCATGTTTGACCAACTCTTTGTTGATAGCACCACGTCACGTGTTGGCGCGTGAGATTTGCACTGTTAAAAAATTAATTCTGGTACTTTCAGCGATTCAATCCAGCTGAAATTCTATATATAGCAGCTTTATACAATTTTTAATCATGTGAAAAACTATCAAACATATATCTTTATTTTTACGGTTACTTTAGAAGAAAAAAAATCAAAACGTTGTAGGTAATGACCCTATTCCGATTGAGCTACATTTATCAAAAGTTGATAGAAAACTACGAATTTTGAATAATTCCCGTATAACAAATTTTATGATTCTAGCTCAAGCCGTTTTTGCGTAATCTTGTCTTTTTTTCCTCTAAAGTGACCGTAAAAATAAAAATATAGGTTTGATAGTTTTTCACATGATTGAAAATTGTATAAAACTGCTATATATAGAATTTCAGGTTGATTGAATAGCTTAAAGTATCGGAATTAATTTTTTAACACTGCAAATCATTCGCCAACACGTGACGTGGTGCCATCAACAGAGCCAAACATTCGCTGGTTTAATAAATATGATTTATTAATTTTAATTTATAATTTATAATTAATTAAATTTAATTTAAATATAATATATTATGTTATTTAATCCAATTCAAATTGGGTGATAGCCTAGTGAAGACACTCCAGCTTATTTACATTAAATTGACTAATTTATTAAATTGATTTATTCATTTTGATTAATTAGATAAAATGTGTTTTACTTCAGCTGCAAGTGCTCGTTCCCGTTGTAAGATTCGTTCTCTTTGTGGATCGTTGGCCATTATCTGAGAGTTGCAATTGGTGGTTGTAGTCGATTGGGAAGGTTTATATGTGCCTTGAGGGGCAGTTGTCAATTCCCCAACAGGACTCTGACTGCTGGCTGATGAGGAGGTCATTCCTGTAGAGGAAGTGAGTGGAGTAATAATATTATTTGGTCGGCGATGTTGTCGTCGAGCTTCTCGAGCCAAACGACGTATCACATCCAAAGCCTGAGCCTGTTCAGCGGCAGGTAACAAACCAGCAAGCTCTTGAAGTACCTAAACCAGATCATCCACATCAATTAAGCGATTTTGTTTGTTAATTTATTTTGGTTATTAAATTGGAATTTAAAAAATAATGATTACGCTGAATCGTTGCATTGTGACGAGTGCCTGAACAATGTCTCCAAGACCTGAATGCATATGGGATGTACGAGCCGCCTTCGCTAAGAGCGTCATCGGACTTGAATCACGTAATCGAACATGAGAAGAGACAGAGAACATTGGCTCAATTGGAAAAGAGTAAAACCAACGTTGGAGTCTTCCGGTTAACTCATCTTTATAGAGAAAAAAGATAATTAATCTGTTAGAGGTATACCTAGTAAATATATATATATATATATATATATATATATATATATATATATATATATATATATATGTTGGTTTAGATTTCCGTGAATGTTATTATTATTATTATTATTATCAGATTTATCAGGGATATAATCACGTATTTTTATGAGATTGTTTTCTCGACGTTTCGGCACCCATTTTGGCGCCATTTTCAAGAGATTATTTAGGTGGGAATACTTTTGGGATTCTGGGTCTGCACTGGACAACAGCCCGAGGTCGACTGACTGTTGTCCAGTGCGGACGTGTGCCAGTCTCAGGATTGCTCAGGATTCTTCGGAGCTCTACAGCAACGCAGTGAGTACAAAACCACCCAACCTATCAACCCAAAATCCCGATATTAACCCTTGGTCACATAGACAAAGCCCAGAATCCCAAAAATATTCCCACCTAAATAATCTCCTGAAAATGGCGCCAAAATGGGTGACGAAACGACGAGAAAACAATCTCATAAAAATACGTGATTATATCCCTGATAAATCTGATAATAATAATAATAATAATAATAATATATACATATATATAGGTATATAATCAAAAAATAAATAAAATAAAACTCACCTATTGGATGTTTATTGTCATAAATGGAAAGACTTGATTGAACGAATCGTCCAGATGACGGCCCTAATGTACGAAATTTATTCAATTTCTCTGCTTGTACAGATGAATTGATTGTTCTTGGTAATGATTTTGATGTTCGTGCAGTCATAAATTCCATTTGCTTATTTATATATCCCATTTCAATGTTAAATACCACTTCCTGTAAAAAAAATTCTTAAGATAATATTCCTTCTTTTTTGAATATTTAATTTTTTTTTTTTTTGGTATAGAGAATACCTTTTCAAGGGTTGGTGTTAAGACTAAAGGGAGGGGTTGTGTTATGCTTTGAGCTGTGTTAATAAAATCTCGTGCCCAAAGCCAACCTTTGGAGGCAGCATCCAAGACGAATCGCAAAGCCGTTCTTGAATTGGGACAGGTGCTTAAAGAGCGACTAAATAAGGAAAGGGCGGCTGACTCCTTTTCTAATTCATCTCGGCGAGCTTTGACCCAAGGTTGATGTAGAGTCGATTCATGTGCCACCAATGACACACGCGACAACCACGGACGAATCACTGTACACAATGTCTAAACAAAGAATAAAAATAAAATATACTCTCTCTACATGGTTTTTTGAAATATTTGAATAATCAATTATATATATATATATATATATACAGAGTGTCCCAAAATGAAAGAGCAGATTTCAATTTCGTATTACAGACAAACTATGAAGATAGAAACACATTGCGCATGTCATTGGATAGAGGAAGGTTCAATTCAAGCTGTCAATTCAATAAACAGGGACCAGTTGAAGCGTGTATGGAATGAAATCGACTACCTTTTCGATGTTTCTCGAGCAACACATGGCGCTCATGTTGAATGTACAATGTAGTGTATGATGTAGTGTCATTTCATTCCATACATGCATCAACTGGTCCCTGTTTATTGAATTGACAGCTTCACTAATACGATTTCGCAAATCTTGAAGAATAACTGGCATAGGAAGGACAAACACTGTCTCTACTATGTACCCCCACAGAAAAAAAATCCCAGGGAGTAAGATCTGGAGATCTGGGAGGCCAGAAACAATGAACAAGGTCTTCTTGTGCACCTCTCCCAATCCAACGTTGTGGAATGGTATTGTTGAGATAACACCATAACTTTGAACCTTCCTCTATCCAACGACATGCGCAATGTGTTTCTATCTTTCATAGTTTGTCTGTAATACGAAATTGAAATCTGCTCTTTCATTTCGGGACACCCTGTATATATTATATATATATATCACTAACTTTGTCTGTGTCAGCTGCAATATGCAAGAGTGCAAATGCATGTCCAACAAGCGCTGCATCATCTTGAATGGCGGATGCATCCGGATGAATGGTTGTCTCCTCTTTAATCCGTTGTAGAAATATTTCAGCTGCATTTTTCGTTGAAGTTGAACTTTCATGACAAATTTGATCCAATAAATGACGAGCTATTACAAAATATATAATCATAATGGGTTGAGGATGAACTTTATCGATTCACATCATTATAGCACAACAAGTAATATTGCTAATGTATCTCAAACATGCTTGAAAAAAAATTAAAAATGCTTATGACAAGAAACTCAAAATATGGATTCTTCACAAGCTTAAGGAAATTCATTGGACGCACGCATTAGAATTTGTATCTTCGCTTTTGAAACGTAACGAAACTGATCTGTTACTGAAAAGCCTATTTACTGACAACTAATAAGTGGATAGTTTATAGCAAAGTTAATCAGAAGAGATTATCGATGATGCAAGATGAACCAGCCCAAACGACATCAAAATCGGAGATTCATCAAAACTTTTACGAATGTGGAATTTTTACACTGCCAGAACAATAACAAAAGGTCATCGACAAAAACGGACAGTATCTCATTGAATAAAGTTATATTTTTAAACAAAAACTTTGGATTTTTCTTCTTATTTGAATCCGTAATCCAGCGTTTTCTAACCTGGGGGGGCGCGAGACTGTTTGTTGTAAGGGGGCGCGAAGGTATTAGAACCAATTTCAAATGCCCGCGAAGGCAATTCAAGTGCCCGCAAACTTTTGAAAATTTTCGATTTTTTTTCAATATGGTTCTAAATAAAAATAAGTTGACCTGTGGCCAGGTCCGAACCGACCGACGGTTTGAAGTAAATTAATTTCCAGCTACAGAAACAATTTCACATAATTTTAATATATATATATATATATATATATATATATATATATATTAATGTAATAAAAAACAGATATGGATATAACATAAATATTTTTAATTTTATTTTATTTATAACATATAAGACCAGGCTGTGACGTCATGAAGCTGTACACATCTATACGGGCGGACGGACAGACGGACAGACATCATGCTAAAAATACTTTTTTCTTTTAAGAAAATGCATGATTCGTGGAGATATGTAAAAAATCTCCACATGTGAAATTTGGTGTGAAAACAATACCTCCATTACTATCGTCGGTCGGTAAAAAGGTAAGATAATTTCACGATGCTCTGAACCATGGCCCACCCCTGTTGTTATATTATTTCAAAAATATGCCCGACTATTGAAAAAGGAAATTAGATTATTACAAAAATTAAGGGGGGCGCAAGAATTTTTTTTAAAAAAAGGGGGGCGCCGGTACAGAAAGGTTGGAACCACTGTCGTAATCATCAACCCATTAATGAGTGAATTTATTTACTTATTTTTCCTAAGTGTAGTATTGTCAGTCACTTTATAAATAAGAATTTTTAAAAATTAAAAAAAAAAAAACATTCAAAATTGACTAATTTTAAAAGATAAAATAAAAATAGTTTATAATTTATTCTTTTTATTTTCAATTTCATAAGTGTTCTGGGTAAAACTTGAGACGAAATAAAATCATTATTCCTACCACAAACCATAAATAAATAAATCGCCACTAAATGACAAAACTCAATTGTCTAGGATGATAGGCAAATTAAGAATGCAAATTGTAGAATAATATATTGAAATGTTTAACATACTTATCTGAAATAAATCTTTCATATGTTCAGGTAAATCCTTAAAAAATAAATTGGAATTATTATTTAATAATGATTTTGGCCGTGATGATCGTAACATGGCATGGAGAAGTTGAGAAATATAATGTAATTGTTGAGGAGAATAGTGGCCGCTCTAAAAATCAAAATTATAAAGATTTTAAAAAATTTTTATTTCGAGTAAGGGTGGGACAAACGGACACTTGTTAAGATTGTAGTTTAGTGAATTTTTCTTATTGTGGTTTTGAACAGCAGTGTGTGTGTATTCATTAGACATGTGTCGACATCATTTCAGAATATTTTCTGGGTAAAACTTCAGAATAAATAAAATCATTATTTATATAGAATAATTTCCCCAATGTTGTTCCCGGAGGCTGGGTTGACTCCGTCCCATAGACCCCAGCTTGGGAAATTCCCTTGCCAGGCCCGGGACTTGAACCCGGGACCATGTGAATGTGAGGCAGGTTCGCTACCCACACACCCAATGGCGCCTTACACTATTTGTTATATTTTTAATAATACTCAAATTGTATTTTAATTACATAAATTATAAATAAAAAGTAGATAAATTTTTTTACTTTTTAAAAAGAATTCCTTGAATTCGAAATTTTCACTTAAATATATTATATATATGTATTTAGAGAGAGAGGAGAGAGATTGATTGAACGGACTTACTGGCTTCGAGTTTCGTGGTACACGTGGAGGTGCCATAGAATCGACGAGATATCTCCATCTCGTGAGTAGTGCCTCCTCAGGACTTGGTCCAATTGGTCCCAACGGTTGTAATACACCAGGTCTGGTGTCTGAATGCAACGAACGCAATAGCGTCTCCAAAGTAGCAGCGTCTAAAATAAAAGTAACATTTTACATGATAAAAATCCTTATTTAAAACGCATATCACACTACGACTGTTAACTGTTTAAAAGTTGGTTTATATATGCATTTGAAGCTATTGTCAACATAAAAACAAAAATTTTTGGAAAAGCGATCTGAAACTTTCAATTTCAACTTCGACTCTCCACTTGTTTGGATTATAATGAAAGTTGGGAATCATGCATTTTCTTAACAGAAAAAAGTATTTTTAGCATGATGTCTGTCCGTCTGTCCGTCCGCCCGTATAGATTTGTACAGCTTAATAAACAATTTAATGGTTAGGTAGATAGATAAATATTCTTATATTGTATACTTATAGATATAATACTAATACTATTATTTGTTAGATAGATATGTACCTTGTTGCCAGGCTTCAGCTGGCCATCCAGTTGCCTCTAATAAGTTAACATCTGAAAACCAATAAGAACGGATCCGTCCCTTTTTCAATTGTTGACAGAGAGTGTCGAGTACTACAAGTACTCGAGTACTTAGGCCCATTGTATACGCCCATGAAGCATCTACAGGCATCGTGTGGGATTCCGTATTAAACCATACCAAAGTAGAAATGTGAGCCGGTGTTACTACTTTACATCCTTCCTAAATACAAGTTACACAAGAGTTAGGTAAATATATATATATATATATATACGAGGGCATTTCAAAAAAAGACCGAACTTTTTAAAATACTACGAAAGGCGTTATAATTTGAAGTGCTAGCCTAGCTGCATACTTTAGAAACAAAACGAGTCGTCGCGTGCATCACAGCGATCGATCCGTTGGCAGTGAGAACCAATTTAGTGAACTCATACAGCCAGCGCTCTGCGAACAAGTGAAAATGAAGGACTTTGAAGAGCAACGTTGTAACATTATATTTTGTTTTAACATCGGTAAATCTTTTTCTGAAACGTGGACATTGCTTCAGAAGGCCCATAAGGATGACTGTATGAACCGTATACAATTTGCACCACGACAACGCGACAAGTCACTCGTCTCTATTAGTTCGCGAAGTTTTGGCTAAAAACGGAACAGCTGTTCTTTCACACCCTCCATACTCCCCAGATCTGGCCCCAGCGGATTTCTTCCTATTTCCGAAACTAAAATCCACCTTAAAAGTTCGCCGTTTTCAAGGTGTACCAGAAATTCAAGAGAAATCGCTGGCACAGCTAAACAACATCACACAAAACGAGTTCTAAGGAGCATTTGAACAGAGGAAAAAAAGCTGGAAACGGTGCATAGCAAGCAACGGGGAGTACTTTGAAGGGGACAAGCATTTGTAAAATTGTAAGTATTGTAATAAATATTTTATGACTAAAGTTCGGTCTTTTTTTGAACAGCCCTCGTATATATTTATATCTTTTAATTTTAAATTTTTACTTTTATTAAAATAGATAGGAGGGTCATTTGCAAAGTTCTTGGAATAAAACAAATGGCGGCATCAGTTCGAATAAAAAAGTATGGAATAGATGACCCTTTGATAAGAATCTCTCATCTCTATCTTATAATTCAAAAATTTCACACATTTCTTAAAATAAATTTTACCTATCGTGAGTCTTTTACGTTTTTCTAAAAATCATTTTTCGGTTCTTGAATTGGACTTTTGATATTCTTACAAAATGTAATAAAATTTAAACTGTATTATATTTTATTGTTTTGTATTATATTTAACCATCTTTGTTCAATGGAAAGATAAAAAAACAAAACAATGATTAACTACTGGAATAACATTGATTTGATAAGAAAATTATAGATGAGCCCGATCAACCACTGATCCAACAACACTTAAAAAATATAAACATTTTTTTTTCTTTTGTTTCATTTAATAAATACATGTAGAAAAGTTAAATTTTTCACTTAATAGAATAAATGTTAGAATATTAGTTTACAAATTATGACTGAACCTGTCTGCTGTATGAAAAGTATTCTGTAACTTAGGCTTTATTTGATTTGTTGGATTACTCTATTTAAAGTTAATATGTAGTAAGAAAAGAGAATTCGACAAACAACATTCATTAGATATTAATAAGAAAGTATTAATAAAAACAATATATTATATGAAAGTTAAAAATAAAATGTCAAAAACTTTCAAATTAGATAAATAGTTTATTGTTATTATTATATTTGTGAATAAATGAACCTGAAAAGAGAGTGGTGGGAGACCTAAACCTCCGAGATCAGCTCGAGTACATCTTCCAGCTGCCTGTTCAACAAGTGCCAGGCATACACGTAAAGTACGTGCTGGTAGACTATGAGTTGGCCATCGGGCACTCAAATCCGCCTCTGCTGCAAGTGGACTAAGACGCCACAGAGAGCCACGGTCACCAACACCGCCACGACGCATTGCAAGTGGAGGGGCACCAGAAACTGCATAACAACCCTATCAAGATAATATACATACACAAACATACATCAATACATTTTTATTGGTAGATAGGGAATACTACTACTACTAGTAGTAGTCTTTACTACTACTACGACTACTACTACTACTACTATTACTACTACTACTACTACCAGTATTTTTATTATTTTTAATTTCTACAATAACATTTTATTTTCAAATTAATATGGTAATAAATTAAGAAATTGTTATTCAATTATATAAATTTTGTAGTAAAATATTTTTTCACGAAATAAAATTTATTTCATTAATTTGTTATAAAACTACTAGTATTATTTATTATTTATTAGTAGTACTAGTGGTAGTAGTAGTAGTAGTAAAGGCGATTTTCTAATTAAATGTTTAAATGCAGATGTTGTAGTTTTATAACAAATGAATGAAATAGATTTTATTTCGTGAAAAAATATTTTACTACAAAATTTATATAATTGAATAACAATTTCTTAATTTATTACCATATTAATTTGAAAATAAAGTGTTATTGTGGAAATTAAAAATAATAAAAAAAAAAACTAATAAAATAAATTTTTATACATATCCAATTAGAAATTGTATTATACTTACTGTATGCATTAATTGATAATACATGAGTGCATCAGGATGATAGAGTGGAATTCGTGTTGGAAAATCTGATGATGTAGATGGCCAAAAGTTCAATTCTATGCCAAGTACCAATTCCACTTCCACATCTCCACAATGCCCACCTAAACTTGGAGAAAGGAGGCCCACACGAAGACGCACCTCACCAGCACCTTCCACAATTGCCAGTCGAAAATTTCGTGGATCGCATGAAGAACCACTCGCATCTATACAAACATATAATCTATATAATTTATCTATACTATATAAAAGTTTATACCTATTTGTACAGTAGTTAGAAGAGGCAATTATTATCTCACTTTTTAAGAAGGGAAATATGTATAGTAGAACCAACTGCAATAACTACAGGGAAATTTCTCTTTTGACGACATCCTATAAGATTCTCTTGAATATTATTTTATTAAAATTACCACGATATGCAGAGGAAATATTAGGAGAATATCAATGAGGCTTGAGGCCAAACCGATCAACTGTAGATCAGATATTTAAATAAAAAAAAATAAAAAAAAAACGCGAATTCAATTTTTCTGTTCACCAATTCTTTATAGACTTTAGAAAAGCATATGACTGAATAGACCGGGATAACCTCTTTCAAATTTTGAACTTAATGGGAATTCCAAAAAAAACTGGTACGTAAAATTCAAATTTGTCTTGAAGATAGTAAAGAAAGAGTAACATGCAAATTGAGTAATAATCAAACGGAAACCAATTAAACAAAAAATAAATCAATTATTAGTTTACGCAGACGACTTAAATATATGTATTAGGAGATTCAGAAATTGTAATTAAGGATAGCGTAGAAAAATTAATGGAAGCAGGAAAAGAGGTGGGACTAGAAATTAATAGTGCTGAGACAAAATATTTAGTAACAGAGAGGAATAGTATTAACACACAAAGTCTTCACATACAAAATATAGAATTTGAAAATGTAGAAAAATTTAAATATATTTAGGTTCTGTAATCACGAACGATAATAATATTTGAGAAGAATTTCAATTCAGGTTGTAATCGGGTAACACCTGTTATCGTGCAGTAAAGAGACTTATCTTGTGTGTGTCAAAATTATTAGAACAATTATTTTGCTGGTTGTATTATATGGGTGTGAGGTATGATCTATGAACCTGAGAGATGAGAGTAAATTTAGAGTATTTGAGAATGGGATTCTTGCGCAACATTTATGAGCCAAAGAAAGATAAGGTTACAGGGGAATGGCTGACACTGCATAATGAGGAATTGCATGATCTCTATGCATCTCCAAACATAGTTAGAGTTATAAAATCGAAAAGGCTGCAATGGGCAGGGCACGTGGCTAGAATGGAACAGGAAAGATTGGCGAAAAGGAGTGAGAGAGATTGAAGAGGGTAGGAGTTGGATGGTTGTGGCTCAGGTTAGGAACACTTGAAAAATGTGGTTGCTGCGACCAAGAACTTTCGAGTTCCGTAGAGCCACAGACATAGATAGATAAATTAGAATTTATAATAAAAAATTAGTATTTGGTCTATGTATAAATTTATTTACATATTTATTGTCGTTTATTTCTTATATTTAAAACACGTCTTGATACACGAATTGATCGCGGCCTGTGGAACAAACCAGACGTGTTTTAGTGTCAGTGTTCATGTCGGGGATTCTTCAGAGTTTCAGATCACAATAATTCACAAATAATTCATCTATTCAACTCGAAATAACAATAATAATAATAATAATAAAGGATGTGAAATTGTCAATTTTATATTATAACGTTATTCTCAACTACACTTGGCGTCTGTCTCTTTGTCTTTCTGTTCGCTTTTTGACAAATTGAAATCGATTTTTCCAATGGACTAAAAAAAAAAATAAAATAATTTTTCTATAAGCTTGACAAAGTTTATGGATGAATTTGCTTCATATTCAACGAAAAACGTTGGGAGCATGCATTTAGTTCTATGCAATTAACTTCCTTTTAAGAGCTATAATTCATGGTGTATATATACATACCACACTAAAACACTTAATTAACAAGTAACACTATTTCTTCAAATATAATCAACCATGTTGGATTTGATTGATAATATGTATATTTAATAAAAATTCTTTTCAATTTTGATACATGCTTTGATATAAGTATATTACAGTGAAAAATAATAAAAGATTAATTTCTTAGCTCTTAAACTATCAATTTTATTGCATGATAAAAAATTTGTCAGTTTATGTGTCTAATAAATTTTTAATATTACAAAAATTTGACTTGATTGATCATATAAATAAATTAAACTAAATGCGCCAAACGTTTTTCGTTGAATATGAAACAATTCATCCATAAACTTTGTCAAGCTTATAGAAAAATTATTTTATTCTTTTTAGTCCATTGGAAAAACGTTATTTTATAAAAAAATTTTATATTTATATTATTATTTATTTTTGATCGTGACCCTACACCCAGGGATAGAATAAATTCTAGATATTAATCTTAATTAATAATATTTATCTTTAATAGATTTCATTCTATAGGCTTATTTATTATTTATAATTTTAAAAAATTATTTTTTTTCATTATTTTTAAAACGAGAATCTCACCTGACCCATAATAAAGATGTGTCTCTGGTGATGTTTGAATCACTCGATGCAGTAGTCCAGCATCCAAAACTTTGCCTGCCGAGTTACAAAAACGAGATTCATCATCTTTTAAACTTTCTATAGACATAGATGCTGATCGGGCAAGTAATTCTACAAATTTCTCTTGAATTTTATCCCTAAATTTATCAAGAAAAAAATAAATAAACAATATTATCATTCTTAAATGGAATAAATTAAAATTAAATTTATTAAATTTAAATTTATTTAAATATACTTACATTTGTTAAAAATTATTATATAAAATTACCTTCGTAATAAATTGTCATCGGTTAAAAACTCTTTCCAAAGAATAAGATCACGTTTTGTGTTGTATTTTAATCGGGCACACCCGGATGGAGCTGCCTCTGTCATACATATTATCTGAGGTTCTACACCAACATTCTCATCCTGACCAAAAACAAAAGATGAGAGACCATCAATGCGCACTAAATAAGCGAAACATTTCTCTACAGATGGCTCCTATAAAATAGAGAATATAAAAAATACGAAAATATAAATCTCTCTTATTTTACGTATCTCTTCTACATGTGATTACCATGTCATATAAATATAATGTGAACATTTTAATAATCTTACTATCTTATATTTGTTGTTGTTTTTTTTATTTTGTATTTTTACTTCAAGTAGATATATATAAGTAAATTTTATACAATACCTAATGATTATACAGGGTTATCATAAAAGAATGGTGTGGTTTCAGTAATTCGTAGGAAGATTGTAGGAAAATTTCTAAATGTTATATTGGTATCTCTGAAAGCCTACAACCCAAAAGTTTGTTTATAAGCTGTTCTAACCTCAACATCAGTTCTTGTACTGTTGTTGCGGTGAGTTTAGTGAGTTACTATGTTATCTGTTAAAGTTAAAGCAAAGTGTGTTTTATTGATGGCTGAATTAAAATCCGTAATTTTAGTTCAATGTGCGTTCCGACGTGAATTTGGAAGAGATCCACCACACAAAAATAACATAAAATGCTGGTTTAAACAATTTGAATAATCTGGATCAGTTCAGCTACAGAAATCAACCGGCAGACCAAGTGTACCAGACGAAACGGTTGAACTAATGAGACAATCGGAAATTAGAAGCCCTGGGAAGTCCATCCCTCTTCGAAGCGTTGAATTAGGTATTCCAAAAACGAAAAATTTGGAGATTGATGGATAGGCGGGCAAGGACCTATGCTGTAGCCTCCAAGGAGTGCAGACCTGACACCTTGTGATTTTTTCTTGTGGGGTTACATCAAAAACATTGTTTATTCACAAAAAGTTCGCGACCTGAACCACTTAAAAAACAGAATTAATGAAGCAATGACAACCATAACCGAAGAAATGTTAGCGAATGTTTGGAGAGGCGCCCATATTGAAATTTATTAATTATGTAAAAAAACTGTATGAGACGACAAATTAGATTAATCAACAACATTAACTGTAAGTAATTCTGTTTTTCTTTAAACAATGTTCGAAACCGCACCATTCTTTTATGATAACCCTGTATTGTAGGAATATGAATGGTAAATATTTACAAATTAAAATCAAACAAATTATCAAATAATTGTTTTACTTGTAATCGATGTTCTGATGGAAGTTTTACTAAATATTTCGAAGCAAATCGTTGATCAAGTGATCCAACTCCAATGATTAGACGTTGTACTAATCGTTCAACTGCACCCTCCATTACACTCTGTACCCTTCTTGTTGCCAAATCACAAGCAGCTTCAGCTAAAAAAAAATGAATGATGACAAGACATTGAACTTAGAAAAATAAATAAAACATAGCAAATCAATTCTTATAATATTTCACTTGATATTAAATATTACTATTAAAATAAAAAATAATTTAATCATTATCATGACCCAATCTTTAAATAATTAATTTAGGTAATTTGAAATTGCAATTAGAATTAGGATTTCTTTATTTTTAGCTGTCAGGATTTTTTTCCGTTTCCATTGCGCCATTCAAAATATCTTAAATGTTTTAACCTTAACTCTCTTTATATATAGTAAACTCTCTAAATATGTAATAAAACAAAAACAATAACCAAGGTAAAGAAAAAACAAAAAAAAAACTATCAATGTTTCAGGTAATCTTTTTGGCTATCGTTGTCTGTGCTCATCTTATTCATTTGTTCAAAACATATCAGTTGTTTTTGTTGTACTTTTTGTATTTTTGTATTTTTTTTTTTTTGGTCTGTGGTCCGTATAGACGTGTATAGCTTAAACGGCTCAACGGATTTTGATAAAATTTTGTATATTTACTTAATGCATCAGTAGCATGCATTGATGTATACTCGGAAACCCGGAAATTTTTCACTTAAAATATAGCAGTAGTTAATAATTGAGTAATTAAACTAAAAATAAAAACTAAGATAATATAATTTAATCATTTTAATTCAAGTTTTAAAAATATTTTTTTTATACTTTATATATATACTCGTATATATGTAATGTAGTTTGGAAATTAATTTATTTCAAATCGTCGGTTGGTTCTCTGCCTGGCCACAGCTTATATTTTTAATTTATTTTCGTGTATATTTTTTATTAAATTACTAATTTATATTTATTTATTGTTCTTTTATTAATTAATTTTTAGATAGTTTTATAATTTTTAATATTTTTTCACTAAAATATCATTTAATATTTATTAAAATTATTTATTATTATTGAGGACCCCAAGTTCCATTGAATTTAATCAGATATAATCAGCGATACTTCGGTGTTCCAGATACTATAATTATATTAGACTACTGGATAGTAAAAATTCCAGGAAAATTTTGAAATAGGTGAAAAAAATTGACTGACACTAAAAAGTGTTCAGGATAATAATAATAATAAGGGGTACGGCAGCTTCTAGAGCTGATAGGGCATGGCGCCCCTTCCCCTACCGGAGCCACCAAAACCCATGAAAATGGAGAAAAAAGATTAAAGCCTGGAGGTCGCCAGGGCATATCTGGAGTCGGTGCTGGATATGGCAGTCTGCGAACCACCGGTGACAGGGTACTGAGAAAGCGTCACTGAAGAAGCTACTCAAACCATAAACCACATGACGGATGATGGGCGCTTAGTTCAAGAGCCAACAGATCCATCTGGCTCCTGCTCAGGGTCCCTGAGTACTGCCAATGGACAGAATCGCCCTACACGTAGAAAATGGACAAAACAAATGAACATGTCAGTCATGTCCGCTTTTTTCTATGTGAATAGAGGCGAAGAAGATCCGTTGCCTGGATGAAGACAAAAACTACACCGAGAATTCACTAAACAACACTCTGAACTTAACCTGTCTGAACAAATTCATAGCAGACAGGAAAAATTGAAGATTGTGAAGATTATCCCGATGGTTATCTCGGTGGAGGGTGCCTCCAGTATTAATTTGAAGAAAAATTTTAAAATATTGGGAATTTCGGAAAACCATCTACCATTAACAAGTTTGTTATTCTTCAAACTTGCTACATATTTCGGGAATTCCTAATGATGAGCTGAGAGACAGGTGAATTCCCTCTCCACACCGTCCGAGCCCAATCCCATACAACATCTCATGGGATGGTGAAAGTTTTCCAACAATTTGCTGAGAAAGTGAGATCGGGAAATCGGATAATAATAATAATAATATTAACATTGTAAACAAGGAAAAAATAAAGATGGATAAACAAAAAAAAAAACATCTGGGAATGCTAGGAAGCATTACTATCAACCAACTTTTATTCAAATTTATCACAAAATTGCATAAATAATTTCAATTTATATGATCGTAATATATTTTTCCAATGTTTCCGGGAATACTCCCAATGTTCCCGGGAATTTTCCTAATATTCCCGGGCATTTTTTTAATGTTTACAATAATGTCTAAACATTTTTTCTTTACAATTTTACATTATAATAACACTAATTACAGTAGTTATAATATATGGGAAATTTTCAACTTTCAAGAGCAAAAAATATTTAAAAATAGATATTTATTTAAATGAAATAAAATTATTTAATTTACAGAATGAAAATATAATTTTAATCAAAATATAAGAATCAATGTTTTTGATTAAAATGTTTTCAAGATTTATAATTACAATATATAAATATAAATTTTAATATTAAATGTCTAAATAATAATGGAATAATAAGTTTTTACAAAAATAAGTGATTATAAGACACTTTATCTTAATATAAAATCTTTACCCAGATCTTCAATCAGATCAAAATATTTTGTCCTCTGATGTACTTGTGTTTGTAGAAACACGAGCAAAACGATCAGTTGATTTAGTGTTGAAATAATAATTAATAATTAATATAATTTATATAATTTATAATTATAATTATAATTATAATGATACGATCGAAGATGCGCTGAAAATATCGCTTATTTATAATTATGCGCTGAAAATATTGGAAATTTTCAACTTGGACCGCCGATTGGACCATGTTCCCAATCGAATTTTAAAAAACCAAGACCATACAATTACACTTTTTTAAGCTCTACTCGAATCCATAATGAAAATTAAAAAAAAAAAATTTGACGGCAGACACACACACAGACATAGATTTTATAAACGAACTAAAAGTTCGTTGAAAATACATAAATGTGAATGAAGAGAGAAATATATTAAAATGGAACAAAAACATTTAGAATGTGAATATAATTACCTACATGAGAAAGATTAAAAAATGTAGACTCTGGACAATCATAACATTATTTTGAGAATATTTAGTATATACTTAGAATGTGTTAGTTTTGTACTCAAATGGATATGTACTACACTTATTAAAAAAAAAATATGCAAAAATTATAGAAATCTGAATAAAATATAAAAGTAATCTAAATTTGATTCATATTTGCATTTTTAAAAGATTAAAGGTGATTTTATAATTGTTGAAAATATAATTAATACAAAAAAAGAATAGAAATAATAATAATAATAATAATAATAATACTGAATATAACGGATAGGTGTAGGCGGTGCGACCTTGCAGGCGAATCCATCGAGCATATTATGGCAGGATGTCCAACACTATCGGAGACTGCCTACCTAGGAAGGCATAACCAAGTGGCCAAATTGATTCACCAACAACTTGGGATCAAATACGGTCTACTGGACATAAAAACAACACCTCCCTACTATAAGTATGAGCCGGCACCAGTCGTAGAGTCTGGAAAATACATTTTATACTGGGACAGACCGATATTAACAGACAAGATCATCGCCTACAACCGACCTGACATCCTTCTAATTGACCTCAACACCAGGTCAGCCTTATAGATATCGCTGTCTCTCTGACACACAACATCAAAAGAACAGAGTCAGACAAAAGGACGAAATATGAGGAACTCGCCTGGCAAATCGGAGAGATCTGGAAACTGGAGAGGGTCTCCATCTACCCACTCGTGATATCTGTTGAGGGGGTTGTCTCTTCCGAATTTAATAAGAACATTGAGAAACTTGGCCTGCCAAACACCATCTTGAAGCATGCACAGAAGGCTACTATCCTACAAACGTGCCATATAGTGCGCAAGTTTCTCAGTTGAAGATTATAAGGAAGATCGTGCGGGTCAGAGTGAATTCTCTTTCCACATCGATAGGTGAAAGTCGGCCAGCAACAATGCTGAGAAAACGCAATAAGAAGTTAATAATAATAATAATGACAGAGAAATAAGAGAAGAAAAACTATTTTTAATAATTCCAAAATTTAATATGTGCTAATCCTATTAAAATTGAAAATAATTTAAATATTTTTCAAGAAAATATATCAATATTTAAAAAAATATTTTATTTATAAATATTAGTAATAGTATTTATAGCAATTACAGGAACAAAACCAAATCTTAATTTTTGTCTATGTGCCATATTTGTATGTACGTATTCATATATGTACATACACTCAACCTATAAACAAACTAAACTATTAAATAATAATACATAATTTAAACTTTTTTTTTAAATCTATTATTACAACACAAAAGTTTGATGATTATTATTATCGCGAAAGAAAATTAAATAACAAATATTTAATTTTGATAATTGTTCAGTATAATCCATATATGAAATGTATTTGAATGAAAC
Organism: Labia minor; assembly: GCA_963082975.1. NCBI lineage: Eukaryota > Metazoa > Arthropoda > Insecta > Dermaptera > Spongiphoridae > Labia > Labia minor. Next base: position 7,790,955 of record OY720347.1, on the reverse strand, counting down.
TTTGCCAGTGGATTCCTTTATTTCCATATTTTATTCATATATCCAAACCGATCTTATAAAAACAGAAAATTAATGTAACCCTCTCGTAAACTAGAAGCGACCGAGAAATATTGCACAGGGAAAGTTTCTTTGGAATTAAAAAAGGATTCCACTGGTAAAGTTTTATCCAAATCCAACATTCATATGCGAAAGTGAACAATTACCTTAATTTTAATTGATACATTTTAGTATTTTAAAAATTTAAAAGAGAGATGAGATTTTTTTTACCTGATTCTGCTTCGAGACGTACTAATCGAGCTGTTACTTGTGAGAGGTGTTCCTCTGTAAATCGCAATTTGCCTGTTGTCAATCGTAAAGACATCGCTCGTTTGTTTAGAGCAACATTGGGACGACGTCGTCGTCGTCCACCACCAACATTAGACACAGCTGAGCCCATATTTGCCTTGAAAACCCCCCAAAAACAAAAAAAAAAACACGACACAATTTAATTTAATTCATCATCATCATCATCAAATAAAGTACTACACTTGTATTTTTTAAAATGTTAATCGAATGTCCAAAATGATCAAGTCCGGATGTAATAGCTTCCGTATCCGGAAGGTCAGACACGGATCGTCGCTCCATTTATATTCCCATATTACATACACACGCGCTCACACACACACACAATTCTTTTCTCTTGATTTATTATAATTCTCTCCTAAACTAGATTTAGGCTACTTTATTATTAGACACAATATAAATAATAAATAAATAAATAAAAAATAAAAACATTTTATATGTAATATGGAGAAAAATTGTTATATTTACTATCTCGCTCTTTTGAAGGTTCCTGAATCATTTTCACTAAGGTTGAGAAAATGTCTCTGTGTGTGTGAGTGTGTATGTATGTACAAAAGATTACTCAAAAACGGTTTGAGCTAGAATCATGAAATTTGGTACATGGGCATTATTCAATATTCGTAGTTTTCTATCAACTTTTGATAAATGTAGCTCAACCGGAAGAAGGTCATTACCTACAACGTTTTGATTATTTTTCATCTAAAGTGACCGTAAAAATAAAGATATATGTTTGATAATTTTTCACATGATTAAAAATTGTATAAAACTGCTATATATATAATTTCAGCTTGATTGAATCGCTGAAAGAACCAGAATTAAGTTTTTAACACTGCAAATCTCACGCGCCAACACGTGACGTGGTGCCATCAACAAAGAGCCAAACATGCGCTTGTTTATTAAATATTATTTATTAATTTTAATTTATAATTTATAATTAATTAAATTTAATTTAAATATAATATATTATGTTATTTAATCCAATTCAAATTGCGAGATATTCGAGTGGAGACAATCCAGTTAATTTTTATTTATATTTATGAAAAAAAAACATTAAATTGATTAATATAAACATAAAAATGTGATCTTTACATAAACATCCATAAACAGATTGCTTTTTCAACTTTCTTATCTTTTTTTTTTGTTGATTTGATTAAACAATTATAAATAGTGTACCTGGTTCACCGAGCCGCTACTCGGTACTTTAAAAAATTATTCCTTATAAACTATGAATATTTAAGATTAAGATTATTATTTAAAATAAATAAACGACAAAATATGTGAAATAATTTCAAATAATTTAAAAGAACATAAATTAAAAAAAAATAAGTCATAAAACATAAAGCCCTTAAACGTACATATTAATGTACTGAAAGACAGAAAAGTATGACATGTGGATATAACATAATATATATATTTCGTAACTTGATTATAAAATATTATTAAAATAAATATTTTCAATTTTATTTTATTTATAATATTTAAAGAAGCGCTGTCCGTCGTTGCCCGGCACAATTTTTTTTTTATTATTATTAACATTCCTATTTTAAAATAAGAAAATACTTTATAAAAAAAAAATTTTTAAAAAACCACGTTTTACTAACGGACTAAAAAGGAGAAAATAATTTTTTTCTGAAAATCCATACTGACATTACATACAAGAGATCTGATTTGAATCAAACTGTCCATAACGTAAAACGTGGGGCGCAACAAATAATAATTTTTCTATTCAAATCTGATTTCCTTTATTAATTTTCATTTAGCATCAATCGTTGTATTTTTTAAGGCTTAAGTTTTCACCAAAATTCTTGTAGAAGGGAATATTATTAGTAATACGATAGGATAAGTTTCGTGATATAATTTTTATAAATATTACCTATTAAGTATTTAACAGACTTTTTGTAAAAGGGAATATTATTAGTTAATCATTAGAAAATTTATCGATTATTTAATATATTAAAAAATTGTTTAAGATACTAACTTATACTATCAAACTTTTCAAATATCAAATTTTTTATCAGATCACTTGTAAAAGGGAATAATATTAGTAGTCCAATAGATTTTTTTTAATTTAAATTCTTTCGAGCATTAAATTTAATATTTTTGATAAAGATCAATATTCATTCGTCAAATTATATTATGCGTGGTTTTAATGTTTATTTTGAGATTTATATATTTTCTATATTTTTATTAGAAGCAGGATATTTTAGACATATTTGCGCCCCACGTTTTACGTTATGGACAGTTTGATTCAAATCAGATCTCTTGTATGTAATGTCAGTATGGATTTTCAGAAAAAAATTATTTTCTCCTTTTTAGTCCGTTAGTAAAACGTGGTTTTTTAAAATTTTTTTTTTTATAAAGTATTATTTTCTACTTTTTAGTCTTCAAATTTTGCAATCGATTTTAGTTTACTCATATTAATTAAATTTATGAAGTATAATTTAAGAAATGTATGTGTACTAAATATTTATATTTATAAAGTTGGGGATTTTATGTTTTTTTGTTTACATTTTTTTTGTTTACATCCGACATTTTGAATTTTTATATATAGGAAAAATTTTGGATTATTTCATTCAAATTGTAGCAATTAGAAGCTCATAGAAATGATAATATTGTATTGTCATAGAGAGCAAAGCTGTTGGTGAAGTTTCAAGAAAATCCAATGATTGGAAGTCGTCGAAAAATCGATTGCAAGATTTGATGCATACACACAGACAAGAATACAAGTTAAGTAAAACGTGATAAACGTGATAAAAAACTAACAAAGGTGATTTTTCCCGAGGCTGAAACGAATACAGATGGATTTTTCTTTATAAATATTTTCCATGGTCTAAATTTCCAAAAAATCCTACGAGCAGTTTAATATTTCAAAAATAAATTTAATTTAAATATAATATATATTAATTAATTACATGTAAAAAATTGGTGATATTCTTTACATGTAAAGGGTTTGAAAATAAAAACGAGAGGATTTGATATTGAAATAAAATACAATCTTTTTAGCCATAGTTTTTGCATATATTTGTAATATTGCATTTTCCCACCCTTTTAATACCGACAGCACAGACCATTTATAAGACTAGTAAACTCTATTGTCTTTGCTGAAACAAAGTTTTTGGCGCCACCATGCGAGTGAAGGCAGTAACTAATTGAAAAAAAAATCAGGCTTGTGTGTGTTTTTGCCTGTTTTTGCATGCAGAGTTAACGATTATGCGCCTGCAGCGCCTCTTAGCGGTGCAACATAGAGACATCATATTAAAAAAAAAATGCTTTCACCGATTTTTAAGGATTTGGGGGTTTTTATACTTAATTACAAAAATATATATAAAAAAAATAAAATATGATATTTTCATCCTTCGAGTGGTTTAATATTTCAAAAATACCATAATATATTTATATATACAATTTTTGCTAGTATAATATGATAATATTTGTATAAAAATCATCCACTAAATAATTATATTATTAATAATAAAATTTTTTAAAAATTATCTATAAATTAATAATATATCTTATATAATTTACAAAAGACTTATCTATTATAAAACTAAATCAGAAATTATAATTATAATTGATTAATTTAAAATAAATTTTTCTAAAATCAAAATGCTATATTATATACTTATTATTTATAAATTTCATAAAATAAATTTTAAAATATATATATATATATAATAACAAAAACAATTGAATTGATTGTTTATTGTAATATTAATAAATTTACCATAATTTCAGAAGAATTTTACAACCAATTGGATCACTTCACTTTCTTTTCAATAACGAAACCAACGTTCTAGTATCTAACCAATAAAAACAATTTTGTGTTTCTATTTTGTTCAGGTGTAGATGAATCGAAATTGTAGTTTTTTTTTTCTTAAGTGGTGGGGTGTGATGATAGATATAAAACTCTAGTGGGGTAAACTAATTGCGTGACTAGGACCATTCATTGAATCCTTGACACACCTACACTCTTTTCGTCCCCTCTTATTCATACCACTCACCACCAGTCGCATAAAAACAAAAATATAATACTCGTTTGTTTCATTATTTGTATTTATTCCTGGCATCATCCACCCTACTAAACACCCTTGACTTGTCATTGGAATAGAAATTGAATTGAATAGAACAATAAATTATTTCTTTTTAGTTTTCTTATCAAGAACACGAATAAAGAAATCACAATACTAATCAATTAATTCAATATTTTTTTTTCTCATCATCGGATATTTTCATATATGTTTATTTCTCTTCACTTTTCTTAATAAAAAAAGTTACAGGAGGGCCGAATGCGGCGAATATGATGCATGATGAAATTCCAACCTGTTAAGCATTATATTTATTTATGATCATAACTAATATATTTGTTTTTTGTTTTTGTTTTTTGAATCAGTATTAGGTTAGAAATATAAATAACAATCGTGATGAATATTGCCTAAAAATATTCAAAACAATGGTTTTTAGTCATTTAATTATGTCATTTGAAAATAGTCCTAATGTCAATCATGATAATATTTGAAATGATCTATTCATCAAGATTTTTATTATAATTATTATGATTATATTTATTATTATTATAATTATTATGATTATATTTACTATTATTATTATTATTATTATTATTATGATAATATATATAAATATTTTTGGAAAATAAATCAATATCAAAAAAAAATCAAGTATTAGATTACGCAGACGACTTAAATATAATAGGAGATTTGGCAATTGCAATTAAATTTAGCATAGAAAAATTAATCGAAGCAGGAAAAGAGGTGGGGGCTGGAAATTAATAGTGAAGACAAAGTATTTATTAACAGAGAGGAATAGTATTAATACACACAAAATCTTGATATACAAGATATAGAATTTGAAAATGTAGAAAATGTAAAAAAAGGCTACGGTGGGCTGGACACGTGGCTAGAATGGGTGAAGATAGAATGGCAAAAAATATATTGGTAGGGAGACCGAGTGGGAAACGTCCACTTGGAAGATCAAGGACACGGTGGGTGGATAATGTGGTAAGGGACTTGAGAGAGATGGGAGAGGATAAGGATAAGAAGTGTGGTTGGTGTGGCCAAGAACTTTCGAGTTCCGTAGTCACAGTGATAGATAGAATTTTGCTATAATTCTTCAAATAAGAGACGCCACAGGGTAGAAGTTAGCGTAGCTGGCTCACATTCCCGGGTTTAAGTCCCGTTCTTGCAAAGGGATCTTCTCTAGCTGGGGTATATGGGACGTAGTCAACCCAGCTCTGGGATTAAAATTAGGAAAGCTACTTAATAAAAAAAAAGTAGCGCCTCCTATCAAGAAAATCAAGGCAAAGGCTATTAGAACCCGTTCTACTGATCATAGGACACCTCATTGATATAACCGACTAGATTGGCATAGGACATACAAAAGTCAGAGGTTTTTTTTATAATTCTTCAAAATATAGCAAATAAAATTATATACTTATATATATATATTATTCTTTGTTTTTACTAGATAAAATAGTTGGGTCGGTGGATAATGTGGGAAAGGATGTGAGAGAGATGGGAGAGGATAGGGACTGGAAGGTTGTGGCTCAGAATAGGAATAGTTGGAGGAGTGTGGTTGCTGCGGCCAAGAATTTTCAAGTTCCGTTGAGTCACAGAGTTAGATAGATAAACCAATATCTATAATATGAGATTTAACGATAATATGTATTATATAACCTATAATATGTATAAATTTTATATAATATATGTAGTTGGATATAAAAAGATTTAATAAATTAAAAATTACATATTTGAATTTAAAATTTAAAAAAAAAAAAAAAAAAATAAATTAGAATTTATTAAAGGACATTTATTTTATTTATTTAATTCTATATTGGATATGAAATATAAAGAAGAAAAATAATTCTGGGTGAAAAAAAAACTTTTATAATTACAAACATATATAAATTTTAGAAATATAATTATTTTTATTGTTAACTCATCAATCTACACCGACAGGATAATAATTATAAATTGTGATTTAAATAGATGTAGATGTAGTATATTAATAATAATCATAATTACTATATAGTACATTCATATCTTTACATGAGATAAATGTCTAAATGTCAAACAAACCAATACTTAAATCCTCATCTAAAAAAAATGAAAATCAAAAAAATTAATAATATTATTCAATAAAATGAAGGTATATTTATTTATTATTTACCCTGTTCGTGCTTATTTGGATGATGAGATTGTCCATTATGGCCTAAAAACAAAATTTGAAATACAAATTATTATTGGGTATTTAATATTCAAATTGAATAATATATATATATATCTATATATATTATTACTATCAGATTTATCAGGGATACAATCACGTATTTTTGTGAGATTGTTTTCTCGACATTTCGGCACCCATTTTGGCGCCATTTTCAAGAGATTATTTAGGTGGGAATATTTTTGGGATTCTGGGTCTTAGTCTGTGTGACCAAGGGTTAATATCGGGATTTTCAGTTGATAGGTTGGGTGGTTTTGTACTCACTGCGTTTCTGTAGAGCTCCGAAGAATCCTGGGCAATCCTGAGACCGGCACACGTCCGCACTGGACAACAGCCCGAGACCGACAACCCAAAATCACACAGACTGTGAGACCCAAAATCCCAAAAATATTCCCACCTAAACAATCTCTTGAAAATGGCGCCAAAATGGGTGCGGAAACGTCGAGAAAACAATCTCACAAAAATATGTGATTGTATCCCTGATAAATCTGATCGTAATAATAATAATAACATTCACGGAAATCTAAAGGAACATAAAATAAATATAAAAAACATGAAATTAATTTATTTACTTACCATTATCAACTGCAGATGCTTTAGATATCAAAATCACTGAAATTAATTAAATTATGTTTTTATTAAATATTGTATATCTATCTTGTATTTTTAACAATATAATATATAATACCTAGCTACTAAATATATTAGATATATATATAAATAAGTATATATCCTAACTATTAATTAAACTCATAACATTTTTACTATCTCGCCAGAGATAGTATTGCGATCACGAAAATTTTCGACGTTGAGATTTTGTTGTTTATATACGTTTTGAAGGTTTCTAAATCATTTTCACTAAAGGTTGAGAAAAATGTCTGTGTGAGTGTGTATGTATGTAGACAAGATTAGGCAAAAACGGTTTGAGCTAGGATCATGAAATTTGGTACATGGGCATTATTCAAAATTCGTAGTTTTCTATCAACTTTTGAGAAATGTAGCTCAACCGGAAGAGGGTCATTACCTACAACGTTTTGATTATTTTTCCTCTAAAGTGACCGTAAAAATAAAGATATATGTTTGATAGTTTTTCACATGATTAAAAATTGTATAAAACTGCTATATATAGAATTTCAGCTTGATTGAATCCCTGAAAGTACCGGAATTCATTTTTTAACAAATCTCACGCCCCAACACGCGACGTGGTGCCATCAACAAAGAGCCAAACATGCGTTGGTTTAATAAATATTATAATTTATAATTAATTATATTTAATTTAAATATAATATATATTAATTAATCCAATTCAAATTTGCGAGATAGTCTAGTGGAGACACTCCACCTAAATTATATTAATAATATAATAATAAAAAAAAAAATAAAAAAAATAATTACTTACTTTGAATTATGAAGAATACAAGAATTACAATAAATATGATTCGTGTCATTTTCTTTATTTTTATTTCTTTTTTTCTTTTTCGATTATAACCCTTTATAACTGTCTCTCTATGTTTCTGTATATATAATATATACGAATATACAAATAACCATTTGGTCACTTGATTATATATACTTTTGCTCAAAAAAAACAAAAAAAAAACATCAATTTACCTTATTATCATTATTATTTTCTGTTTTTTTTCTTTTATAAATATATTTATTATAATATATGTATATTTAATGTTAATATATGACTTGCTTATCTGTATTATTGTCCATTTTTTTTTGTTTTTTTCGCTTTTGATAACGACGATCTCACCCGACGGTCAAACCAACCAAGGTGAAAGAACCTTAAAAATGTAAATATCTTTTGTTATAACTACTGTAAAGATGTAAGAATAAATAAAGATTTATTATTATTATTTATATTTATTGAATATTTTAATTTTTATAACGTTTTTCTCAACTTCACTTGGCGTCTGTCTCTCTGTCTGTACACTCTTTTGACAAATTGAAATTGATTTTTCATCGAATTTTTTTTGAAAATTTTTATAGATATTTCATTAGATCCCTAGAAGGTATAGATGAAATATAATTGAATTATAATTAATTAATTGTAATTAATTAATTGTAATTAATTAACGATTAATTATTTTTAGTAACTAACTTCTTAGTATTGCTCCGATTAATTTTTTTTCAACGGATTTTGAAACATAAATATTGATTTCAGGATAGATTGTCATTTTGAACGTATTTAAAAAATTTTTATAGCATTAAAATTAATGATGATTTCTTATTAATCAGTTGTATCGCCAATGAGGAAGGGTTTCTTCCCCTCAGATGGCATAGAGAAAAGATCTTTTTTTTATATATGTCCCCGAGAGGAGGAAACAAAACAATAGAAAAACCTTTTTTACTTTCCCGCATACTTCGTATAAGGGAAGTATTGGAATCGTCAAAAATTTCGACTTCGAGATTTCGATAGATCTTGACGTTTTAGACCTCCCTGAGTCGGAAAATACCATTTTTCGAATTATGTCTGTGTGTGTGTATGTATGTATGTATGTATGTATGTAATGTCTGTAAGCAAATTTACTCAAAAACTAATCAAGCTAGGACTTCGAAATTTGGTACACCGATATTATTCACAGTTTGTAGATTTCTATCAAAATTTCGTCAAAATCGGTTAACCGTAAGTGGTACTTTACCTACACTGGTTGCGTTTACCTTTCAAGTAAAGTACCAGTTTGCTTCGAGATATTTGCTTCCTATTTTGTATATAGATTTAAAAATATGAAAAAAATTGAGATACCAAATTTCATCATGATCTGACTACCGGAAGTGACATTTTACCTATACAAGTAGCGTTTCTTTTTTACCGACCGACGATAGTAAGGGAGGTATTGTTTTCACACCAAATTTCACCTATGGATATTTTTAGGTACATATCTCCACGAATCATGCATTTTCTTAACAGAAAAAAGTATTTTTAGCATGATGTCTGTCCGTCCGTCCGTCCGTATAGATGTGTACAGACTGAACGGCTCAACGGATTTTGATGAAATTTGGTATATTTCTTAATACATCAGTAGGATGAATTGATCATCTTTTGGTGCAAATCCGGAAACCGGAAGTGCTAGTATTGCCGATCGAAGAGAGGAAGTGAAGGGTTATTTTCATATCAAATTTCACGTGAGGACATATCTCCACGTGTTATGCACTTTGTATTGGTTTTATCCTCGAGAAAAATCATCTTCATTAGTTTTTTCTTAATTTAAAATTATATGACGTCACCCAGCACTTCATGACGTCACAGCCAGCCCTTATATATTATAAATAAAATAAAATTAAAAATATTTATATTATATCCATATCTGTTTTTTTTACATTTAAAATATCAGTTAACCGGAAGTAGCACTTTATTCTATATATATATATATATATATATATATATAAATGTTACCAAATATCAAATTTGACACCAATAAACTAATACGAACTGGGTCTTTATCAATACCAAGTTTACACATTCTAAATATTCATTCACAACTCTTTATACCTATTTATATGCGGGAAAGTCTAGGGGAGGACACTCCCGCTTATTTTATAAAGACAATATATATATTTATAAAATATAGATTTTTATATATATTAATGTATATATCTATATATATACATTTATAAAATCTCATATTAATAAAAATTATTTATTTATAAATATAATATAATAATTATTATTCACTAATAACATTTACTTAACATAAATACATAAAATCAATTTTAGAAGTTTAGTGTTTTTTTTATTATTACAAAAATTTGACTTGATTGTTCATATAAATATAAAAAACTAAATGCGTTCCACGTTTTTCGTTGAATATGAAACAATTCATCCAAAAACTTTGTCAGGCTTATAGAAAAATTATTTTATTCTTTTTGGTCCATTGGAAAAACGTTATTTTATAAAAATTTTTTATATTTATATTTATTAGTATTTAATAATATATGTTATAATAAAAAATGATTATATATTATTTTGATTTTATTTAAACTTTTATTTTATAATAATAAATTTCATATTACAATTAAAATAAATATGTTATCTTATAATTTTAATTATTTATTTAATATATATAAAAAGAAAAATTATCATCAATATTAATTGAAACAAGGAAATAATTTATTAATAATAATAATTGATTACCCTTTAAATTATAAAACGAGTGGAATAAATTGGAAAACGGGTCTTTCTAGAATAATTGAGGAAGCTAAAATATTTTTCTTTTGAAAATCGATAAGCCAATCCAATTCTTAGGAAACAAAATATTATAGAAATTAAAAAAAATATTTTTTTTTTATTTAGTTTGCTTTGTACAGTGATTTCGAAAAGATGTCTATAGGAGTGATGATAAGTAATTAATACTATATATTAATTCTTTTTATATAATATTAATTGATAATATTTATTCGTATTTCGGTGAAAAATTTCCGGCCTGACCAAGAAAATCGATGTTTTTAAATTTTTTTTTGCTTTATTTTTCAACATAATCTCCATCAACACTTATACATTTCTCATAACGGTGTTCTAATTTAGTTAATTTATTTAATTATTTAATCAATTAATTTATTAATTAATTTAATTTAATTTAATTTAAGTCTCATCAACGTTATGAACCGACGCAAAAATTTGTTTGGATTACGCCAAATTGTCGGTAGAAATGGTTTTTCGAAGCAGTTTTTCGTCTAACGTTAGCAAACGGGGCACCCACGTTGCACACAGCTTTCCATGTTCAAATGGTTGTGCAAAATATTTCGCACACGTTCAGCTATCATCGTACAGGTTTCAGCTATCTCGAATGTTGAAAAATAAAGCAAAAAAAAAAATTTAAAAACATCGTTTTTCTTAGTCAGGCCGGAAACTTTTCACCCCACCCTCGTAGTTATTCGTATATTCACACACGCATATATATATATATATATATATATATGTAAATTTGAAATCATGGGAAACCTGGGGAGGAAATCCGGGACACAGCCAGCGCCACCAAGCAGGAAACTCAAGCGAGTGAAAAGTGTTTTGTTTCATATACATTGAGATAGCAGAGCAAGATACATTATCAATATTATAATATAAAATTATATAAAATAAATTGTGAATTATAGGAAGGATCTTTAAAATTTGATTCTCTTTTATATGTAAATAAATTGTAAATATTTTGTAAATAACTATTTTAACAATAAATCTCTTTTATAGCTGAATCAGATTTAATTTACCTGCACATCCTGAACGAAAACAAAATTACAAATCAAATTTTTTCCCTTCTGTGAAATGGAAGTAAAGGTTTTGATCCACTTGGAAAGGAGACGCATAGATGAAAGTGTGGTAAATACAGTTTATTCCATCAAGATGAGGATGACCAAACAACGTATGTATTTCCAAAGGAATATAGACATGAAAAATATCATAGGGAAATATTAGCCCTAAGCGCTTGTAAAGCAGCATGCAAAGGCATGACAAGTATTGGTCACTTCAGAAATGTCAGAGTAGCATTACCGAATAATATTAAATGTTTGTATATAGATGAAGAGGATAATTTTATATTCAAAGATTATTTATTGGAGGAGTTTAGTAATGAAAATTTAGATGCATCTAGGCAATTTGATTGTAGTGAATCAGATATTAATAAAGATATAAAAAAAGTCGAAGATATAGAAAAAAAATTCAACTTAGAGATTTTTTATGGATATAATCAGAATGCAAGCGAATGGATTAATACCTTCGAAAATGAATGTAGTAGATTCAATATAGAAAATCAAAATTTAAAAATACAAGCGTTAAAATTTTTCTTAGGCGGAGCGCCAAGAAACTGGTACGAATTAAGTATAAAAAAATTAAATAAGGATTCCTGGTCAGAATGGGTTAGCTCATTTACCCTCATTTTTACGAAAAGAGGGTGGTCGCAAGTGAGGTTCGCGTATAAATTTGAATTTATAAGCGGTTCTATGATAGATTATGCTTTAAAAAAAGAAAAATTATTAATTTACAACCCAGAAAAAGAAGTTTTCATCCACACAGACGCATCGGGAGAAGGTCTGGGAGCTGTATTAAAACAAGCAGATGATAAAGGGTTTCTCCACCCGGTGGCATATTTTTCTAAAAAGCTAAATCAAACTCAAAAGAAGAGAAAAGCTATATTTTTGGAATGTCTGGCCATTAAAGAGGCAATAATTTATTGACAATACTGGCTATTAGGGCGGAGTTTTACGGTGATCACTGACCACAAACCGTTGGAAAACTTAAAAGTGAAAGCTAGGACTGACGAACCACTGGGGGACCTAATATTCTACCTCTCACAGTATTCCTTCAAAATTATATATGAACCAGCAAACAAAAACTTAGAGGCAGATGCCTTGTCTAGAAATCCTGTTTTAGAGAGCTTTGAAAATGAAGAAGATGTGCTCAAAATTGTAAACATGATTGAAATTGAAGATATCATAAATGATCAAATCTTAAATATAAATGAATTGGAAAATTCGAAAAATGTAATAAAAAAAGGAAACATATGCTTCAAAAAACTAAATAACAGACCAAGAATATACATTTCAGAAACATTTGGCTTAAAATTAATCAAGATGATCCATGATTACTATGGACATATAGGCATGCAGCACATGCTAAACAAAATAAGACCACACTATTATTGTAAGAATTTGGACAACATGGTAAAAGATTTCTGTAAGCAATGCAAGGACTGCATTGAAAATAAATCTGGGAGAGGCAGAATCTTGGGATTAACATCGCAGCTAGGTCCGGCGACTAGACTATATCAGATAATGTCGGTTGATACCGTCGGAGGTTTTGCTGGAAACAAGTCTAAAAAAAAATATATGCATATTCTAGTGGACCAATTTACGAGATTCGTGTTCTGTATTACTTCGAAAACCCAATCAGCAAAAGACTTCATTAGATTGATAGAGCCAATTACAAAAAAAAATAAAATAGAGACGTTGCTTGGGGATCAATATGCGGGAATTAACTCTAAAGAATTTAAAGACTATCTAAAAGAAAAACAAATTAAAATGATATTTACTTGCACTGATTGTCCTGAATCAAATGGACTTAATGAACGTGTTAATCAAACATTGACAAACAGGTTAAGGATTAAAAGAAATGATGAAGAAAATAAAAATAAGTCATGGGCAATCTTAGCAGAAGAATGTGTTAAGGAATACAATAAAACAACACACACAACAACACGATTTCCACCTTCATATTTATTATTAGGAGAAAAATCTGAAATTATACCAGAATGTTTGCAAGATATAGAAAATTTAGAGGTAGACAGAAAAAAGGCGTTAGAATTCTCGATAGAAAAATTTAAAATAAATGAAGAGAGAATAAATAAGAAACGTAAGGATCATTGTTTTAAAGAAGGGGACTTAGTATATGTAGAGACGGGGAATAAGTTAAATAGAAGAAAGCTAGATAAAATAAGAAGAGGCCCTTTTAAAGTAATAAAAAGGATTTCAAATTCAGTTTATAAAATAAACCTCGCAAAGAGAGGTAGGAACTTTTCATTTTTTCATGTAAAAACGTTACTCCCGTTTCTTCCTGGACAAGTCGAAATCTAGGGGGGAGGGAGATGTAAATTTGAAATCATGGGAAACCTGGGGGGGAAATCCGGGACACAGCCAGCGCCACCAAGCAGGAAACTCAAGCGAGTGAAAAGTGTTTTGTTTCATATAGATTGAGATAGCAGAGCAAGATACATTATCAATATTATAATATAAAATTATATAAAATAAATTGTGAATTATAGGAAGGATCTTTAAAATTTGATTCTCTTTTATATGTAAATAAATTGTAAATATTTTGTAAATAACTATTTTAACAATAAATCTCTTTTATAGCTGAATCAGATTTAATTTACCTGCACATGCTGAACGAAAACAAAATTACATATATATATATATATGTTAAATAGATGAACTTGCATTGCAATTCAAATGGATTTTTTTCCAAACATATTTGAAAATACAATAGTAATGGATTAATTTATTTCTTAAGTTTAAATTAATTAAATTGTTATCTATTTGATTATTTTTAATGAATGATAATTCATCAACTCAAATATAATTTTTCTTTATAGTGTCTTTTATTTTGATACTAGCTGCTCAGAGCGCCTTCGGCGCTCTTCACACCTAGATGGGAGCTCCGCCCCCTGTACCCCCGAGTGGTACATCGTATTTGGTTGAAAGTAGTAAAAGGTTTTTATCCATTTTTTTTCAATCAGTATATTATAAAACATTCATTTCTTTTTGTGTTTTTATTTAAAATATATTTTAATTTAATCAGTAAATTAATTATATATATGTTATATCTACCTATCTCTGTGGCTCAACGATGCTCGAAAGTTCTTGGCCGCAACAACCACATTTATCCTAGTGTTCCTATCCTGAGCCCTTGTCCCATCTCTCTTACGTCCCTTCCTACGCGTCCTTGGACTTCCAAACGGTCTCCCCACCAATATCTTTTTCCTCTCCCATTCTAGCCACGTGCCCTGCCTATCGCAGCTTTTTGCTTTTATAACCCTAACTATTTCCGAAGATGCAGAGAGGTCATGAAATTCTTCGTTATGCAGTCTCCGCCATTCTCCGGTGTCCTCGTCATCTTTAGCCCATAAATGCTGCGAAGAATCCTATTCAAATTTTACATTTTGTATATTAAGATTTTGTATGTTAATACAGTTCCTCTTTGTTACTAAATATTTTTTTTATCCCTATTAATTTCAAACCCCATCTCTTTTCCTACCTCCATTAATTTTTCCTCACTATCTGTAATTGCCATTCCCGAATCTCCTATTATATTTAAGTCGTCTGGGTAATCTGATATTTTACAATTGATTTCCGCATTTTACTCTTTCTTTACTACCTTCAAGACAAATTTGAAAATCAAAATTTGAAAAAGTTTATCCGGATCGATTGAGTCATGCGTATGTTTTACTAAAGTCTACAAATAATTAGTGAACAGAAATATTGAATTCGCGGTTTTTTTTCTAATATCTGCCATAATGAAAATATCTTAATTAATGTTGATCGATTTGGCCTGAACCCGCATTACCCGCAATGATATCGATTAATATTTCCTCGGCCTATGGTTCGTAAGTATTGTATATGTTATAATAGATTATAATATTTCTTAATCATTTCATTTTGATGTTTTATTTTCATTGCTTGATTTTTATTGAATAATTTTAATTAATATGATATTTGAGAAAATGCAAAGTTAGAGTACTTGAGACAATTTATAAAAATAAAATTAACATTATTAACAAAATACAATTGAATAATTGATAAAAAATAAAATAAAGAAATAAATAACTGAATAAATAATAAAATAACGTACTAATTTAAATAAATAATTTACAATATAAAAATAAAAATTTAGTAAATAATTTAATTAATAATAAAAAAGAATTGATTGAAATAAATAAATGATAATAAAATAATAATCGAATAATTAATTAAAATAAAAATATTATAAAAAATAATAACTGAATGAATAATGGAATAACAAATTTATTTAAATAGATAAATAATGATAAAATAATAATTGAATAGCTATTTAAATATAAATGTGAGGAAGAGCGGTCATTGGACGCAGCTGGACCTTCAGATATATAACATAATTAACGATAATAAAGGTAATTCCGAGGAAGGGCGATCAATTAACCTTGTGAGAAGTTAAGGATAATATATATATATAAAAGCTGGACTCGACTATCTCGCAAATTTGAATTTGATTAATTAACATATACACCTAATTCTCGATATAAGCAACACTTCTGAAATTATTTATTCCAAAAAGTTGCTTTTATGAAAAAAGTTGCTTATATCGTATATATAGACTAAATTCATATTTATCTTGTAGATTCTCAATTATTAAGTGTAAAAAAAAGAAATTAAAATTGAAATATTGAAAATATAGAAAAATCAAAGCAATAATTAGAAATTTACAATTTAAGAACGAGTTGTGATGTGAATTCAGTAATAAACTTTTACTAATTATAACTTGGAGAAAGAAATTACATAAAAAGAGCTATTAAATTAAATTTTTCAATTAACGCCTTCTCACGAAGCTTTCGTAGTAACAACACTTCATGTGGTGGCAAATTTTTCTCATCAGCCCATGATATTGCAACATTAAACCCAGAATTTGCGTTTGTACTCTCACCCTCACCACTCTCATTATTTAAAATCGCATCATCCAATATCATGGCATGGTCCGAATTTTCTATCGAAGTTCCACTTGCCAAATTGTCAATTTCTTCTTCAGTAAGTGTATTTTGGGGTTGAATTTTACGGAACAATTGCGCCAACGGAATATCCTCTTCATCATCCCATTCATTTTCAAATGAACAACGTACAACTTCCTTTTTGGCCATAAATTGTTCCAAGATTTTTTATTGAATAAATACTTCCTAAATTGCTTATATCAAGTGGTGCTTATAACGAGAGTTGCTAATATCATGGGTTGCTTACATCGAGAATTTACTGTATTGTATTTAAATTAAATTTAATTAATTATATATTATAAATTAAAATGAATAAATAATATTTATTAAACAAGCGCATGTTTGGCTCTTTGTTGATGGCATCACATCACGTGTTGGCCCGTGATTTGCAGTGTTAAAAAATTAATTCAGGTACTTTCAGCAATACAATCAAGCTGAAATTCTATATATAGCAGTTTTATACAATTTTTAATCATGTGAAAAACTATCAAACCTATATCTTTATTTTTACGGTCACTTTAGAGGAAAAAATCCAAACGTTGTAGGTAATGACCCTCTTCCGGTTGAACTACATTTCTCAAAAGTTGAGAGAAAACTACAAATTTTGAATAATTCTCGTATACCAAATTTCATGATTCTAGCTCAAACCGTTTTTGCGAAATCTTGTCTACATACATACACACACACACATATACACACGCCGGGAGACATTTTTCTCAACCTTAGTGAAAATGATTCAGGAACCTTCAAAAGAGCGAGATAGTAAATATATAACATCTACAATCTACATCCCGCTGGCTCGTTGATAAAGTTTGCTCTTATTTTGATTTTTCGTTCAATATGTCTCTAAAGAAAATAAGTTGACCTGTGGCCAGGTCCGAACCGACCGACGGTTTGAAGTAAATTAATTTCCAGCTACAGAAACAATTTCAAATTATTTAAAGGTATCTATTAATGCAATAAAAAACAGATATAATTATAAAATAAATATTTTTAATTTTATTTTATTTATAATATATAAGTAAGACGTCATGAAAGGCTGGGTGACGTCATATAATTTTAAATTAAGAAAAAACTAATGAAGATGATTTTCCCGAGGATAAAACCACCACAAAGTGCATGATTCGTGGTGACATGTAAAAAATCTCCTCATGTGAAATTTGGTGTGAAAATAACCCTCCCCTTCCTATCGTCGATCGCTAATACTACCATTTCCGGTTTCCCGATTTGCACCAAAAGTTGATCAATTCACCATACTGATGCATTAAGCAAATACACCAAATTTCATCAAAATCCGTTGAGCCGTTCAAGCTTTACACATCTATACGGACGAACGGACAGACATCATGCTAAAATGCATGATTCGTGGAGATATATAATAAGTTGACCTGTGGCCAGGTCCGAACCGACCGACCGACGGTTTGAAATAAATTAATTCCCAGCTACAGAAACAATTTCAAATAATTTTCATATATCTATTAATGTAATAAAAACAGATATGGATACATAAATAATAAATATAAACATTTTTAATTTTATTTTATTTATAATATATATGCAAGACCAGGCTGTGACGTCATGAATGGCTGGATTACGTCATATAATTTTAAATCAAGAAAAAACAAATAAATATGATTTTTTTCGAGGATAAAACCAATACAAAATGCATGATTCGTGGTGATATATAAAAAAATCTCCTTTGGTGTGAAAATAACCCTTTCCTTCCTATCGTCGATCGCTAATACTACCACTTCCGGTTTCCGGAATTGCACCAAAAGTTGATCAATTCATCCCACTGATGCATTAAGTAAATATACCAAATTTCATCAAAATCGGTTGAGCCGTTCAGGCTGTACACATCTATACGGACGGACAGACGGACAGACATCATGCTAAAAATACTTTTTTCTGTTTAGAAAATGCATGATTCGTGGAGATATGTAAAAATCTCCACATGTGAAATTTGGTGTGAAAACAATACCTCCCTTACTATCGTCGGTCGGTAAAAAAAAGATAAATTTTTTTTATTAGTGTTTTCAAAATATGGTCCTCCGGCCCGGAAGACATTTTGAAAATTTCATTTTGGCCCGCGCTTAAAATTATTTGACCACCACTAAACTAATTACAAGTTCTAAGCCCGTGTAAATTGGGCTTATGGTAAACAAACACATAACTATATATACAGTTATAGGTGACAATATATTATAGTTATCTATTGTAACTTCAAATTAATGATCAATTTATAAAATTATCATTCAAAAGAATTTGATATATAATTATCTATCTATCTATCTCTGTGGCTCTACGGAAATCGAAAGTTCTTGGCAGCAGCAACTACATTTCTCCAAGTGTCCCTATCCTGAGCCACAACCATCTATCTCTCTTATGTCCCATCCAAGCGGACTCGCCATCAATAAATTTTTCGCCATTCTTTCCTCTCCCATTCTAGCCACGTGTCTTTCTCATGGTAAGATTTTCAATACTCTCCCTCTCTCTCTCATGTTGATTCATGATTTATTTATTTATGGAGAAGAGAAATCACCAATATAATTATGTAGATCTCTATAATTTAAACAAAAATAATAAATAATTAATAAATACAATGTATATATAGTTTATAAATTATATTTTTATTTTCCTTTAGTAATTTTTTTAAAGTGATAAATGTGTGTTTTTTTATATTACTTGTTCATTTAAAAAAATAATAAAAAATATTTTTATTACGTTCTAGTTTAAGAATAAAGAATAATATTTAGAAATAGATTAGATATACATACAATATAGGTATAACAAATGATATGTAGTATGTATGTATTTTTATGTAAATGATATCATTATCAATACGAGACCGTAATTATTTTAAATATTTAAAATTATATTTAACCAACGTAGATAATTTCGAATTAAACTTTTTCTTTTCATTTTCTTTTTTAATCTATATAATTTATTTTTGTAAAATGACAAAAACTTTTTTTTTAAATTTACATTTCTATCTAAAAAAACAATTGAAATAAAAATATGTACTTGAACTTGTAGAACTGGAATTATTATTATAAATATTAATAATAATTCTTAAACGATATTTTAAGTTTAATATGAATTAATTTTATATATATATATATATATATATATATATATATATATATACAGAGCCACCCTAACCACAGGGCTAATTGGGCTATAACCCTAGGGCGCAAGCCTTCTGGGGCGGCATTTTTATTGGTTTATATATTTTTTCTTAGTAGTTTTATAGTCCTCTCCAACCAGGAGTGACATCATTTTAAAGATTTTAATCATGGACATTCAAAATACATAACCTGCTAGGAGCGAGGTCTGGGCTGTACGGAGGATGGTTAATCACGTTCCAGCCAAATCCCTGTAGGAGGTTTTTCGTCATATTTGCAGTTTGTGATCGTGCGTTGTCGTGAAGAAAAACACTTTCATTAGATCCAGTAAATAATTCTAATAAGAAACCTAACGAACGAACCCAAGCAATAATTATGCAGTTTGAGAATGTTGTGCGGGCGAAATTTTGACATATAACATTTTTAACACAAATGACACTGTTTCAAATTTATACAATTTTTTTGCCTCTTCAACATCAAGATGGGAAATTTTGAAAGAAAATCTAGCAGCAAAAACCAAAGTTCACAAAAAGTTAAGCGACACTCGTTGATCAGCAAGAGCTGATTAATTGAAAGCTGTGGTTTCTGGTTATGAACATTTTAAAGATGCTTTGAATAAAATTTATGAAGATAATTTTCAAAAACCAACAACAAAAGTTGAAGCTCAAGAATTGTTAAATGAGTTTAACCCACTGGAAACGGCTATTATGGTGGCATTTTGGAGCGAAGTATTAGAAATCATAGATAAAACTAATATATCACTTCAAAAAATTGATGCTACAATTGAAACAATCATTAGATTAAACGCTTGTTTAGAAAAATGTATACAGTAGAAACGAAATACAGAAATATTTAATCTTTACAAATCTGAGGGTATAAAATTGTCTGGATGTGATGAGTACAACGAATACGCAAATAAAAAAAATGTTTGACAGAATTACCTCGGAAGAAGTTAAATTTGAGGCCAACAACGATTTCCGCATAAATACATATTATGCTATTATTGATAAACTTCTAGCAGAAATACAAAAGAGAAAGACTGTGCAAATGATAAAATATATATAAAATTTGGGTTTTTAGTCAATTTAAAATATTTAAACGAAGACAAAATTTGAAAGAATGCTGCGAAATTGTGCGAATCCTATATAAACGATATCGAAAGTAATTTTATTGAAGAGTGTTTTTATTTTAAAAACGTGAATTTATTAGAAAATAAAGAAAATATATCTACTGCAGAACTTAGTCTAAGAACAATAATTGACTCTAAAATTTAGTGTACTTTTCCTAACTTGGCTACAGAACTGCGCATTTTTTTTAAGTATTTACACTACAAATTGCAAGGATAAAAATTTATCTCCGATCTTCTTTAGGACAGAACAAATTAAATGATTTTGTCCATAGAGAGTGATATTATTTATCAATTTGCAAAAGAAAAAGCTAGGAAAACAAATATATAACTTTCTTTTTTTATACTATATAGTTTATTTTTGTTCATATAGGTTGTTTTTTGATTTTGCATAAATTTTATGTTTAAAAGAATTATATAGATTTTCACAATTCATAATTAATAATACTTATGATTCTTGATTTAATTCCTTTTATGTTTTAGTTTATTGTATTGGTCTAATTAGAATAAATTTACAATTTCTAGTTCGGACACTTTTGTATATTCATCTCGATCCTACTAACCATTCTGTGTAATTTCTTATGAAAAGGGGCGCAAAATTTTAGTAACCCACGTGCGCCGAGAATATGGGACAGCCCTGATTTAGAATAAAAAATTGAACAAATTGCTATATAAAATATAAATATTTTCTTAATATTTAAACAAGTTTAGTTGGCACCAAAAGGTATAAATAAAAATCATTTATTTGTAATGAAAAGACGCAATTACTCAGGAAATATCAGAGATATCTTAAAATAATTATAAATATTTCTTATTTAGAATCAAAAATGGGACAAATTGATATCTTAATTATAAATATTTTCTTAATATTTAAACAAGTTGAATTTTGCCTAAACTAAATAAAAAATAATGATGTTTTTGTGTTGAAAATACCTAATTACTCAGGAAATATAAGAGATATCTTAAATTTGCTAAAAATAATTAAATATTTCTTATTTAAAATCAAAAATTGAACAAATTGATATATAAAATATAAATATATTCTTAATATTTAAACAAGTTGAATTTTGCATAAACTAAAAAAAAACTAATGATTTTTATATATTTCATGAAACATTCATTTCTTTTTGTGTTCTTATTTAAAATATATTTTAATTTAATCAGTAAATTAATTATATTTATTATTATTGTATGTTATATCTATCTATCTATGTGGCTCAAAGATACTCGAAAGTTCTTGGCCGCAACAACCACATTTCTCCAAGTGTCCCTATCCTGAGCCCTTGTCCCATCTCTCTTACGTCCCTTCCTACGCGTCCTTGTTTTTTCAAGCGGGCGTTTTCCAATCGGTCTCCCCACCAATAACTTTTTCCTCTCCCATTCTAGCCACGTGCCCTGCCTATCGCAGCTTTTTCGCTTTTATAACCCTAACTATTTCCGAAGATGCAGAGAGGTCATGAAATTCTTCGTTATGCAGTCTCCGCCATTCCCCGGTGACCTCATCTTTCTTTGGCCAATAAATGCGGGGAAGAATCCTTTTCTCAAAAACTCCGAATCTACTCTCATCTCCAAGGGTTATAGATCATGCCTCCCACCCATATAATACAACAGGCAAAATAATTGTTTTATAAATTTTAATTCCTTTTGATAATAATTTTGATGATATAAGCCTCTTTACTGCATGATAACAGGTGTTTCCAGATTGCAACATCGATTTAAATTCTCCTCAAATATTATTATCCTTCGTGATTATATTCTAATTTTTCTACATATTCAAATTTTACATTTTGTATCTTAAGATTTTGTATGTTAATACTCTTCCTCTTTGTTACTAAATATTTTTTCTAATCTCTATTAATTTCAATCCTCCATTAATTTTTCCTCGCTATCTGTAATTGCAATTGCTGAATCTCCTATTATATTTAAGTCTGGATAACCTAATATTTTACAATTGATTTCCGCATCTTACTCTTTTTTTTACTACCTTCAAGACAAATTTGAAGATCAAAATTTGAAAACGTTTATCCGGATGTATTGAGTCATGCATGATATCTTCTAATATTTCTTCCGCCTATGGTTCGTAAGTATTGTATATCTTATAATAGTGAAATAGATCAGGGGTCGGCAACCTTTTTCGGATGGCGGGCCATTTTCAAAATAATTTTTTTTATGCGGGCCGCACATTCAAATATAACTTACATAGTGCTTTTATATCATATACAAGTATAAATATTATTAAAAGATTATAGAAAAAAGTACTTTTTATTGACAAAATTTATCAATTCTTAAATAAAAACATACGATTCCAATTACATACTTATAAATATAATAAAATAATATAATAATGAAATAAATATTATAATAAAAGAACAAGAATGTTAGAAAACAAAAATAATACAGTTTGTAACAGGAAAAAGGAAAATACAATTTCAATTACAAAAATACATTATTATGTGAATATAAAATATCTTTCATTTTATTCATTCATTAAGGTTCAATGCGATGTTTGTTCTTGAATATTGTTGGATAATTCATTTACGTCCGGTTGTGTTTGGGATACTGAGATCCTCAACAAGTTTTGTAAATTTGTACTTCTGTTCGTATACATTATTGCCACCGGCCACATTTCGGCACGTTCTGTTGATTTTTTCAAAATTATATTAATGCTTTGGGGGGCCGCACAAAAAGGCGAAAAGGGCCGCAGGTTGCCGACCCCTGAAATAGAGTATAATATTTCCTGATCATTTCATTTTGATATTTTATTTTCATTGCTAGATTATTATTGAATATTTTTAATTACAATGAAACTTGAGAAAATGCAAAAATAGAGACTTGAGACCAGGGCTTCGAACCGGAACTGAACCGAAAACCGAAAACCGAAAAAAATAATATCGGTTTATTTCAGTTCAGTACGTGTTCAATCCAGAGTTGCCACAAGAGGTGTTTTGGCAACACCCAAGCCCGAATTTTTTTCAATTAGTTATGCCTCGCACTGCATGGTGCCGCTAAAAACTTTGTTTCAAAAATTAGTGTCCTAGTCATACTCTCCCTTCGGTTGTGTTGGCAGCGTCTATTAGTCGCAATACAGAATTTAATGTTTTCATCGTTTGTTTAATACTGATATTTTGATTTAATGATAGTATTAATTTTTTAAATTATTTATTCCATTTGTTACAGGGTTATGTATTGATATAAAGAAAATGATTCACATAAATATAAATAAAATTATTAAATAAATTTAAGCAAATATTGAATACCTTTGACCAAGTACGAAGATTAGACAGTAAAAAATTTATTTTAGAATTTTGGGAGGAAAATAAAAATACATATCCTCATTTTAACAAAATTGCAATGGTGGTTTTAGGAGATACTGCAACACAAGTTAGTGTTGAAAGAGCTTTCTCTGGTTTAAAGTTTATTTTACGAGACAATAGAAATAGTTTAAATGAAAATATATTAGAAGATATTTTAATAATTAGAGGTATAATTTTCATCTTTTATAATTCTAGTTATAATTATAAGTAAATATATCCAAGAATCCTGTATACTTTAACATTAAATATACGAATTTGTTTCGTTTGTTGAGTGTTTGTGAAAGTAGAAGGATGTAAAAAAATATTCATACTTATTTGTTTCGTTTAATAAATTATATTAACATCTTATATTATATACTTCTAATTATTATACCTTTAATTAATTATTATTATTTATTTTATATTGTATCAATTCATGTAGTATGATTTAGGGTGGTAGCAAGAAATATTTTTATATATTTATGGCAGACTCGGCATACCCCGACCTAAATTTCTAATACAAATAAAAGGTCTTTAAAATTAATTAATCGGAGCTGAACCGAAAACCGAAAACCGAAAAAACCGTTATTTTTGCCGGAACGAAAACCGGAACCGAACTGATATTTTTTTTTTATTGAACCGGAACGAAAACCGAAACGAAAAAAATAACGGTTCGAAGCCCTGCTTGAGACAATATATAAAAATTAACGGTAGAAAACTATAGATAAATTACCAATATATACATTCATTAATAGTATTAATTTAAATTAATTGATTTATTTGTTTTTTTATTATTAAGTTCATTTATTAATTTTTTTAGATCATAGTTAATTTCCTCCCTTAAAAGAAACTTATCTAATTCTGTGGTGCAAGGGGATTTGAAAATTATTAGTCGCAATATGAAGATTTCGTTTACAGTATCTGTCATGTCTGACCTCAATCCAACAGTTAATTTCTCTCAAGTTTCTTGTTTCTCTTAATCATGTGATCTATATATTTAATTTTTTTTTGATTTATTGTAATAAAATTTAAACAAATAAAAATTTTCACTTTGTTAATTTATATAAATTTCAATTTAAACTGATTGTGAGTGATACGCTTTGCCAAGACTCTGAATAATTTGTGTACATAAATAAGGTATGTTCTTAGCGAGGTTTGATATAATGTTTTCCGATTAGTCCTAAATATGAATTAGAAGAAATTATAAATTGCCTCCTCTTCCAGCCCAATTCATTTACCCATCCATGTTGTAAAAGGCATCTTAATTTCTTAACACTACGTTTTTTTAAATTTAAAATAGAGGGAGAAAAAGAGTTTCTTATTATATTCGAATAGTCTATTATATTCTATATAACAGTATTTTTTTCTGAATGTAATACCAAGTTGATTTTCAAAATTAATATAATAATAATTGATTTCTTTTTATTAATAGTAAGTTTTATTATTTTTTTTTTAATATTAGTTTAGTTTATTAAAAATGAATATATCTTTAATTAATGTTTTTTGAAATTTAGAAACAATTTAATATAAAAATAGAAATTATTTTAAATAATTTAAAAAAAAAAATTAAAAAATTTTATTGGGAAGGTTTTATTTTTTCAATTGAAAGTTAAAAATTAAGGGTTGAAATTTACCCTGAAGGAATTTGAATTTTAAAAAAATGAAAAAACCATTGTTCAATATAAGTGCCTAGATAAGATTGAACTATAGATAATGAAATTAATGAAATCATATCTAAGAGAAATTTTAATAAATTGAAAAAAGGGTGTTTTTTTAAGAAAAAACGTATTTAGGGGTGAGTTAGAGCAAAATGGATGAAATTTTTCCTCCCCCTATTGAGCACACCCCCTATGAGAAATATCAATTAAAACAATATCCGATCATAAAAAATAGGGGTTGATTGTCATAAAATTTCATCAATATATTTATAAAAAAGTGAATTTTTACTATGCTCCTTAGAGATAGGCAATTGGTGTGATGGCTGTACGCGACCACGAACCACCCACTTTCCCACCCGCTTTTTATATATATCACTATAATTTCTATATTTTTCATCCAATTTTATCCAAATTTAATTATAATCAATAAATATTATTCTTTATCCTATTTCACTAATTCAATTTTATTTACTTATATATCTTATAAATTTATATTATTCATCTTATTACTTACCTTTCTGCTATTTCTCTGTTGTCTCAGCATCTTATGTATCTTTTCTTTTTTTACTTCAATTAATTTATTATATAATAATAGAAATGTATATCTCATCTTTAAGTTTTATTTCTAGAGATTATGGTTGGTTTATATATTTATATTAGTTAATATATTATACATCGATAATTTTAAATCTAATTTTATTTCTTAATAATACATGTAAATATATGTAGGTTTGTATGGCAAAGACTAATTGAAATATCCCAACAACGTTTGTATTAATAATACAATCATCCTACATTTTCTTATACGCATCTCATTTCTATTTTTTAGATATACAATAATAATTAATAATAAAAATGAAAATCCCTTCTCTCATTTTTATTATTATATTTAAATTAATAAAACATATTCTTTTTTTTTCTTATCTATCTATCTATCTGTCTCTCATTTATTTATTCTATCTATTTTTATGTTATTTTTATTTTCCTAGCATGATGTATTTAGAATTCGATAGAATTTTAACCAATGATGATTGGAAATAGGAAAAGAAGTGGGAAATAGGAATAAGAAATTAAATTAAAAAGTTTATTAATATTTTTGATATTTTCTTTTTATTATAAATAAGAATTCACATATAAACAATCTTAGAATATACACGTAAACATGATAATACATTGATAAATAAAATAATACATAAATTGTTCTCATTTCTCTTGATATGTGTGAATTCTGTTTCATCTTTTTTCTTATTTTCTATTCAATGATGAACTTTTCATTCTGAATGTCTAAAGTTAGCATGAGATAAAATTTCGAATTAAAAGAAATTATTCAAATATTAGTAAAACATATACTTAATAGATTCTTATAAAAAATAATAGCTAGATAACCTACATGTAGTGTCATCTATTGAGAATAATTTACACTAAATTCTTAGAGAACAAATAATTAAAAAAAAAATCAATTCATTTATATAAATATAATCATAAAATATTTAATAATAATCCAAAAATCTTCTTAATTAATAGAAATTAATTAATAATTAATTATATATTAAATATTTAGGCTGACTACATGAATAAGTTACATTTTAATATATTAAAAATATGATTTTTAATTAAAATTATTCAATCCCAGTTTCAAAGATGAAGTGTTTTCTTTTTCAAAATTGAAATTGTTTCAGATATTCAATTGAAGAGAAGAATGTCTTTCATGCATTTACTACGCTGCGATGCTGAGTTTCAATGAAATTGAAAAGAAAAAAACAAAACAAAATATATTAATGTACAATAAAAAAAGATTGAATTTATACAATTTAAATAAACTGTTAATGTAATTTGAATTAAAAAATATTACTATTATTGTTCTGCTTCTTAATATTTCAATGTAATTATTTTTTAAAGAATGAATTAAAATGAATGAAATTAAATTGAATGAATTTATAATTTCTATTTTTCACTTTATCTATCAATTTTTCCCATGGAAATATTTTAATTCCTATCTAATTATAATAGAAATATCATGTTATATAATTTAAATAGCTGAATTATAATTATAATTATAAAAGCAATAAGTGAAACATGTATAAATGTGTTTAATAAATAAAAAAAAAAATCTATATTTTTTTATAACAAAAGAGAATAATTATCGGATTAGTGTTCTAAAAGGAATCGATGAATTCTTTTTCTATTACAGGTAAGTTGAAAGATATCCAACACACACTCAGTTGGACTTGAAATGTTGTTGCAACAACAACTCCAGAGGTGGTGGCCACAATCAAGAGACATCATCCATAGAACAAGTACGTACTTGTTGCAACAACATTTCAAAATAACTCTTAATTTATTATTGTTTAATTTAAATATTGAAATAATTGAAATTCACTTTAAATTGTATATATAATAAATTGTTAAGTTAAGATTTTAGAAAACCTTTTTTTTCAATTGTATATTAATTGAAACATAATTTTTTTAAAAATATGTAGTATATATGTTTTATCTCTCTTTCATATTTATATATTAAGATAAAGAGAAAGAAAGGTTGAGACATCGTTATTAGTAATAAAATATTATTGAATATAAAAATATAAATTTTTTTAAATAATTTTAAAAAAATGAAACTAAAATATTTTATTGTAAATGTTTTATTTTTCTCAATTGAAAGTTAAAAATTAAGGGTTGGAATTTACCCTGAAGGTATTGGAATTTTTAAAAAAATGAAAAATCCAATGTTTAATGTTTAATGTTTAGGACCTAGATAAGAGTAGACTATAGATAGTAAAAGTAATTAAATCATTTCTAAAAGAAATTTTAATAATTTGAAAAAAGGGTTGTTTTATATAAAGCAGGGGTGGGCAACACGTCGACCGCGGTCGACCGGTCGATTGCAAAGGCTTTAAAAGTAGCCCGCGAAGCCAAAGTTGGAAAAGTTAAAAGGTAAAGGACATGATTTTTCCATGGAAGAGGGAAAGCAGAAAAAATCATGAGTTCACGTGAGGGCAGGAACGCCAATCCCCGAAATATAATTCTTTTCTACTGGGATTATAGAAAAGAATCTACCCGTTACCCAGGATATTATTTTTAAATTTATTAACAATTAATTTTACACATTTCATGAAACTTATTCAATTTTTTTTTCTTATTGCTTCTTAGATAAAAACAATAAAATTATTTCCTTCCTTTTCAAGTAATTTTTATGTTATTTTAAGTTATTTATTTTTGAATATAAAATTTGAAAATAGAATAGAATAGCAGAGAAAATGTTTTAATGTTAAAATACAATAAGTTGACCTGTGGCCAGGTCCGAACCGACCGACTGTTTGAAATAAATTAATTTCCAGCTACAGAAACAATTTCAAATAATTTTCATATATCTATTAATGTAATAAAAAACAGATATGGATACATAAATAATAAATATAAACATTTTTAATTTTATTTTATTTATAATATATATGCAAGACCAGGCTGTGACGTCATGAATGGCTGGATGACGTCATATAATTTTAAATCAAGAAAAAACTAATAAATATGATTTTTCTCGATGATAAAACCAATACAAAGTGCATGATTCGTGGTGATATATAAAAAAATCTCCTTTGGTGTGAAAATAACCCTTTCCTCCCTATCGTCGATCGCTAATACTACCACTTCCGGTTTCCGGAATTGCACCAAAAGTTGATCAATTCATCCCACTGATGCATTAAGTAAATATACCAAATTTCATCAAAATCGGTTCAGCCGTTCAGGCTGTACACATCTATACGGACGGACGGACGGACGGACAGACATCATGCTAAAAATACTTTTTTCTGTTAAGAAAATGCATGATTCGTGGAGATATGTAAAAATCTCCACATGTGAAATTTGGTGTGAAAACAATACCTCCCTTACTATCGTCGGTCGGTAAAAAAGAAGGAATGATTGGGATGGAAAAGTTGGTTAAATCGATTTATTAATATAATTCGTATTAATTTATTTGTCGTATAATTAATTTGTATATAATTTCAAAGGGGGGGAAGGGGAAATAATAGAATTTATTTTGAAAATAAAGTCAAAGGCAGTTGAATCTCATCCATTGGGGGTAAGCAATGCAGCATTGCTATGCTGTCCCCTTCAAGGTCACCGAGAAGCAAAGCATTGGAGGTGGGGGCGAAATTTATTAAATATATATAAATATATCAGTAAAAAGTTAAAAATCTATATTTTATAAAATTAAATTTTTATTTGAATCTTTTCTAAAATTTATTAAACTTCATTTAAATTAATAGGAATAAATAAATTTACAATTAATTCTTGATTGAGGGATGATTTAGGTGGTGACGCCGGTCAACGTCTTCGACTGGAAAAGGAATGGGAACTGATTGAGCTCGAAGCACACCTCGACAGGCAGGCCAGGAGGGAGGGAGGTGAGAAGAGGTGGCGGAGGGGGGCAACATGGCGGCAAATCTTTTCAATCTGTCAAAATTCAATAATTAATATTTAATCAACGAAGCAACGTAAAATTATATAATAGTAATGAAAATTAATCTACGTTTCATGATGAATCTATTCGTATAGGTTTTATCTGTTGTTATGAGGCAAGATTTTTGTTGAACTGTAAAAATAAACCGATATTAAAATTAATTAAAAATTTCCATTTAATGATACAAAAAATCAATTTTATTTAAAATCTGGCTAAAATTATGGTCAATGGATTGGTCTTGGTCACAATTTACAAGATTTAGTCAAAAATGTTAATAAAATGAAAAACTTTGATTTAATTGGTTTTTTCTAATTTTGCAAAGCGTTCTATAAATATGAGTTCCAAGTTTTATACTAATGTGAAGCGTTGGAGAGGTGGGTCCTCTCAGAGGCATATAAGACATGTCTCACTCGTGATTATAAGGGGTTTTGCTAGTCGAAGGGTTGACGTGATCTGGATATATTTGAATAAACCCCCCGAAGGGGGGTTTATTCAAATATATATAGGAGACTCTAAAGAGTCTCCTATAAAAGTGAAGATTTCAAATTTTTTTTCTTTTTAATGATCTATGCTAGGTATTCTCCTTCATCCAAATAAATTTGATTTTTTGAATAATCAGGGGTGGGGGGGGGGGAGTGAAAGTAAGGGAATGGATGGAAAGGAGTCAACGGGTAAAGGACATGATTCCTCCAGGTAGAAGAGGGATTTTGAAGAAATCATGAGCTCACGTGGGGGCAGGGACGCCAATCCCTGAAATAGAATTCTTTTCTACTGGGTTTTAGAAAAGAATCTACTCGCTACCCGGGATATTATTTTTAAATTTATTAAAAAATAATTTTAGATCATAATCATCCTATATGTTATTACATCTTTTATATACCATATATTTATATTTTTCTTATCCCGATAATTTATATACTTTTTATCCAAGGGCTTCCCTTTCTCAAAACACCGTTTAGCCCTAGACTACTCTACTCTACCTCCCCCTCCTCTCATATCCATTCCAAAATGAAGTATTTATTTTAATTGAAGTTATAAATTTAAGTGAAAAATAACAGCCCTTCCATTTACAATTTTTTTTTATTAATATTATTATAATAATTAAAACTAACATATCTTTCATATATCTAAGAACATATATAAATATATTATTGATTTAACCTTTCTTTATTTTAGAATTTGACTATATAATTAATAATATATAATTTTTTACTATTTTTTAGCACTTTATTACAAACATATTATATATTGTAATTTTTTTATTCGTTGATCAAAAATAATATAAATATAAAATATATTTATTTATTACATAATAAATAGATTTTGGAAACTAATAAGCAAAGATAAATATCCAAATATTTGGACAATGGTTGCTCGTTTCAATTCCTTCTTTGGCTGCCCATATTTATGTTTATCCGCATTTTCTTATATGAATGCGATCAAAACAAAACAGCGATCGCAAATAACGGATCTACATTTAGAGTCATGCTTAAGAATTGCTTTAAGTTCATAGGAGCCAAATTTTGAGAAACTTGCTGCTCTTATGCAATGCCAGGTTTCATCCAAATAAAAATTGTATGTTAAAATTTGTTTTGTTCGTATTTATTTCTTAACATTGTATTTTTTAAAATTTTAATAAATATTGTTAGAATTCATAAAATAAAAAATATATCGTCGGCTTAGATTGCAAACCTGCTAACTCATATTCAGCATATTTTGCACAACTTTCTTAAAACGCATAAATTTTTTGCTTGTCATGAGATTTCAATTAAATAGGTGCATAATAGCGGTGTTTCATAGCCAATGTAAGGTGTTTTTCGCTTTCTAATAGTGTGAAAATGTAATTTTTGACCAAAAGTGGAGGTTTGAAATTTAAATCGGCGATATAATGACTTCTTTAATTATCATCTAAAATTTTAAAATTATTTGCCCATATCCATAGTCGACCGCAGACTATATTTTATTGAAAAAGTAGCCCCTAAAAGCTAAAAGTTTGGCCACACCTGATATAAAGGTTCTTTAATTAATGTTTTTTGAAATTTAGAAATAATTTAATATAAAAATAGAAATTTTTTTAAATAATTTAAAAAAAAAAAAATTAAAAAATTTTATTGGGAAGGTTTTATTTTTTCAATTGAAAGTTAAAAATTCAGGGTTGAAATTTACCCTGAAGGAATTGGAAGGTAAGTAATAAGATGAATAATATAAATTTATAAGATATATAAGTAAATAAAAAAGAATTAGTGAAATAGGATAAAGAATAATATTTATTGATTATAATTAAATTTGGATAAAATTGGATGAAAAATATAGAAATTATAGTGATATATATAAAAAGCGGGTGGGAAAGTGGGTGGTTCGTGGTCGCGTACAGCCATCACACCAATTGCCTATCTCTAAGGAGCATAGTAAAAATTCACTTTTTTATAAATATATTGATGAAATTTTATGACAATCAACCCCTATTTTTTATGATCGGATATTGTTTTAATTGATATTTCTCATAGGGGGTGTGCTCAATAGGGGGAGGAAAAATTTCATCCATTTTGCTCTAACTCACCCCTAAATACGTTTTTTCTTAAAAAAACACCCTTTTTTCAATTTATTAAAATTTCTCTTAGATATGATTTCATTAATTTCATTATCTATAGTTCAATCTTATCTAGGCACTTATATTGAACAATGGTTTTTTCATTTTTTTAAAATTCAAATTCCTTCAGGGTAAATTTCAACCCTTAATTTTTAACTTTCAATTGAAAAAATAAAACCTTCCCAATAAAATTTTTTAATTTTTTTTTTTTTAAAATATTTAAAAAAATTTCTATTTTTATATTAAATTATTTCTAAATTTCAAAAAACATTAATTAAAGAACCTTTATATAAAACAACCCTTTTTTCAAATTATTAAAATTTCTTTTAGAAATGATTTAATTACTTTTACTATCTATAGTCTACACTTATCTAGGTCCTAAACATTAAACATTAAATTTTTCATTTTTTTAAAAATTCCAATACCTTCAGGGTAAATTCCAACCCTTAATTGTCTGAACCGATTTCTTTGAAATTACATCACAATATTCTCATATACCTCTAGAGCAGTGTTTCTTAACCTTTCTAGCGAGTCGCACCCCATTGAATCTGAAAATATATCTCCGCACCCCCATTGAAAAATGTGTTTTAATTTTTTTAGTCTAGAAAAATACATTTTTTGCGAAACTTATTGTTTATTGTTTATTGAAAAACATTGTACATTTTATATAAATACAAAACAATATTATTTTTATTAATGACTAGTCTGTTGTTGTTTGTTCATTATTATACTGGCGAAGCGAGGTTTCTTTTTTGAAAGACATACGCGTAAGTCATCACTAGCATTTTAGGTTCTTAGCAATTTTTATGAGCTTCAATATTGGGGACATTATTGCAGATTTCAAATATTTTATTATAAGAAATTTAATAAATGATATTTAATAATTTTTATGGTTAGGTAGGGGCTTCTCCCGCACCCCCAAAAATACATTCCCGCACCCCCAGGGGTGCGGGCACCCCCGGTTAAGAACCACTGCTCTAGAGTAACATAGGCTATAAATTATATTTATATCAAATCAATAACCGCAGAAATAAATTTTTTAAAGTTTATATAATTCTCCCCTTGTTGTTCATTCAAGAGCATCTCGTGGCTCACTGTCCCTAGCGGAAGCATTTTAAACAATGAATTATCATAGCGATTCCCAATCAAAGAATTATTATAATATTTCACTTTTTATTTTAAATTCTAATATTCAAATATCAATTCAATTAAATAATTTATTCTAAAAGTTCTCATTTTAATTAATTTAATAAAATATTTAGATCATATTTAACTTAATTTTTATTTATTCTTTCTATATATTTGAATATTTCTTCTTTTCTATTTGAAAGTGAAAGGTTAAAAATACAGAATATATTATTTTTAATGTTTTATGAATACAAAAATATTTTCAAAACGTCAATTAAAATGACTAAATAAGATGTTTTAAATTTTGAGTATTTTTTTAAAAATTGTTCTAAATCAACTTATAAATACTTAGGCTTCTTTTTTTATTTTTAATTTTTAATAAATTCTCTTTTTTTGATATGATATTAATAAAAAATAATATTAAATTGTATATAAATTTAAAAATTAGAATATTTGAATTTATTTAAATTTTAACACATGTAATCAATCATATGCATTAAGAATGGAAAATTTTGAAAATCACCTTGGTATTAAATTCAGAATAAAAATACTGATATATTGAATATATAGACTATTCGAATATAATTTAAAATGCTTTCTCTACTTCTATTTTAAATTAAAAAAAACGGAATGTTAAGAAAGTAAGATGCCTTATACAAGATGGATGGGTAAATGAATTGGGCTGGAAGAGGAGGCAATTTATAATTTTCTTCTAATTCAGATTAAGGACAAACATTATTTCAAATCTCGCTAAGAACATTCCTTATTTATGTACACAAATTATTCAGAGTCTTGGCAAAGCATATCACTCACAATCAGTTTAAATTGAAATTTATATAAATTATCAAAGTGAATAAAATAAAAGTCTATAAAATAGTAATTTTCCGGACAAACAGACAGACAGACATGAAAAATTCTAAAGTCACTTTTGGATTCTAGAGGTCATGAAACGCGAAGATATGTAAAAAATTTTAAATTCTGAGTAATGTGCAGACAAAAGCCTTTTTTTATATAGATATACAATAGTTTAAATATATTTGTTTCCACATTGCCTATCCTCTTTCTAAATATATTTTTTAAAAAAATGTTTTAAGGAAAACACATACAAATATTTTGCTAATGAATCGCGATAACAATACCTTTACTCTCAAAAAACTAAAAAAAGTAAAAAAGTGTTTGATTATTACTAAAACTAACTGTAAGAGGCTTCAATGCTTGTTTTTTGTGCACGGCAGGAAATTGATTATCTGTAACACATTTAATTCTGTTGTTTCAGTTGGCGTAAACTTTAGAAGAATCTGAGTGAGATACTTGGCTCTAAATTATCTGTATATAACAGTGATTCTCAACCTTTTTTTTACCGCGGCACACTTTTAACGGTTTGAAAATTTGACGGTATACAAAGAAAAAGAGTTATTTACTTATATATTTGAGCCTGACTGCAAAAACATTTTACTTTTTTTTATGGAACCATATGAAAAATTTTTAAAAAAAATTCGAATATGTTTAAGAGCCTGATCGCAAATACATTTTACCTTTTTTTTAGAACCATATTGAAAAAAGTCGGAAATGTTTATGAACCTGATCGCAAAAACATTTCACCTTTTTTTTTACATACATATAAAATAAATAAGTACTTTTTCTTTATTTGAACTTTACATTTATAAAATTTGGCACAGTGGTTGAGAATTACTTGTATCATAAGTAAGACAAATTTTTGAATGGTAAAATAACAGGAATCATTACTAAAGGATATTTATTGAATAAGTACTTTGAATAAATAAAAATAAATACTTAAATCTTGAAAATGGCTTAATAAAAGAAAAATTTAAATATCTTATTCGGGGGGGGGGGGGGGAGGGTTAAGAATTGAAATAGGAATAAATTAATTAATTAATTAATAAAAACAAAAAATAAAATAATGCTGAAAATATATTATATTATATATATATTCTATATATTTTTAATTTTAAATCATTGTGAACAGAATAGTTTTATGATCAATCGACTTTTGGTTAAACATTCGAATCACCACCATCAGAAGGGCCATTTGGATCAGCATTTTCTCCATCATTTGTAGTATCAGGCGATTCAGTTGGTTGGTTGCTTTGTCGGCATGAATATACACTCATTCCAGGCCTTTCTTCTTGGCACTCCATCACTGAAATCGTATGATTATAATAAATAATTTAGAAATAGATTCATTGAAATGGAAAATAAAATTAAATAAATAAATAATGAAAATAAAAATAAAAGATATATATTCACTTGAAATACAGCAGACAGCGACTATTAAAAGAATGAAAGCCTTTTTCATTTTGAATTTATTTTTTTTCACTTTTAAAAAGTTAAGGTAGAAATGATATTTGAATTTCAACTAATACTAGGTGTTCTTGAAAATTGTCTTTTATACTTGAAAAGTTCGAAAAAAAAAAGTTTACCTGAGTCATAATATACACGAATAATAATAATTATTTTACTATCATAAATAATAATATTACTAAGTTTGCATATTATTATTACGGTATTATTATTTGAAAATTTGATAAAAAAAAATAAAATAAAATTTTATCAACACTAATATGAATATGAATGATAATAAATTTATCAATTTTTTTTTTTAATTTTTTTTCTTTATCCATATCTAAGTTGTAAGAATGTAGAAGGTATGTATGTATAATATTTTATATATAATGTAAGTAATATAATTCTTACAATTTTTAGGATAATTTAATTACATTTTTCAAAAATAATTATATATATAAGTTAATTGAAATATTACAATTAATCACATCAAAATTTTCATTTAAAGTATTTAATTCATTATTAATTTAATAAATTTAAAATTTGAATTAATAAGTTATCTATTGTTTCAATAATTATACTAATAAATAATTAATTGTATCGAAAGATAATAATAATAATAGTATTTATTATCATTTTAGATTATGACTGATGAATGATAAATTTATATTAGTCATTTTAGTTATTTATGCCCAATTCAATATCTATAAATTAATTATTATAATTTTTTTTATATATACCTACTTAAAATATAATAAATAGAAATACTTATAAATAGTATTGCTTACCTATTCAAACTAAAAATTATATTTTCTATTTATCTTACATAATGTCTGTTTGCGTATGGCTCCAACATTTGTTGGCAAATTTTAAATTTGCCACCCCCTCCCTTCATAATTTTTAATTTAAAAAAAAAGTTATATTGTATATATATTATTAATAGATATTTATGTGGACAAAACGTCAGAAAGTCTGACTTAATTATTGTAATTTTTTAAAAAGGAAAATGAGGGAGGCAAAATGAATTTTCCGATGTTGGCACACCCCACCCTTTGCTTTTGAAGTTTACTTAAGACCTCAATATCCAACTCTCACTCTCTTCCTATTGCCATCTGCTTTCCACTATACCACTAAACAAGATTGAGCATTCAACTTTTATTGGAGAAATGTGTAGTATTTTTATATATATCTAATTTAAAATTGATTTTCTTTAAAATTAATTTATACATTTCTGCAAATCCTAATTTGGATTTGCATTACAAACGGATGAGACTTTTGGTAAATTTCACGCGCCATTTCTAGCGTTTTGATCGGTTTTCGTCTTAATTAAACTTTAATTAAATTATATATTTTTATCTTAAGATTAAAATCAAAATTCGATTGCCTTTTCTATTTCTTTACCATCCTTTCAATCTAATTTCTTTCATTTGGATAAATTTTTATTATATTATTTATTTGCCAGGTACCTTCCAGTCTTCCTTTCAATGAAGTCCGATTAGCCTTATCCGATCCTCATTCCATTCATTTTGCATATTTTCTAAAAAATATTGTTGACGACACACACGGTCAACCTTTTTTTTCTTGTCTTTAATTCAAGACTTAAGCCAGGCTAACTCTCCTCGCCCCCTCAATGTCTATATATAGGTAATAGTTTAGTCTAACCAATGTAGCATAGATTTGGATAAAACTCAACAACTGGTAAGAGTTGATTCCTTTTTTGATTCAAAACAAACTTTCGTTAAAAAGTATGTGGCGGTCGCTTCTAGTTTACGAGATAAAAATTATTAAAATTTGCATATAAACTAGTTATGAATGAGCAGCCATTTAATAATGTTTTATTGAGTAATTCACTAATTTTCTATTTTTATAAGTTCGGTTTTGATATAAGAAAATTATTTAATTAATTAATTTTTTAATCTTCTTATATTCAAACCGTCTATAAAAATAGAAAATTAGTGAAGCCCTCTGTTGGTAGCTAAATAGAATATCAATGGATTTATATCTATCTCTCTATCTCTGTGGCTCTACAGAACTCGAAAGTTCTTGGCCACAGCAACCATATTTCTCCAAGTATTCCTATTCTGAGCCACAACCCTCCCATCCCTACCCTCTCTCAACTCTCTCACGCCCCTTTCTACATAATCCACCCACCGCATCCTTGGTCTTCCAAGCGGACGTTTCCCACTCGGTCTCTCCACTAATATATTTTTCGCCATTCTGTCCTCTCATTTTATTATTAATTTTTCTAGACCATAATTATTTTCCTCCCTTAGAAGAAACTTATCTAACACTCTGGCGGTAAAGGATTCAAAACTTATTAGTCGCTTCAAGCAGATTCCTCTAACAGTCTCTGACCAGACCGACCACCTATTCTCTTCCAACTTTTTCAAGTTCTCCTTTATCTTTAGTCAACCAACTGAAGATTTCTCAATTGGTCTGACCATAACTAACCAAGTTCCCTGCTTGTCTTTTGCACTCTTCTATTCACGTAATCTATATATACAATATATTTAATTTACATTTGTTTGATTCATTATATTAAAATTGTTAATTTATATACATTTTAATTTAAAGTGAGTTATACGCTTTGCCAAAACTCTGAATAATTTGTGAACAGAAATATTAAATATACTTAGTAAGATTAAATTTGATCGAATGTTCTCCGATTTAATCCGAATTGATATTCTCCTAACATTAAAAAAAACTTATAAATTATCTCCCCTCCCAGCCCAATTCATTTACCCATCCATGTTGCATGAGGCATAAGTAGAGGGTTATTCCAATAATAATAATAATAATGATTTTATTTTTGATTTTATATATGAATAAGGTAAAACCGAGGGATATGATAGTAGTTTTATGTTATATACCTCGAAACTTAGGCATTTTGGCGTGAGAAAGTATTTTGGAAACGATAGTAGCCACATAAAAGATTAAATGAAGCCTGTCTACATTAGTTATAAGCGAATCATCGTGTAAGGAGGATTTGTTTTGTCCGCCATCTTGAAGATCAACACATCTGAATTTGATCATATTTATTTAAAAGGCTTGTAATTTTTTGCGATTTTTGCAAGTTTAGTGTATTCTACGTTTTGCACATTGTTTAAATTAATATTACAACTTATCTATTTCCATATCCATTATTATTATTATTATTATTATCATCGATATTATTCACATATGCCTGTATTGTTTGCAATTTTGGAAGTCTTTATCTAAAATTGTGTCGAAGGAGTGATATACGCGTAATGCATTGTATATGTGAGGGATATAGCGTGTTTTACTTTTACTTAACTGTGAAAAATTGTACCCTTCCAACAATTTGGTAAGACGTGGGAAATATTTATAGTCACAGAGCATAAGTTAGTTGTCTTACTTAATTTGGCTAGAACATTTTCCTTTCTTTTAAAAAGTAAAATAGAGGGAGAGAGAGAGAGAGGTTCTAATTATATTCGAATAGAATATATTTTATTAATATAAGTATTATTATTATAAATTTATCAATCATCATAAACATCGATTTATTTTAAATATTCTCAAATAATAGCTCTATTTTAATATATAATTAATTGCTAGAATTATTAATTTTATATTCACTGAAATAAATCAATAAGGCGCTGAATGACAACATCTATATATAAAAAAAAGGTTTTTGTCTGCACATTGGTCAGAATTTAAATTTTTTTTGCATATCTTCGCATTTCATGTGACCTCTAGAATCCAAAAGTGACTAGAATGTTTTATGTCTGTCTGTCCGGAAATTCTGACGTTATAGACTCAAAATTGGCTAAACCGATTTCGATGAAATTACATCACAATATTTTTGCATATCTTTATTTGAACATAGGCTGTAAATTTTATTAATATCTATTCAATAACTTCAGAAATTAATTTTTTAAAATTTGATATGTACATGTTGTCATTCATCAGCGCAAAGAATACAATACAATATTTATATTATATTTATATTTTTATTTTTCTAATATTTACAATAATTCAATTGTTGATATTGGCCTTTTTAACTTATTTAACACACTGAAAATATTCACATTGCGACTATATTACCTCTTTTAATTTTTAAGATTATATGAATAAATAAATTGAATTTTGATCTCATAATTGCATTTTCACGCAAGTTTTTGATATGAGTGGACAATGTAGGAAGAGACGTGAGAGAAAGGGTAGGGGTTAGATGGTTATAGTTCCGGATAGGGACACTTGGAGAAATATGGTTGTTGCGGCCAAGAACTTTCGAGTACCGTGGAGCCACAGAAATAGATAGATATAACATATACAATAATAATATATATAATTAATTTACTGATTAAATTAAAATATATTTTAAATAAGAAACCCAAAAACAAATGTTTTATGTAATATACTGATCGAAACAAAATGGATGACAACCATTTCCATATAAACTTTCTGGTTTTTGAGAGTTTGAGCTGGGTTCTCATACAAACCATTGTCTTGGAACTTTTTTCTTCCTCAAGGTCGTTCTTTGTGATTGACATCCAAATCATCACTTTTAAATCGTTGAAACCAAAACCAATTTCATTTCACATGGAGGAATCGATTTAAAGAAAATACATCGAAACAAACTAACAGACAGACATTCTCTTATATACCTATATATATATATATATATATAAACCTCTGACTTTGTACGTCCTACGCAAGGAGGGTATATCAATGAGGTGTCCTATGATCAGTAGAACGGGTCCTCTCAACTTTTACCTTGATTTTTCTTGATCGGAGGCGCTATCAAGTAGCTTTTCCCCAATGTTGTTCCTGGAGGCTGGGTTGACTCCGTCCCATAGACCCCAGCTAGGGAAATTCCCTTGCCAGGCCCGGGAGGCAGGTTCGCTACCCGCACACCCAATGGTGCCTTATAAATATATATATACATTCAGAAAATAAATTATTTTGTATAAAAAATATCATATTTATAAATAATGGTATTATTATAATAAATCAAATTATGGAAATTATTAGAATGGCTCAATATAATTTTTATAAAAAAAATCCTTGTTTTATTTAAATTCATTTTATTTATATTTTATATTAAAATAAATAAATAAATGGAACATGACATCAAGGTAATATTGAAAAATAATAAATTGGTATTTATTTCATTAGTGCTTTAATTTCTTAAATGACTAATAAATAATTATATATATGATTGTCAAACTAAATACCATATATAGTAATATGTTTATAAAACTAATCCTAGAAAATATCTTAAAGATAACAGGTTATGTGAAATTAAACAAAACAAAAATTGTAACCCACTTTTTTTTGATAATAAAAAAATAATATTTCGAATTTTTTTTTCATTTTTTTTTAACTTTTTAAAAACAAAAAACGATATAATAATAATTTCATATTTTTACATTTGTAATATATTTAATAATTGAATTTTTAATTTTGTCTTAAATTAATTTCAAAGCTTTATTTTAATATTGATAATTGATATGGATTATATTTATATTACATATTAAAATGAAACAAACAAATAAAAGAATTTTATGAAATAAGTGCAATTTAAATATTAATTTAATATTTTTAAAAAATCTTATATTTTTAAGAATGGCTTTATGGCTAGCTATATGAATATAAAAATAAATAAAATTAAAATGTCTTTGTGTTATATTAAAAATTTGGCTAATGTCCTCTGTGAAAGGACTTTAGAGACCAATTTCATCGATATCATTGATGAACTTTATATATAAGAAGGTATTTACACAAAAAAACTGAAAATAGATTAATAAAAAGTTTATATAGATATATATATAATTGTAAAACTTTACAAATAATTACAAAAGAGAAATTATAATACATACATGAATCTGCTCTGATTACTTAATATTTCCTAATTTTCTTAATATATATAGTATTTATTATTTTATTTTTTATGTTACCATTCCTTAGAACAGAGGTGGGCAAATACTTTTAAGCCCGGTAATGTCTACCGTGCCGGAGGATCATAAACTGCTGGACAAAAGTTTTGCATAAAATTTAATAAAATGGTTTAACACTATTATATATATTTATAATTTACACCTAACGCTAATTGTATAGGTAAAATGTCACTTCCGGTAGTCAGATCATGATGAAATTTGGTATCTGAATTTTTTTCATATTTTTAAATCTATATACAAAATATGAAGCAAATGTCTCGAAGCAAACTGGTACTTTACTTGAAAGGTAAACGCAACCAGTGTAGGTAAAGTATCACTTCCGGTTTACCGATTTTGACGAAATTTTGATAGAAATCTACTGTTTTGATAGAAACTGTGAATAATATCGGTGTACAAACTTCGAAGTCCTAGGTTGATTACTTTCTGAGTAAATTTGCTCACAGACAAACATTACATACATACACACACACACAGACATAATTCGAAAAATGGTATTTCCCGACTCAGGGAGGTCTAAAACGTCAAGATCTATCGAAATCTCCAAGTCGAAATTTTTGACGATTCCAATACTTCCCTTATACTAAGTATGCGGGAAAGTAAAAATGTAAGAAAATATTGTAATTATAATTATAAAAACAATTTTTCATTTTAAATTATTTATTTATTTTGTAT
Organism: Labia minor; assembly: GCA_963082975.1. Classification (NCBI taxonomy): domain Eukaryota; kingdom Metazoa; phylum Arthropoda; class Insecta; order Dermaptera; family Spongiphoridae; genus Labia; species Labia minor. Next base: position 7,747,865 of record OY720347.1, on the reverse strand, counting down.
TTACTTATAATCATCGCATATGAACTCTGACTAAAGGAGAAATAAGAGACTAAACATTAAACGAATTAAATTAAACAAAAAAAAAATATATAATAATGGATTTTAGTTTCAAATTACAACATTTTTAAATTTTATGCAATACTTTTGTCCAGCAGTTTATTTCGAAACACCAAACCGTGACATTCGTTTTTATTTAGAGGCATATTGACGAAATTGAATGAAAGATCGAAATAAGAGCCAAACTCTTCAACGGGGCCGGCGGGATAAAATAAGCAAAAGGGCCGGATCCGGCCCGCGGGTCGGTTTTTTCCCACCCCTGCTTTAGAATATATCAAAATAGCAAAATAGAATAATTTTTTTATGCAGTATATTTAAAATTTAGAAAAAATAAGTTTTAAATTAAAAATAAATTTGAAAAAATTAAATATATTCACAAAAAATAGATTTTTATTAGAAATACTTCTCATTGAATGAATTTTTATAAAACCAAATAAAAAAATTAAATTGTTTAATTTATAAATATTCAGTGGAAATATTGAAAACAATTGAAAAAATCAAATTGATTTATATATCACGAGATGTATATATATAGGGAGAGGGAGAGAGATATTATATTCAAAAAGTAAAATGAATGAGTAATTAAGAAAAAAACCCTATAACTTTTGTAGGTCCTACGCAAGGACAAAGTCGGTTATATTAATGAGGTGTCCTATGATCAGTAGAACAACCTTTACCTGGATTTTCTTGATTGGATGCGCTATTAAGTAGCTTTCCCAAATTTGATCCCGAGGCTGGGTTGACTCGATCCCATAGACCCCAACTAGAGAAATTTCCTTGCCAGGCCCGGGACTTGAACCAGGAACCACGAGAATGTGAGGCAGCTTCGCTACTTCCCACCCTGTGTCGCCCTAGTAATTATGAATTTTAAAGGTCCAGGACTAGAAGACCGTGGAAGGCTATAGAAAAAAACAACATTATGAGTTGAAAAATTTTCTTTTTTTATATATATATTTGTATTCATTTAATTTTTTTTTTTATATTAATATTTAAACAATTTTTTTTAAAGAATATTTCTAAATAACAATACATATTATATATATATCTAATAAATAAATAAAATAATTATAAAAATTTTAATTGATTTATTATAATTATTTTATTAATTTTTTTCATTTGTAAATTAAGATACATAATAAAACTCATATTTGTTAATTATAATAATTTATTTCTTTTTAAAATTTTTTAATAAAATTAAGTTATTTTGGTGATGAAATAAATTATTTATATATATAATAATTGGCTTTTTTCTATATATATATTATAATATATTCTATCTAAAATAAAATAAAATAAAATAAAATAAAAAAAATAAAAATAAAAAAAAAATATATATATATATATATATATATTTATTTATATAAATTATAGAAGTGTGAAAGTGTCCATATATATAATATATATATATATATATATATATATATATGAGTAGTTAAAGACAAGCCTCAAGAAGCCACATATGAGAGAGTGTGGATGGTAGAATAAGTAGTAAAGTATATCAATTGATATGATGTAATAAGAGAGGGTGGAGGGGGGTGGGGGTGTAGCATGGTAAAGAGGTTTTGAAAGATAACAAGAAGAGCAATGGCAGCAAAAAGTTGAATGCGATGCAGCAGGGTAGAGGAGCCATTTATATATATATTTATTTACGGCCCATCACAAAGCCAATAGTATAGTTTCTGGAGGCGCGGCCAATTCGTCGCAGCCGGTCTAAAAAATTAAAAAAATATAATATTATTTTTTTCGTTTAATTAAAATTATTCTTATTATTAATTAATTATATAAGTAAATATAAAGGAGATTTTATATGAATCACTTGGAGAGATAGAACAAAAAAATAGTTGAATGAATTTGGAAATCACATAAGCACCTTTTACTCGAAAAGAAAGGCTTGGAGAGAGTGAATAGTTTCATGAAAAGAATAATTATTTAGAAGTACCTACAGATGGCATCAGCAATCAAGCAAAAAATTACACTGCTCTGATTTAAATACTCATTGATCAAACATAATGTATTAAATAAATATTGTATATAACCCATATACATCATTAATCAATATAATTGATTTTAATGATTTGATTTTAAATTATTAAAAACCAAAATTTTATAATTATTTTTCGTTCTAACTTCTAGTTATTATAAAGTAATGCATTACAAAAGAGATATTCAAAAGAATGGCAATGAATTGATTACAATTTGTCATGTCAATTTCTTTTTGTTTCATTCAATTTGTTTGATTCTAATTTAATTTATTTATTCAGTTAAATATTATTTTTATTTATTTCTTTTTTTTTTTTATATTAAATACATAAATAATTTGCTGAAGTAGTAGTACTATATATATTTTGCTTTTTAAAAAATAAATTAAAAGCATTATTTTGGTGATATTTTAAAAACGCAATTAATCCGTGACAGTTAACAAAATATAAAGAATTTAAAAAAAAAAAAATAAATATACAATCCAATCTAATAACGTCACAACGATTTTGTTGTTGATGTAAAAAGAAAATAGTGAGTAAAGAGAGGGATTAGATTCATCTCATCAATTTAGAAAGCTAAATATAATTTTTTCTTTTTTATTATTAGAATTTTCAATCCTCTTTGATAAGTATTTGTGAGTGTTTTTTAAAAGAATTCTTTTTTTAAACATCGTTAAAGTTTTTTTATACGATATTTTAGAGGAATTAGAAAACATTCATGAATTATTAATATTTAATGTTTGAATGGATTTGAAAGAACTTCTTCAACTGGATTGGAATAAAAAAAACACACTTTAATATAAAGAACTTAAAATATTTTAATATTACAGATATTATTATTAAAATAAATTGAAATGATCTCCGCTAAATTAATTACTCTAAAAATATTTTAAGAATTTTTCAACATTAAAATAAAAATCAAGTGTTTGCCAAAATTTATTTCTTATTTCAAATTTAATTAGTTAATCAATTACACAAAAACTATTCATTAATTTATGTAGCTATATTATATACTTATATCGGAGGCGCTATCAAGTAGCTTTTCCCCAATGTTGTTCCCAGAGGCTGGGTTGACTCCGTCCTATAGACCCCAGCTAGGGAAATTCTCTTACCAGGTCTGGGACTTGAACCCGGGACCATGTAAATGTGAGGGAGGTTCGCTACCCACACACCCAATGGCGCCTTATTATATGCCTATATACTAGATAATAAAACGTTTAGTATATTTAAGTTATAAGAATGAAATTATATGAGAAATTAAATGATGTAAAGCTAATATGGAATTAGTTATAATTTTATATATTATTTATTTATTTTCCTGATATATCATTAATGAGGGATGGTTGTTCCCCTCTCCTCAAGTGAATCTATGATTTCTCCAATCACTCAACATGGATTAATAACGTTACTTAACTCCCTCTTTTCGTTCAAATTCTATCCAACTGTTTATCTTTTATCTCTCTCAAATAGATTTATATAGAAACTAGTAAGTATTACCTAGATAGTGTTTTGTATAATTTTTAAAGATATTCCTGATTTTTTTCCCAAATTACAATTTATAAATATTTAAAAATAATTTTACTTAAAAAAAATATTTTTAAAAATAAAAAATAATTTAAAAAAAACCGATACAAAATTTAAATGTAATTGTTCACTTTAGCATATGTATCATGGATTTGGATAAAAGTTTACCAGTGGATTCCTTTTTTAATTCCAAAAAAACTTTCTTTATGTAATATTTGTCGGTCGCTTCTAGTTTATGAGTTAAAAATTATTAAAATTTGCATATATATTCAATTTAGCTATCATAAATGTTTTATTGATTTGACCACAAGAGGGCTTCACTAATTTTCTGTTTTGTTTTTTAGTTCAGTTTGGATATAGAAAAATTAAAAAAGTAATTAATTAAATACATAGTGAATTAGTTAATAAAACTATGGCTGCACATTTCGACGTTCATAACCAGCTAATCTGTCAATCTTAACAAATTTGTATCTCGTAAGCGACCGACAAATATTGTATAAGGAAAATTTCTTTTGAATTAAAAAAGGAATCCACTGGTAAAGTTTTATCGAAATCCATGATACATATCCTAAAGTGAATAATTACCAATTTAAATTTAAAAAATAATAATAATATAAAACAAAAGGCAAACACTTGGGAATACATAAAATAAAAAAAAATGTTGAAAAATTCTAAATTTTAATGTTAGGCAGATAAAAAAAATAATATCCTATAAATATATCTACGAAATGATAAGAAAAAAAAATTAAAAAGCATAAGAAAAAGAAATTTTAAAATATTGAGAGCTGTAGCAAAAAATAAAAAAAATGAAGTAACAAGCACATATTTATGGTAAATGAATATTAATTATTCAACGTAAAAAAAAATAATTAGAATATAAATTTAAATATCGGCTAATTTTAAATTGAGCCTTGTTAAGAAAACATCGATCGTGTTCTGATTTATTCTAGAAAAATGATGATGAATGATTAGCAGGAGGCAACAAATTTTGTCGGCCCAGGGAGGCAAATTCCATTCCATATTAAATCAACACCTGTTAAATAAATAGATTAAATAGATAGTATCATTAAAGAGAGAAAAAGTGAAATTGGCTATGTTAACGGTAATGAATACATAAAAATGGGAAGGCAAACACAAAAGGCACAGACATTTAACCTAAATTGACAAGAGAGTAAAGAGGTAGAGGTAGTTTGTGGCAGGGGTTGAGAGGAGGGATGGGGAGTTGGGGTCTAGAAAATAAGGAACACAGAGAAAGACACCAGTCAAGATCTACTTAGTATATTATATTATACAATCAATCAACTTTACAGAAAAATGTAACTACAATACCCACTAGAAACATCCGTCAACAAATATTGTGATAATAATAATTTGAATTAATTATTAAATTACAAGGGATATCTGTAGATGGTAGATTTAACCGGTTGAATAATTTTACCAAAATAAAATATTTTTTATTTCAATTAAGTAATGTGTATTGATATTAGATTAATTTCTTTGTCAATTCATTATCATAGGAAATTTCTAATATAGGTAATAAATGTATATCAGCGGTTTCCAACCTGTGGGGCGCGCCCTCCTTGGGGGCGCGAAGGTATTAGAACCAATTTCAAATGCCCGCGAAGGCAATTAAAGTGCCCGTAAACTTTTGAAAATTTTCGATTCTTTATCAATTTTTTTCCAATATGGTTCTAAAAAAAAGGTAAGATGATTTTGTGGACAAACTTTTGAACATTTCTGATTTTTTTCAATTTGTTTTTCAGTATGGTTCTAAAATAAAATTTGCGATGCTCTGAACCATGGCCCACCCCTGTTGTTATATTTCAGAAATGTGCCCGACTATTGAAAAAGAATTAGATTATTACAAAAATTAAGGGAGCGCAAAAATTTTTTTTAGAAAAAGAGGAGTGCCGGTACAGAAAGGTTGGAAACCACTGATACTACATTTACAAAATTTGGAAAATTCAACGGTTTTTTTTTCTTTTAATTCAAAAAACGATTTTTTCATCAATTAATATTTTCTCATTTATTTATTTTTATTTTATTTTATTCTTTCTATTTTTAAATTCTTATACTTATTTATTCATAACCTCAAAATAATAGTAAAAATTAATTATTAAATTTCATACAATTATTTGAAAACTCCAAAAATAAAATCAAAGAGAGAGAAAAAAATGACTTAGTCAAATGAAAACATATAATAATTTAATGTTGTTGATATTTTTAGGGAACTTCCCAAAAAAAAAAAAAAATTTGAATGCCTCGATATATGACGTCAACATTTCATTGTTGACAATTTATTTTCAGAATGATACTTAAAAAAAAAATATTCAAACTCAAATACACCTACCTAAACATTTATTATAGTAAAAATAGAGGAATGTTAAGGGGAAGGTTAAGAAAAATAAATGCCATGCAAATATTCAAGCTAATTTTATCATACTCGTTTCAAATATCAAAACATACCCACTAAATGCCAAACCAAGAATATTACTTAATTAATTAATAATAATAATAATAATCAGTTTAGAATTCTTTTAACAAGTTCCCGCCGGCTTCAAAAAATATCTATTTATTTTATGTGGCGGCATAAGCCACCGGTGGTACATGCCGGCGGGAATGTGTTAATCTTATAAAATTTTAGTGTAAGAATTTACTAAAAAATTTAATGAAAAGATAGTGTGTATATCTATATATCTATATATCTATATATATATATATATAGATATATATATGATATAAAAAGAGAATAAGGATATATTGTACAAATACCTAGAGAGTGAATGATCAGCTTATGAGCTGGTTGCTTCCACACGCGTCTTGCGTACTGCAAAAACAACATCACCTTTTTCAAATAGGTATTCTGATCAATAAAAACAGTGATATAAATAACTCACAAATATGTTATAATATTAATAAATATAATAATAATGAATTACTCGTCACGATAAATGAATTTTTAATTTATTTTCAAAATAATAATAAATGATTTTATATATCAAATGAAAAATATATGAATTAATTAAATGCAAATATATACTTTCTTGTAAAATAATTTATAATTTCAATTATAATATAAATAATTATTAGAGCAGAAGAAGAGAGGATTAAGTGATAAGAATATAGAATCGTAACGAGTAAAATAATCATCATTTTTAAAAATAAATTAAAAAAAAAACAAAAACTAATAGCACATATCTTAAACAAATCTATTATTATTATATAAGTATTAATAATACAAGACATACAGGCATTGAAAATTGACTAATAATAAGGTGACCCATATTTTGAAAACACCAAATCAGGACAATTTACCTTTTTTTAGAAGCAAATTGAAAAATTTTTGAAAAAAAGTACGAAATATCTTAAATATTTCAAAAAAGAAGGACAGTTAGGAGGACACTTACAAAAGAAGTACAGAGCTTACAAATAGAGGACGATTGGTCACCTTACTAATAAAAAAGACATAGGTTAATTCATTTTTAATATTTTCTTTAAAATATAATAATTAATAATATTAGAAAATATAAAAAAAATAGAAACAAATAATGCAAAAATCGATTTCAAAATGTTATGTAATATACGCTATATGAGTGTTTTTGTCCACCCCCAAAACAAGACTCAAGACATTTAAAAAAATAGGGAAATAGAAATTATTAACCAATATCTAACGCTCAGTAAATGTGGCTCTCACCAAAGCTTTCCAAATTAATTTATTAATATTAATTAATATTTGGTTATACAAATTGAGTTTTGAATTTATTTGTTTTATTTTTATTTTTAATTATAAATAAAACTTTTATAATAAAAATTATGAAGTAATTATTTTATTTTCTCTGTTTACTTAGCACTTACTAAAACTCGTATATGGTATATATCAGTGTTCTCCAAAGTGTGTTTTAGAAATTCTTATTATTTTTTTACATCATTAGAAACACAAAATTACTTCTATTTTTCTTGTATAATTATTTTATTATTTTTTATAAAATAAACAATTTGAAAATTATTAATATTTTAATTACTTTTATTTTTCTTATCTAATTATTTTGCAATTTTTATCTATGAAATAAACAACTTGATTTTTATTGAAAAAGAAAATTTGTGTTCTAAAAAAAATCCTCTGACTTTGTACGTCCTGTGAGGCAGGTTCGCTACCCGCACACCCAATGGCGCCTATTTGTGTTCTAAATAAATGTTTTTTTTTAATGAAGTGGGTCGTGACAAATTTTAAGACCTCGAACCGGGTTGCGGTCAAAAAAGTTTGGGAAACACTGGTATATGCCATATAACCATAATTGAAGTGAGGCCAACTCTAATCTATGTAGTATAAATTAATATGTTGTTGTTGAAATGTGTAGTAGATTAATTGTAAAATAATTTCCATCTATCCCTGAATGACTGGTCTTATTTTGAAGATAGAATATAATAAGTTCCTTTCATTGTTTAGAAAACAACACATGAAACGAAATATAAATGATCATCAGAACGTTAATTAAAACAACAACAAGGAATTAAAAACAAAATAAGTCACAAATTATCAATCATTCAAAAAGAAAATAATCATGAGCTTGAAATATGTATTTTGTTTTAGAAAACTAAAACAAAAGCAATTGACTTTATATTAAGCCCAATTTACACGGGCTTAGTACTTGTCATTAGTTCAGGAGTGGACAAATACTTTTTAAGCGCGGGCCAAAATAAAATTTTCAAAATGTCTTCCGGGCAGGAGGACCATATTTCGAAAACACTAATAAAAAAAATTTATCTTTTTTTTTAAGAGACATATTGAACGAAAAATCAAAATAAGAGTCAACTTTTTCAACGGGCCGGCGGGCGTTTAAAAAGCTCGCGCTTAAAAGTATTTGCCCACCCCTGAACTAATGACAACTACTAAGCCCGTGTAAATTGGGCTTTAGATGTGTCAGCAACAATTAATTTCTATTGATTTTAAGAATTATACATTTCAATTTGATTTAATATACAAAAAAGTTGAAATATTTTCTCTTCGAATAATTGTACTTGTTAATATCTTAAAATCATTACAGAACATATGAGATAATTAATTAATTTATAATAGATATATAATTTTTGAAAAATGAGAGTGTATTATATTTAATATTTGTTCAAGTTAGTTTTGGTTATAGAAAGTAAGAGAGAGAAAGAGTGACGGAGACATGAAACAGAAAAAAAAAGAGAGAGAGAGAGAGAGAGAGAAAAGAAAGATTTAATGTTTTGAAGTAGCCTAAACAAGAAAAAAAAATTCATCTACAAAAAGATTTTAAGTCTCTATTTAAATCTTTAAGTAGTAAAAAAATATTAGTTTAACATTGGAAAGAAAAAAAAAATATTTTGTTTTTCTCCGGAAAAAATTACCAAAAATAGTTTGATGCTTTTAAAAATGAGAATTCAGTCGCCGCAAATGATTGATTGAGTGTATGTAGTAAGTGAGAGAGAATGAGATAAAGATAGATATATAGATAGTGAGTCGAGGATCGAGGTGGATGGTTGATCTCTCATTTATTTCTTGCATTCTAGACAAAAGCACGCGATTGCGAGGCATTAGAATTCATCCAACATCCACTATTTACAACATAAAGGGACTTATTATAGAATGTATCATGAAATTATTATCATTCAAATATTAAACGAAGCAAGGGTTAATTAACATTTGTGTTGTGGTGTGTGTTTTGGGGGGGAGGTTGTTCTAAGGTGAGGCAGGGTGGACGGGGGTCATACTTTCAATGGGTCCAAAAAAAAGAGAGCTAAAAGAAAGTTTTAATTTTTTCAGAATGTCAAAGTAAATATCAATAGAAAAAGAGAATGAAAAAGTGAAAAATGTGTGGGTTGGTAGCTGGACGGCTTATTTTGCCATGCGAAGCGCCGATGGGGGCACAAACGGCGCTCTTCAAAGTTATATTGAGAAGGGGGGGTGGGGGGTGGGTGGGCGCAGTACCTGTGGCCAGGGCGAGTCTACTTGAGGGCTTGTCTGCGCAGGTTGTTAAAGAAACGGAACTGAAGCCGCAAAGTTAAGTCTTTCCGTACTGAGGACAATACATAAAAAAAAAATAAGAGAAAAACAATCTCTTTTCGGATTCATCATCATCCATCATTCATCATTACCAAGTCAATGTATTTATTTTGATTTCGTGGTTATGTGTTTGTTCATTTTTTTTTTTTTAATAAATAAAATGTATTGATCCTGTATTATGTTTTCAAGAGGGTTATGTCCAATTATATGTAATGTATATACCTACAATAGATCTAAAACATGACTAGTGACATTGTCAAAAAAAAGGTCTTGGCGTTGTTCTGGAGACTGAAATGGGGTGGGGTTATCATTGAGACAACAACAACAAATGTCATGTTTGTGTTGAAGTGTGAGTTTATGGTAATACCATGGAGGTATATGGAGGTACCATTCCGTTTGTTTTTTGTGGTGGGAGGTGGCACCAAAAAAGTAGGGAGAAATTCTTGTCGTCCATTTTCGATGTACCAAAACATTGAATTTTCCATAAGACATAATACTTTTTTTTCCAATTTTCTCGTATGTTTGAAAGTTTTTCTTAGTTATTTCTTCTTTATTTTATAGTTTAGTTAATATATTTAATAATTATAAATAATTTTTGATAATTTAATTTGTATTTAATATTAAATTATTTTTTATTAGATTCTAACTGGATTCTAAGACCAGGTTAGGATTACACCTGGGTTTAGTTTATAGATAGTTGTTATTTTATTTTAGTTTTTAAAAATAATTATCATGGCATGTTCTGCATATGGATGCACGATGTGGAAATAAAAGTAAAAGACAGCTAGGTGAAGAAGGCCGGCTCGATGTGTAAGCACTGGATGCGTCATACATTAATAGATATATTTTTTGTTTATATTTTATTTTTTGTAATCATTTTTCCATTAAACTAATGATAATTTCTTTTTTTAATTGACTAATCATCAGCATAATGAAGAGAATGATTGCCGCAACATTTAATTTTATATATATATATATATATATATGCATATCAGAACGGCCTGTAGTTCAAATAAAATAAAATTTAAAGAGTTTTTTCTTCATGAAGAAATTTTTGCTCACATAATTTTGCACAAAAAAGGCCCGAAATTTGATGATATATTAACATTAAGATCAATGGAAAATATAATGTTTTGGTACATCCAAAATGGCGGCTGTAACGTCAGATAGGCGACAACTTTTGTTCGGAATGTTCCCTCCCTACCTCCCTGGGTAATACTGATCATGGAGAGTGAAAGTAAGACATAGGATGACAATAAACTTAAAAGAACAAGACATTTGTTGAACAGCAGAACCCCAGACACAATGGGGGATTTGAAGAGTGGAACATCACCGCTTTAGGAAAAAATAAATTAAAATTTCTGCAATTAATTCAATATTAATTAATATTAATATTTTAAAAGATTAATGAGAATTTTTTTTCTATTTATTGATAATTATTTATTAATAATAAAGATAATTAAAAAAAAATTGTTAAGATAAAAAGTATAAATAAAAAAATATTTTTTGATAAATAAAAGAAAAAAGAACATACTGAGCAATTTGGAAAAACGGGGAGGGATTGTGATGGAAAGAAGAGATGAAAACAGTAGAAATTTGTAAATTGTTTATTAGGTATATTGGTTGGTTTGTAAAGGTATAATGTTGTTGAAATAAATGTTTGTTGGTTGAGTCGATCACTCGTATGCTCCATCTCTCAACTGGAACAAAGTCGTGCAAGAGAGACAGCTACTAATCTATGTATTGTATTTAGTTGAGGAGGGAGACCTCAACATCCTCCTTGGCACAAAAGAAAACATTGGCAGTGATTATGGGTAGGTTTTTCTGGCTAATCAATATCCATAACAATTCACTTAAAGAGACATCAAAGATCACAATGAAAACATTATAAATACTAATCCCAGAGGGAAAATAAGAGAATAGGGAGGAGAGAGGGACATGCCGATAACAGACAGGCAAAGGCGAGTGGAAAAAAAATCATGGTTAAAGGATTGAGGGGGGAGGGAGGAAAAGGGACCCTAAAAATGAGCCTACCACCTACTCACTCGCTTCTGTTCATTTCCGATTCCTAGACGGGACAATGGAAAACGCCGGGGTACCACTACCGATGCTTATGTTGAACTTTGCGGATACTCGGCAGTCTTTAAAAAAAAATGGGACGAAAGAAAGAAGAAATCAAAAAAAAAAAAACAAGGAAAAGATTACAAATTAAAATTAAAGAAGAAATGAAGATATCCAAATTACAATTAATGAAAAGAATTTATTAATAATATAAGTGATTTTTTAAAAAGTACTCAGTCTCCTTGTCCGACACAACACACAATTCTTTTTCTCCATTTTATGAATAATGTATTTAAATCTACATTATTCTTATAATAGCAATAAACCACAAATCAGATTATATTATATTATTCAATTTATTATTCCTCACATTTGACAATCTGTTAGATTTTTTAAAAAGAAAATATGAAATTTTAAATAAAAAAATCCACCCGAATAATTTTTGTTTATATCATTAAAAATAAATTAATAATTTCACCTTAAATTTTTCAAATCACTAATGATAGAGATTTTGAATTAAATTAAGTATATATAGAAAGAGTGAGTAGAATGATTTTAAAAAATATTAAAAATTGAAAATATATAATGCATATTGTAATTTGGATAAAAATGAATTCAGAAGAACTAGAAAAGATGAAAAAAAATATAATGAAAGAAAAATTAGAAAATATATTATATAATATACAATATATTTATTATAATTCATTATGATCATATAAAAATACAAATCCCTATATATTTTAAAAAGATATTTATTTTAAAGATATTCTCATCAAAAACATTTATTATAATTGTATATATTTATTAAATGCAAAAGAATGTAACAGGAAAGAATAAATTTTCATTTATAAACATATATTATATAAAAAAAAATATTAATCTCAAAATTGATCATAATGAATTAAAAGACAGATAACTTTGATTCATGCTTGTGATGAATACATAGAAGTAAATAGAGAATCAAAAATAAATAAAAAAATGAGAAAAATGAAAAGATCTGAAAAAGGTTCAGTACAGATATAAAAAAACTTTAAAAAAAATATGGATTTAGGAGACAAATATTAATTCTAATCAAAACCTGAAATATAAAGAAACAAAAATGCTATAAAACATCATGAATAATCACTAAACAAAATCTATATAAAATATTTATTTTTTGGCTTTCCTATATAAGGGGGTTTAAATTTATTTTTACCTCTAAATAATCTATAAGATATTTCATATAAAACAATTCTTGTAGTTGTTATTAATTCTTGAATTATATTAAATCCTTATATTTAATTAAATTTAAATAATGTTGATATGATGAAGTCTAATGTTGTAGTTTTCATCTGTTAGAAGAAAATAAATTAAAAACAAATTGGATACAAAATATGAGGTGATAAATAAAAATTAAAATCTGCAAAGAATTATCGAAAAATATAATTATTTTTTTAAACTTAATATTATTATTCTCTAGAGTATTTGTTTTTAATTTTAAATACAGTTTTGTGTTACATTTAAAGTATCTTCTAGATACTATAATTGTAAAGAAAAAAAAAGTAAAATTCAAATCTTTTTAATTTACTCACTTGTGTCGATATTACGTTGCAAATGGGATGCAATACGATGCCGAGCGTCATTATATTCAAGATGAAGGCCAAGACGTAAAAGGGTAGGGTTTTTTTCTACCAACTCCGTAATTTCCATTTCAATTTTATTACCAAGAACTTGAGATCGCTAAAAAAAAATTATTAGTGAATTAAAATAAAAAAAAACTTATGTAACTATTTTTTTAAATAAATAAAATATATATATGAAACTTTTAATATAATTTTCTTTAATACCTGATTAGAAATGCGAAACTCCTCTATTGATTTAGAAGCAAGAAGCGATTTGATAAGTCTTACAACCATAGAAGGACTAATGAAATTTGTTTCAACACTAAAAAAAAGTATTAAAAAATATATAGATTTATTGCTTTAAAAACATTGGAATTGTAAATTAATTTTTTTAAAATATCCCAAACTGTCTCAAAATATTTGTGAAACTAGAGGTAATAAATATCTCGGGGGGGGGGGGGGGGGGGCTAGAGAGAGTGGAAGTATATATAAGATAGAAGACATATTTTTTGAGATTATCCAACTAAGATTTTTCTTTTGGTATGTCATTCTTTACTCTAGCTCAGTGATTCCCAAACTGTGAGTCGCGAAAAAAATTCCTAATACATGAAATGTTTTGGTTCTAAAAAAAAAACGTTTTCTGGACTAAGCTTTTGAACATTTCGTACTTTTTTTCAAAATTTTTTCAATATGCTTCTAAAAATATATAAAAAAAAAGGTAAACCGTTTGTCCCGGTTTGGTGTTTTCAAAATATGGTCACCCTAATTAAGGGAGCCGCGGAAAAAATCCGATGTATTATGGGAGCCGTATACTGAAAAAGTTTGGGAACCTCTGCTCTAGCTCCATGTTATCTTCTCTTTATTTGACATGGGAGATAAGTTTTGTTTATAAAAAATTACTAGCCAAACTAAGATGATCAAATAAGAGCTTATTGAGATGTTTGTTAAATGAACATGGAATCAATAACAGAACCTAATATGTATTATGTACAATTTAAAAAAGAAATTATGTATCATTTTACTATATACACAATTAACTTTATATAGGGATGCAAGTTCTCAATTGGGTAACATTCTTATAAAATAGATGCCAGTTCAAGAAATATTTATTTAGGGAAAATGCACCAATGACCCATAACTTTTTTGTTTTGAAAATTCACGGCTATCTAAGAAATAATCAAAATAACATGTGATTGAGTCAATAAAGCACAAACAAGAACAACAGACAGTTAAATTAATTTATTATTCTTTCCCAACAGTTTAAAATTAAATACAAGTAATTTTAGGTATGCAGAAATTCCAACCAGGGAACCATAAAAAGATTTTGGTTTTACTTGTTTTTTTGGAATGGAAACATCAAATAAACGATTTATATCAAATTCATCGATAATCAATATCCGTAGCACTATTGGTTACACTTTAAAAAAAAAGTGGCTTTAAAAGGTGGCGGTCACTGGTGCTCTATACCCTTTTTGTTTTGGGTGTGTGGTGGCTTGCTTGATTGCAATGTTGAGTGTCCCCATGATTTTGTATATATAAATCTAGTACAAGAGCTGCACGAAATAGTATTAACACGTTCCCGCCGGCATTTACCACCGATGGCTCAGGCCGCTACATAAAATAAATAGACAAATTATGAAGCCGGCGGGAACGTGTTAAATTTGATAATGATAATAATTAGTTTTTAAACAGAAAGAGAGAGAAAGGCAGAATATATATATATATATATATATATATATATATATATATATTGAAAGAAGAAGAAAATGATGTACGATAATAGTAAAAATGAAATTATTTGTGATTTATCTGAGAAATTAGCTCTTAAAACAATTTTGGATTTTTCAATATGGCTGTCCGACATTATTACACTTTAAAAAGATTGATTTTTTCAATAAGGCTTTAAAATAAGGTAAAATTATTTAAAAAAAAATCAATTTAGGGGGTCTACCCAAAACCGAAAAACATGGCAAGGGGTCTACGACAGAAAAAAGTTTGGGAACCTATGGTTTAATAGATCTATAAAAAAATTATAATTATTAAAAACCTAATATAACTTACTTGACTACTCGTACTGTATTGTTATGTTCAAGTGCATCTGCTAATTTAGCTGCATGAATATCTGTCATTCCAGTATTTGTTAAACTCAATGATTCAAGATGAGTGTTTGATGGAATCGCATCGAATAATTGAGAAAATTTTTCATCTGAGATATTCTAAAACAAATAAAATAAAAGACTTATTATTACACTTTAAAAACATTGATTGCTCCGAAGATACAATAACAGTTTATTTTGATAGGATGAGAATTAAAAGCACTCTTTTATTCTCTCTCTCACTGATTAATTAAATGAAAAAGCAAAATAAGCATTTTATTTTTGTTTTAAAAATAATAAAAATATCATTAAATATTTTTTACAATCGTATTAACAATTAATGCTCATGTGAAAAATTTTGTTTGTACTTCCGAATAAAAAAAGTTCAAATCATATTTTGTTTAAAAAAAATCCCATATTTTTATCGTTAATACAATGTTAACAAAATTAAGTTAATATCACATATTTATAATTTACATTTCTTAAGAATACATATAAATAATATTATTAAATTTTCCTATAATTAAACTAATATATATGAATGAACATTGAACTAGCAACCGGAATTAGATTTAATTTTAATTTAATCATATAATGTAGAGGTTGGGTTTTTTCCAATTGAAGACCTTAGGGCTAAACAATGGTAAACCACAAAATCAAAATGTTGAGATATTGCAGTTTAAAGTTTAGAGAAAAGATATAAAACATTGGGTTTACTGCATATATTTCAAATTTGCTCAATATGTAATATCAGTAAAGGGAAAAAGTCAGCAACTATTATTTCTTAGATATATAATTAAGAATAAAACAATTTTCTGCAAAAGTGGCTTACCACTGTATTGCTCTAAGGTCTTCAATTACATTCTCCACAAACACACAATCCAAACCGTAGATTCATACATAAAACAGTTACCTTAATATTGTTCCAATTAAGTTCTTGTAGTGTGTGATCATCTTCTTTTACTCGTCGAATAGTTTCATCAGGATCTGTTGTATTAGGTGGTTCCATTGGAAAAGGTTTTGGTTGGGATGCTTTTGTAATGCCATCCCAGCCAAGACCAACCGGTTGGCCTTTATTCAATAAAGATGCATGATATTGATCCTGATTCATCATTGAATGAAAACCGAGAATAGCTAAAACATTAAAACAAAATGCAAAATTTTTCAAAAATTAAATATTTATTGATTTCTTTTTTTATATAATCCATAATTCTATTTAATATTTAGGTTAGTATTTTTAAAATAAAAAAAAATTATGATGTTTGGCCAAATTAGATTAGTTTTAGTTTCAAATGAATCAATCTTATATAATTATACAATTATAATTATTTATTTAAAAAGATTAATACATTAATTGACAAATTGTTATTTAAAATTTTTTTTTACTTTGACAAAATTTTTCAAAAATAAATAATTTCTTTTTACAATGTTCTAAAAATGAATTAGATGGACAATTATGATATCTAAATGTTATTTTGAATTTTATAGTGATTTCGAAATTGAATGAAATTTAAATTAATAAGCATATGCTCACTAATTATTAACTAACTGTTTATTATATTATGTTATTGGTATATAGTAGCCAAAGATATTTTCTATATAATTAATTTATATTATAGAATAATGAAATTAATATAAAAAATTATAAAGTTTAAATTTAGATTTTGGTGTAAAAAGGAGATGAAGAAAAGAAAAGCTAAAAAGTAATTCGACTTGTCACTTCATATAATTGTCCTTCATCCGAAATATTTCTTGGAACTATACAAAGATTTCAAATATCTAGTTGAAAATGATTTCGCCCCCCAAAAGCTTATAGTCAAATAATCGCCCTCTTTAAGATGTCGATCGCCCAGGTTGAGAATCACTAATAATAATGGAAACTGTGGAGCTGGAACCCGATTTTACAAAATTATTATGTGGTGGAGTCTAGATATTTTGAACAGTGGCTCGAACCCCAAAAAAATTTAAAATTTTAGGGGAAATTTTCAACATTAATTAAAACTTACATACATTAAGATATAATTTGAATTATGTTTTTTCGGATTATTACTTGTTTTAAAATATGAGATTGATATCTTTTTTATATTTTTAAAAAAATTGAATTTAAAAACGTAAAAAATGAGGAAGAAATATTATTGATACATATAAAAATAAGCTGGAGTGTCTCGACTGTTTCACAATTTCAATTGGATTAAATAACAAATATTATATTTAAATTAATTTTAATTAATTATAAATTATAAATTAAAATTAATAAATAATATTTATTAAACCAGAGCATGTTTGGCTCTTTGTTGATAGAACCACGTCACGTATTGGAGCGTGATTTGTAGTCGTGTTAAAAAATTAATTCTGGTACTTACTAATGTAAATGAAATAAAAAAAGCTTACCAGCTAAATCAATAATTTCTTCTTGAGATGCAGCACTCAATGCTGTATCATATTCATCACCAAGATCAATTGCAATTTGTTCTTCAGCTGCTTGTTCTTTAACTGATGGCGGTGGTGGAATCCACTAGAAAAATTTATTAATAAATATTAATTAATAATATATTTAATACATTGTTTATTATTCCCTCCTTTTATATATCGCATGTTTATTATGAGTACAAGTAATGGAAGTCTTGTTGGAAATTCTGTGTGATACCAGAAAGATGGAATATGGATATGAAATATTGAATGGAGCTTCATCTACCCGACAAATCGATTTGTTTTAAAATATAGAAAACAATAATCTCATTGAAACTTTTGGACTTAGCATTTGATCGATTCCGCTCAGAAATGACATTTTTTTACTATATTCTCCAAGGTGTGAAATTGTCGCTTCGTGGTATGTAATATTTTGATAATATGGAGAGTATATAAGAAAAATAGGACGGATTCTTTAAGTACTGGCTCAAAGACTAACAGAAATGTTTAGCCCTTATTGGTGATTAATATGGCGGAGATAAATATAAATATCAATGAATAAATGAAATACATGTAATTCTCGATATAAGCAACACTTCTGAAATCATTTATTCCAAAAAGTTGCTTATATCGAATATATTATTATTAAAGAAGTGAGGTTAGAATTGACAATTATGACAGTTGCTTTTATTGAATAAATATTTCCTAAATTGCTTATATCAAGTGGTGCTTATAACGAGCTTGCTAATATCATGGGTTGCTTACATCGAGAATTCACTGTATTTTCCGGGATAGAGTGATATAAAAACAAAATGATAGGTACCTTTTTACCCCGAATTACACCAGCGACATATGGCTTTAATTCAGGCTTGTCTGGTGTTTCCAATGCCTGTTTATTGATATGTTCAATTAATTTTTTACGATTAAGTGGTCCCGTTGGATTCTTGTCACATTCATAACTACATCGTTGTGATGGCGGCAATAAATTATCATCTGGATCAACTTCTTTTGCAAGCATATTTATTTCTTCAGGTGTTAATTGTGCCAAAAGTTGATCCACATCGAGATTTTCATATTCACTTAAATCTTTGCCATATAGTTTTTGGTGTTGTGTTGTCATTGTGGTCGTGGTTGTTGTCGAAGAAGTCTAAAATAAAATAAAAATTAAATTAAAATAGAGTGAAATAAAATGATAAATGTGAATAGTGATTGTCCATAAACTTATATAACTAGGTATAAAAAAATAATTGATAAAAAAGGTATATAATAATGAAAATAAAAAATTAAGATTTCTACTTTTGATAAACAATATATATATCACAAAACAAATGACATCATTGTACTTGAATGTGGAAGGTGACACTCAAAACGACTTCAACATTACTTTTTTTTTTAAAAAAAATAAGCATATCTCAAAATTATGAAATAATTTTAATACTTCTAAATGGGCTCGGAATAACATTTGTCAAGGTTCACACTCGTTGGAATTCAAGTTTATTTACCTTTATCTCTATATACACTGAAAAGTAGTTAATCGTATAAAAATGAATAATAATAATGCATAATAAAAAAAATTAGACTTAATAAGATTAGTTAAAAATTAAACTGGTAAATAAAATTAAATTTAAAAATAGAATTATAAAATTAAATAATAAATATTATATCTTAGACATATAAAAATTTAAATAAAATTTTAAATGTTTATGTAATGAAGTATAAATGAATTGGATTTCGTATTACTTATTTAAATAACCATTTTGAAAGACTAATTGAAAAATGTATTATAAAAATTGAGTACAATAAATTGTAACTAATTCATTTACAAATTCGTGAGAAAAAAAGTATATAAATTATAAAAAAATCCATACGTATATTATAAAATTTCCATATACAAATTAAGCTTTAAATTACAAAACACACATTACAAAGATAGATGTAAGCGATCATAAATTTTTATTGGTAAATATCAAATAAAATTAAAGCAAATAAAAAATACACCCAAAATTTTAATCTGACATCTTATAAAGTCAAAATAAATAAAACTCACTTATTTACTTGATTTTTCAATTTAATTCTATTGATTAAAAAAGCAGTGATTTAATTCAAATCCCTATGGTAGATTTTTATTATTTTATATTCATTAAACAAGCAAAAAAAATGTATAAAATAATTATTTTCAATAAATTTAATTTAATAAATGTCAAAATATATCCTTGACCTGAATAAACAAACCAATATATATTTTTTGGTGATAATAACATATTTTAAAAGGAAAAAAAAATAACAAACTTTTAATAGTGGGCGTCGATTTAATGGAATAAGTGATGATGATTCCCGTCTAACACTAAATGTATGATATAAAGACACTTTAAATAATTTGGTTTCTGATTGACAGAAAGCCATCCCTATATAGCAGAATTTTATTCTTTTTCAAATATAAACATACAAACTAACTTGAGAGATGATACAAAAAACAGATATTTGTTGAAATAATAATTTCACTAAATGAATTAAACCCCACCATCGTTCACTTTAAGAAAAAGGAGAAGAGTCCAATTGTTTTGTTTTTCATTTTATTTTATTAACCTATAAACCCACTTGTTCCAAAGAGTGATTTTTTACCTTAAATTAATGAAAGTTAAAGATTAAAATTATTCATAAATAACAAAATACTTTATAATCTTTAATAATCACAAGAATAATATATATTTATAAAATTCAAAATCAATAAAAATATCAAAGATAACAAATAAACATGTATAGGAATATTTAAATTAAAAAAAGTAAACATTGTTTTTAAAGAATATTGAAGTATGGAATGTAAAAATAATACGTACTGTTTTAGGATAAATATATATTCAAATAAATAAAAATACGCCCTTTAATAATTGATATAAAAAAAATTTTGGATGAGTCAATTTTGTCTACTTCCAAGTCAGGCATACCACAATAACTAATTCTAATTCACTAAGACCATCTATGGTTATTGATTTTATTCAATAAGAAATTAATATTTGCACAATAATAGTTTTTTAGGTATATATATATATATATATATATATATATATATATATATATATATATATATATATGTCAATTATGTTATAAGTTAATAATTATTTTTGTTATTATTTAATAACCTTTCAAGCCCTACCCCAAATTTGAAGGGAATAATATGAAGTCAATGAACTCAAAAAGAGGGCATGTAAATATAAACTTTTTTTATTGATATAGATAGTACCTACTGGTAAATAAAAATTAAGAGAAAAATAATATGAGAATGGATTATAACTCGCCCACCTTAAAAAACTCATATATTTATTTGATTTTTTCTTAAGTTAAGATGATGGTGAGAAAATGAAATCTTTTAGATAAAATGAATGATAAATATTACTTTTGTTAGGCATTTTTTCAATTAAATTATAATGAAAATGAATTCTTAATTGTATTTTCTTGATGGTGGGAAAGAAGAAAAGAAAATAAAATGTTTTCAAAAGTGAGAGTATATATTTTTCAAATCATTATACTATTGTGTTTTAGTTTAATTAATTAGTGAACCTGTAGTAAAAAAAATTATCTTGTATATCAATTAAAAGTAGAAAATGAAAGTAAAATTAATTGATGTGTACATCAATCCAATTTGAGTTTTTTTGTTGAAAACGCGTTGTAAACTAAATAACGGTTAACAGAATTTTAGGCTTGTAGAATAGAGAGAAGGGTTGTTGTTGAAAATTTATTCAAATTTTTCCATTCATATTAATATTATTGGTGATTATATTGGCCAAATAATTAAATAATAATTTTTGTAATTTGTATTTTTACTATCTCGCCAGAGATAGTATTGCGTTCACGAAAATTTTGATGTTTTTATACGTTTTGAATATTCCTGAATCATTTTCACTAAGGTTGAGAAAAATGTCTGTGTGTATGTGTATGTGTGTATATATGTAGACAAGATTACGCAAAAACGGTTTGAGCCAGAATAATGACATTTGGCATACGGGCATTATTCAAAATTCGTAGCTTTTTATCAACTTTTGAGAAATGTAGCTCAACCGGAAGAGGGCCATTACCTACAACGTTTTGATTTTTTTTCCTCTAAAGTGACCGTAAAAATAAAGATAGATGTTTGATAATTTTTCACATGATTAAAAATTGTATAAAACTCCTATATATAGAATTTCAGTTTGATTGAATCGCTGAAAGTACCAGAATTAATTTTTTAACACTGCAAATCTCACGTGCCAACACATTCATGATTCTAGCCCAAATCGTTTTTGCGTAATCTTGTCTACATACATACACACACACACACACACACACACACACACACACAGACATTTTTCTCAACCTTAGTGAAAATGATTCAGGAACCTTCAAAACGTATAAAAACATCAAAATCTCAACATCGAAAATTTTCGTGATGGCAATACTATCTCTGGCGAGATAGTAAAAAGGCATACCATTTGATAGATCTCATCTGTAATTTTATATTAAAAATGAAAATATACTAAAATTATAATAAAATGTTAATGCTAATAGTTAGAAAAAATATTTTTAAATTTTAATTAGAAATGCATCTTAGGTAGTAAGATTTCATTGGATCTGTTAAACTCGATATGGTATATTGAAGTTGAACATAAAATCATTATTAATTTTAATTTATAATTAACTAAATTCAATTTAAATATAATATATGTTAATTAATCCAATTCAAATTTGCGAGATAGTCGAGTGGAGACACTCCAGCTTATTTGATATTAAAATTAATCATGTTTAACCATATTTTATCACTTTTATTATTTAATATTCTTTATGTTCGGATTTCTCAAATAGCAATTTAGTCTTCTTTATATATATATATATATATATATATATATTTATGATACTAAATTTTTTCTGAATATCTAATTTTGTGGAAACACTTAATACGTTCTCGCCGGCATGTACCACCGGTGACTTATGCCGCCACATAAAATAAATAGACAAATTATGGAGCTGACGGGAACGTGTTAACCTAATCTCACGGAACACTGGTTTATTGCATTATGATCAGAAAGACCATTAAAAGGGTATCAATAGAAAAAAAATGATAAAAATAAGTTTGGCCGTGTGGGGGTCAAGGTCATTTAAGGAATAAATATCCTTGTATGTATATCTAAATATATATATATATAAATAATAGAAGTAGAAGATTTGGTTGATGAAGAGGAAGCATCCTGAATGTTTGCTTGCTACTTGCAAACTGGCGAGGGGGTGTCTGTCTGTCTATCGATGGTGCCGAGAATAGCCTGGGCCCCTGGCGCGAGTCCCACGCCCCGTACTTGGGCCGACTACCAGCCGGTGGTTACCCGTTGGGCTATTTTTATGGAGGAACCCACCAGCCTTTGGAGGGATGGACCAAGTCTTACAGTATTCCCCCTACATGGACAAGATTTACAAACCAGGAAACAATTTCTCTTCGTTTATAAGTAAACACTGACTACTTTGTAAATCAAAAGGCTTTAAATTTATTAGAAAAGAAAAAAAAAAATTCTAGAAATATAATTAATTAATTAACTAATAAGAAATTATACAAATACTTTATAAATTAATTAACTTTTATAAAATTATTTTTATTTTAAATATAAATATATACTTATGTAGATATAATTTTTTAATATGTTATTCATTACTATTTCATAAGAAATAAGTATTGCGATCACGAAAATTTTCGATTTCGAGATTTTGATGTTTTTATACGTTTTAAAGATTCCTGAATCATTTTCACTAAGGTTGAGAAAAATGTCTCTCTCTCTCTCTGTGTGTGTGTAGACTAGATTACGCCAAAACGGTTTGAGCTAGAAATATGAAATTTGGTATACGGGTATTATTGAAAATTTGTAGTTTTCTATCAACTTTTGAGAAATGTAGCTCAACCGGAAAGGGTCATTACTTACAACGTTTCGATTTTTTTTCCTCTAAAGTGACCATAAAAATAAAGATATATGTTTGATAGTTTTTCGCATGATTAAAAATTGTATAAAACTACTGTATATATAGATTTTCAGCTTGATTAAATCGCTGAAAATACCAGAATTAATTTTTTAAAACTGCAAATCACGCGCCAACACGTGACGTGGTGCCATCAACAAAGAGCCAAACCTGCGCTGATTTAATAAATAATATTTATTAATTTTAATTTATAATTAATTAAATTTAATTTAAATATATAATATATGTTAATTAATCCAATTCAAATTGCGAGATATTCGAGTGGAGGCACTCCAGCTTTTTTTTTAATATGTTATTCATTTTTGAATAAACTTATTTACTTGCTTAAAATCAAATGATTAAAATATTTAGGATTGCTTTTGCTGTTGGTTTCTTTTTAAAAGAGCATATTCTTTTTTTGGCAAGTTTTTCCTTCTAAAATTATTTTCATTTTTTTTTTAAATTTGTATTTGCCTTGAATTGGAAGAGATTCCAATATGGTAAGAAAGTGAAAAGTAGATTGCGTTGTTTAACTCTTAAAATCATAAATGTGAAAGATTTAAATTTTACAATTTTAATTTATTTCTATAGAAAAATCTAAATAGAGATCAATTTATAACAATTACTGCCTTATTGGGTAAAATATTTTTCAACAAATTCTATTGTGTTTCATTCAGAGAATTATTAAAAATTTGTATTTTTTTTTTTTTTTTTTGTAATATTTGGTCAAAATGCAAAGAATATTTTCTCTAATTCAGGGGTTCTCAAACTTTCAAGCTCTGTGCCCCCATTAAAACACTGATATGAGGTCACGCCTCCCTGTTTCAGAGTATCGCAAAATCATCTGACCTTTTTATTTTTTTTTAGAACAATTTTGAAAAAAATTAAAATCGGAAATGTTCGAAAAGTTTGCTCACAAAATCATCTTAGCTTTTTTTTTCAACAAAATTTTCAAAAGTTTGCGGGCACTTGAAATGCCTTCATGGGCACTTTAGATGCTCGCGCCCCCCCCCCCTTCCCCCCTAGAATGTGCTCGCGCCCCCCAGGTTGAGAATCGATGCTCTAATTGGTAGGCAATAAATGGACTAAAGAAAGAAAGAAATTATCAATTTTCAATGTTAAAGAGTGATTAAAATTTTAAAAATATATAAGTAATTTCTAATATTTTTATAATTAAAAAAATCTTAAACTTCTTCACCAAATTAATGATCAATTAGATATACATATAGTGAAACTTAGAAAAAAAATGATGTTATTGTATTTGTTTTTTTGTTCTTTTTTAGCAGTTGACAATCTCTTAAATCAGTGCGTCCCCCTTTTGTTTTGTAATAATCTAATTGCCTTTTTCAATAGTCGGGCACATTTCAGAAATAATATAACAATGGTTCAGAACATCGCAAAATCTTACTTTTTTAGAACCAAATTGAAAAAAAATCGAGAATTTTCAAAAGTTTGCGGGCACTTGAATTGCCTTCGCGCCCCTCTTGCAAAAGTCTTGCGCCCCACAGGTTGGAAACCACTGCTTTAAATATTCGAATATTGAATAAAATAAAAAAATAAAATAAAAAAAAAATGTGCAAAAAAACAATTCCCGTTGAAAGAAATAATAAATTCTTAGGTGTTAATTAGATTCAACTAAAGATTTTAAATTAAAGATCAATTATTATACAATTTCAAGAGAAGTGTACATCTATTTGTTTCAATCTATATTTAAATTAAAATGTTTTTTAAAAAAAAATAAGCAGATTGCCAAAAAACTAAAGAGTTGAAATAAGAGAATGAATATATATGTGTGTGTGTGTGTGTGTAATATGTCAGGAAGAGAGAGAGAGAAGAGAGAGAGAAGAGAGATTTCTGTAATTAATATAAATGAACATGTCTTTTATCATATAACTTGCTTCGAAATTATTGATATCTTAATGATTCAATAATTAATAAAAAGTTCATTCATGAAATTCTTTTATAATTTTGATTTTCAAATCCTTCTAAAAGAAACAGAATAAATAAGTAAATAAAAATATATGCTATTTATTAATTAAATACCACCTTTAAATACCAAAAACATAGTTCTTTATACATTTAAGTTCAATGTACACAAATTATTAATATTATTATTATTATTTTGATTGAACTTGTCGAATGACAAAAAATAATTGTCAATTGGGGGATAAAATATATTCATAATACATTTTTCAGTTTTCGCGGACCAATTTTTATTAAAATTTTTATTTTTAGAGAATAAATTTTCATTTATTATGTTAAAATTATATAATAATAATAATAATAATTAATTTTGTATAATAGGATAGTTGGTATAAGTATAAGTATTAATATAATAGTGAAAAATAGATTAGATGGAAATAAAAATTGAAATAAAAATATGTCAAGATTCAACATTTCAGTTCATTCTGTTCAAATCAAAAATGCTTCCTTCCATATTAAAGTGAAGCGATGAATATCAGATTAACTAATTTAACTAAAATTTCTACAATACAACTCATTAAATCTTTATTTAATTATTTTTATAAAAAATTATAAGAAATTTTAAAAGATTTAATTTAATATATTAAATTAAAATAAAATAAATATAATTAGAATATTTTATATAAGTAAATTTCAACACACAGTTTGAGAATCATGAGAAGCCGAAAAAAAAATTTTATAAAGATTTTTAAAAAGAGGATATAATACCTAATAATTTATTTTATTTCCTTGTTCTTTCTACCTTTTTCGCCTTCCGGACCAAAATGCATCGAACCATTACACAATTTTTATTAAAATTGAAATAATTAAAATTAAAATTTTTTTCCTGGATAAAATACGGCAAATTTGTTTTAATATAATAGTATATAAATTAATTAAAATAAATATTAAAAGAACAAATCTCATCATAAAATAAAAGTTTATTTTTCTTTCTTTATATGATTACAGAGGAGTAACAATGCAACAACTATCAAGAAAAAAATTATATATATATATGTACCAAGGTATAAGATACCTTATATAAAAACAAGAGAATGACAACGAGGTGTATCTAAAGTCCTTGAACTTGTTGTCAAGATCCATTATTTCTTTTTAAAAAGCAAAAACAAAGAATAAAGTTAATAATAGGAACCAAAACATTAAATTCTCCTATCTTCTCCCCTTTCCCATCATCATCATCACTTTTTCTTTAACCTGTCTTTTGTTTACAAAACTATTATAAACATACCTATATATATATATATACCTGTATACAAGACATATAATTCTTAAAACACTATTAATAATATTGCATTATAATATATATTTAATATTAAATTTTATTATATATTTATATATTAAGGTTCTATTTGTACACCTAATTTATGTAAATTGAAAAAATTACTTTCTTTACTGATTTCTAATATAACAACTAGAAGAATTCAATTTAACTGCAATTATTAATCTATCATTATTATTAATTAAAAAAATTCCTCTGACTTTTCTACCTATCAAGTCAATGATGAGGTGTTCTATGATCAGGAGAATGGGTCCTCTCAACCTTTACCTTGATTTTCTTGATCGGAGGCGCTATCAAGAAGCTTTTCCCCAATGTTGTTCCCGGAGGCTGGGTTGATTCAGTCCCATAGTCAGTTCTTTTAAGTCGTCTCGGTCTGTCTTCGTTAGTTAGGTGTGTCATCAGCTGGTTTGGGTGATTGCCTAGTCGTCCCAGGTATTGTCTGCTCCTATAGGTGCATTCTTCTGTTATAGTTCTAAGGTTGAAGTCGTTGTTAGTTACATACCATGGTATGTTTGTCATGTCTCTTACTATTTTGTAATAGACCCCAACTAGAGAAATTCCATTGCCAGGGCCGGTACTTAAACCCGGGACCACGAGAATGTGAGGCAGCTTCGCTACTTCCCACCCCATTTTTATTAATAATTTGATTTAAAAAAATGAAAAATAAATTCCTTCCTTAAAAATGTCAAATATTTAAATATTTAAGTATCTATTTTTTAATATTATCATATAAAATAAAATAGATTTAATAAATTAAATTAAAAAACAAACAAACAAACAAATTGAAATTAAATGTTTCATAAAATAACAATATAAACTCTATTCTTATAAACTAAACTTATTATTAAATCAATAGGAAAATATGTTTTTTTTTATGGTTGCCTACACCACTGGAAGAATATTTGTGTTTGTAGAAGTGTGGGATAATAAAATATACATTTAGGTCATTTCATTTAGGTTATTTCGTAATTTTTTTTTTTTAAAGTTACTCTTTCATTGAAAAATATAAAAATAAATATCATAATTTCTATTGACGACAAACTAAATTTTAAAATATTTGTTTATCATTCTTATAAAGTGCACAGAAAAATAATTTGAATAAAATTTTTTAAATATATATATATACGTAAAGAATGAAATATGAAAATAAAGCTGATATAAGTCGGATAAACTATTTTTTTATTTAATAATAATAATAATCAAATAATGTTTTTGTTTTTACCTTTCTGAATCATTGATACATACATAATAATTTAACATTAGGAGCAAAATTATTATTTATAAGATTTGTATCAATAATTTCTTTTGTATTCCTTCCAAAAATGGATTTCATTTAAATTAATTATTATAATATCACTTTTATGTAATATGTAATATAGAAAGAGATCAAGAATTTATTTCTCACCAGAGATAGTATTGCGATCACGAAAATTTTCGATGTTGTTTAAGTTTTTATACGTTTTGAAGGTTCCTGAATCATTTTCACTAAGGTTAAGAAAAATGTCTGTCTGTCTGTCTGTGCGTGTGTGTGTGTGTGTGTGTGTGTGTGTGTATGTGTGTGTATGTATGTAGACAAGATTACGCAAAAACGGTTTGTGAGCAAGAATAATGAAATTTGGTATACGGGCATTATTCACAATTGGTAGTTTTGTATCAACTTTTGAGAAATGTAGCTCAACCGGGTCATTACGTACAACGTTTTGATTTTTTTCACTCTAAAGTGACCGTAAAAATAAAGAAATATGTTTGATAATTTTTCACCTGATTAAAATTTGTATAAAACTGCTATATATAGAATTTCAGTTTGATTGAATAGCTGAAAGTACCAGAATTAAGTTTTTAACACTGCAAATCTCACGCGCCAACACGTGACGTGGTGCCAGTGGTGTACCTAGAACTTTTGCCGCCCGGGGCGATCTCCAGTTTGCCGCCCTTTTTATTATAAGTCAATCAAATAGTGGTATTTATAAATTAATGCACATAAATAAATTATTAAGTTATTTAATCAATATTAATTAATACACAGAGTAAATTTTTTTACACATATTTGTATGCACTCGTAAACATATTAATATAATATTTACTCTTCTAGCTTTCATACTAGAAAAATTTTTCGATGTTGAGATTTTGATGTTTTTATATGTTTTGAATGTTCCTAAATCATTTTCATTAAGGTTGAGATAAATGTCAGTGTATGTGTGTATGTTTGTAGACAGGGATACTCAAAAACGGTTTGAGCTAGAATGATGAAATTCGGTACATGGACATTATTCAAAATTCGTAGTTATCTATCAACTTTTAAGAAATGTAGCTCATCCGGAAGAGGGTCAAAAGAGGGTCTAAAGTGACCGTTAAAATAAAGATATATGTTTGATAATTTTTCACATGATTGAAAATTGTATAAAACTGCTATATATTGAATTTCAGCTTGATTGAATCGCTGAAAGTACCGGAATTAATTTTTTAACACTGCAAATCACGCGCCAACACGTGACGTGGTGCCATCAACAAAGAGCCAAACATGTGCTGGTTTAATAAATATTATTTATTAATTTAAAATTTATTATATAATTAATTTAATTCAATTTAAATAAAATATATGTTAATTAATACAATTCAAATTTGAAAGATAGTCGAGTGGAGACACTCCAGCTTATTTCAAATTAAATTTTTAGTTATTGTTTTCTTTTCAAAATTATCATGGATGACTATAATAGAAAAGATGCTTAAAAGAGAAGATTTCGGTTTTTTTTTTTGCTCTTCACCATGGGGTAAGATCAACAAAAATATTTTGGGGTAATGATTAAAAACGTTCCCCGACAGCTGCAATAAATAATGAAACCTAATTGTTATAAGTAGATATATTTAATATTAGGTAATAATATTACATAGGAGTACATATTATTTTTTTTGTCTAATTATTTTTCAACATACATAATTTACTTATAATATCATATTTTTTATATGAAATTAATCAGCTTATTAGTCCGATTTGATAATCTGACTTTAATTTAAATTGATAATAAAGAAAAGAAACAAACAAAAAAAAACTCACATTTTTTTTACTCGTTTTAAATGTAGAAATCAAAATCAAATTCAACTAATAAACAAAACAGGCACTTTTGTTGAACAATAAAACACATCTGATAGTAATATATTTTCTACATTTGATGTTTTAATATCCTTCTCCCACCATAAACCACCACTCATATAAATAATTGTGTAATGGTTCGATGCATTTTGGTCCGGAAGTTGAAAAAGGTAGAAAATATATACGTATATAAAGAATAGAATGAATAAACAAGGAACTAAAATAAATTATTAGGTATTATATCCTCTTTTTAAAAATCTTAATAAAATTTTTTTTTCGGCTTCTCATGATTCTCAAACTGTGTGTTGTTCTATTGAGACACCATGAAAATTTACTTATATAAAATATTCTAATTATATTTATTTTATTTTAATTTAATATATTAAATTAAATCTTTTAAATTTCTTAAAATTTTTTATAAAAATAATTAAATAAAGATTTAATGAGAGTTGTATTGTAGAAATTTTAGTTAAATTAGTTAATCTGATATTCATCGCTTCACTTTTGATTTGAACAGAATGAACTGAAATGTTGAATCTTGACATATTTTTATTTCAATTTTTATTTCCATCTAATCTATTTTTCACTATTATATTAATACTTATACTTATACCAACTATCCTATTATACAAAATCTTATAAATTATGAGTATTATTATATAATTTTAATATAATAAATGAATATTAAAAAAAAAAATCAATAAAAAACAAATTATATCCATATCCGTCTTCTTCTCTAAAAATAAAAATGGTTTCCAAACTGGGAGGGGCGAACATTTGCCACAGTAAGCAATTTTCTAAATTATTTTTTTAAAATGAATATAAATATGTTTATTGAGTACTTGTAGTGAGTTAATTTTAATGAATGCATCTAGTTTGTTAATTGATTGATGATTGATCGATTAATGATCATAAAAAAAACTATTATACATTGAATAATAAATAATTACACCTCAATTTTGTTTTCTTGTATAAAATATTCTAATTATATTTATTTTATTTTAATTTAATATATTAAATTAAATCTTTTAAATTTCTTAAAACTCAAAGAAGAAATTGCAATTTTTCTCCAAGAAAATCATAATAAGGATGCAAATATGTAAACATTTGTAGAAATTTTTCGAAAATTGAGTGTTTTAAATAAATCAATGCAGGGAAAATATAATACGTATTTTATCAAAAAAAAGCATTAAAAGTATTACTGACGTTCACAACATCTTAGCTATTTGTTCGAAACAGAATTTTCTGCTTTAGTTGGATTTCATATCCAAATATTGTGCTCATTTAATTGAAGAAAAGAAGCTTCGTATAGGCGTCTCATCAATGACGCCATGATATAACCTTTGCGTCACTAGGCAAGCACATCAATCGCATTAAGAAATAATAATAAAAAATTGGTCTTTTTTTGTAGTTAATAAATTTTTAAAATTAAATTGTTTAATTCATTGTGTAGAAATTGTAGTTTGTAAAAGTGTAAATAAATGTTTTAATATTAAATATTTTTGTGTTTATATATACAATATTATAAAATGGTAGGGGAGGCACCAAATTATAAAATAATTTTAGGGGAGCCACAGTAAAATAAAATTTGGAAACCACTATCTTAGGGGGGGGGGAGAGCAAACAAAAGTTCGATATATTGACAAAACAACTTAATAAATTATTAAATCTTCAATATTTAAGCAAAATTTAAGGAATAATACATGTCTCAAAAACTAGAACACTTTTTATTTAGTTATTATTTTGTAACTTTTTTTTCTAATTGAAAGAGGAAATTTCACATCAGATTCCGTCAATCCTATTCATTCAAAGTTTCTTAGACCCAAAAGGGACACGCCTGGAATCCCTGATCTAAATATTCATAGAATGAGTAGATAATATTATTCAATAATCATTTTACTTTTTAGATATCAAATTTTATATTTAAAGGTAATAATAATAATTAACATTTACTTAACGTACTTAAATACATAAAATCAATTTTAGAAGATTAATATATTTTTTTGTTTTATTCAATTTGCAAATTTTAAAATAACTTCATCTTTTCTATTTCTCTTGTTATATTAAATAAATTTATCAAATTAAAATTGCACTAAAAAGAAGAAAATAATATAAATATAAAAAAATTTTATAAAAAGGACTAAAAAGATTAAAATAATTTTTCTATAAGCCTGACAAAGTTTATGGATGAATTGCTTCATATTCAACTAAAAACGTTGGGCGCTTTTAGTTTTCATTTGATTTCTATGCTGTTATAGAGCTATTATTCATATATATACATACATACCACACTAAAACACTTCATTAACAAGTAACACTATTTCTTATAATATAGGATTTGATTGATAATATGTAAATTAATAAAAATTCTTTTAAATTTTGATACATACTTTGATATAAGTATATTAAAAAATAATAAAAGATTAATTTCTTAGCTCTTAACCTATCAATTTTATTGCATGATAAAAAAATTTAACAGTTTATGTTTAATAAAATTTTTATTATTATAAAAATTTGACTTGATTTTTCATATGAATAAATAAAACTAAATGCGCTAAACTAAATCAGTTTTCACTAAAATGATATTGGAATTACATTAACGATAATTTGACTTAAATGGTCAATTTTTAAAAAGCTCCTTTTTTTATTGTTAAAAACAATAAATTGTTTTTAGATTTTTTATAGAATTTCATAACATTCTTATTGAAAATTTCCTAAATCGTGTGAAAATGTAATTTTATTTTTGAAATTAAAAATTATTAATCATTATTATTAATAATTAATTATTTTCTCAATAAAATTGATTTCATAATTTTCTCAGAACCTATTTTGAAATTTAAAATTTAAATTTCATTAATTTTTTCCCTAATCTAACTTTGTGGTGTTATTGTATTTAAAAGTTCTTTGGCGAAGCAACCATATTCCTCATTCTAACTCTTTTTTTTCTAATAAATAAATATAAATTAAATTGTTTTTGTTTAAAAATTAAATTTAAATAAATTTTTTTTTAATAAATATTTTTAAATTTATATGAGTAGTAATATAATGAAAAACCAAATTATTTTAAATTAAAATTTTTGAATTGTTTTATAAACAATTTAAGTTAAATATATACGTATAATAATATCTATAAGTAATAATAAGTGTTTTCTTTTATAAGATTTTTAAGTAGATTTATTAGTTAATATATAATATATATTATCTCAAAATGTCACATTTACATAGATCATAGTTTCGTTTGATTTAATCATCAATTTTTCTTATTTCTTCCTTCTTTTTTGAGTGAATCATATAAAAGCACCCCTTTAAATTGGATTCTTATATAAAATTTGAGCAAATATATATATTATATTATATAACATTACATTAGTAGATTTCAACAACGGATGGGAAAAACTCCAATTTATATGTTTATGTGTAAAAAAAGAAGGATATTCTTAGATGATTTCTATGATTCATCATCTCTCATCTACTTCTTAACTTTTACTTATTCCAATAATAATAATAATAATAATAATTTTATTTTTGATTTTATATATGAATAAGGTAAAACCGAGGGATATGATAGTAGTTTTATGTTATATACCTCGAAGCTTAGGCATTTTGGCGTGAGAAAGGATTTTGGGAACGATAGTAGCCACATAAAAGATCAAATGAAGCCTGTCTACATTAGTTATAAGCGAATCATCGTGTAAGGAAGATTTGTTTTGTCCGCCATCTTGAAGATCAACACATCTGAATTTGATCATATTTATTTAAAAGGCTTGTAATTTGTTGCGATTTTTGCAAGTATAGTGTATTCTACGTTTTGCACATTGTTTAAAATTAATATTACAACTTTATTCTATTTCCATATCCATTATTATTATTATTATTATTATCATCATCGATATTATTCACATATGCCTGCATTGTTTGCAATTTTGCAAGTCTTTATCTAAAATTGTGTCGAAGGAGTGATATACGCGCAATGCATTGTATATGCGAGGGATGTGGCGTGGGTTTTACCTTTGCTTAACTGTGAAAAATTGAACCCTTCCAACAATTTGGTAAGACGTGGGAAATATTTATAGTCACCAACTTGAACTCTTAAGCATTTGCAGCTCTCTTGGTATCATATAACATCATTCAAAATTTTCTTGCGACTTGCTCCATTCATTTACTGTGGCTAGCGACGTGAGGGACAACCAATAAGATTAGCTATCTAGTTATTATCTATTTATTTATCTCAATTCAATTACATACTTAAAAATTAAATTTTATTGAATAAATATGAAACGGATCGTATGAACATTGCAAACTCACACTTGGATGATGGCCATTATCTGTCAAAACAAGAATTAAGTATGTGCACCGACCACCAGAAATACTTCGATGAATCTACGCGCATACCATTAAAAAAAAAATTCCACCACGATAAGTAACAGGAGCTATATTATTTTGACAAGGTGAAAAATTTGCATCCCAAATGTTTTTTAAATATTTAAAAATAAAAATTGTTTTTCTCTCTTTAATCTCACTCAAATAGCTAACTACACAATTCGATAATAAACAGAATCACCTCATTATTTTTTTATGGGTTTAATTAGAAGAAAGTAATCCAAGGAGTTAATTACTAACAATATATTCTCTGTATAATATTATTAAAATTTCCATGCAGATTATTGTAATATCTATTGATTATATGTATTTTACTTAATTTATCTATTTCTATCTGAATATATCTACTTATCTATCTCTAATCTTATTATAATAGTAAAAAATTATGGTTATTGTTTACAAACTCGGAAGCTTCAGGAATCTGGATAAAACTTTACCAGTGGATTGCTTTTTTTAATTACAAAGAAATTTTCTTTATGCAATATTTATCGGTTGCTTTTTGTTTACTAAATAAAAATTATTAAAATTGCAATTGGTAAATCCATTGACATTCAATTTAACTACCATAATTGTTTTAATCATTTGGTCTGTAGAGGGCTTCACTAATTTTCTGAGTTTTTCTTCGGTTCTCGGTTTGGATATAGAAAAATTAAAATTAATTAATTTCATACTTAAATAATTTTTATCTTGTAAACTAGAAGTGATCGAAAAATATTGTATAAGAAAAGTTTGGAATTAAAAAAGGAATCCACTGGTTAAGTTTTATCCGAATCCCTGAAGCTTCCGAGTTTATAAACAATTATCAAAATTGTTTATATCTATTATATATATACATTTCGGATCTTAAAAATTCAAAAAAAATGAAAAAAAAATAAAAAATAAAATGCACGTATAAGGGAGTTTTGAAGATATAGATATTAACAGAATAAATTATTCTAATTGGTTCTTTAATAAATAATAATTAATAACAAAATATCAAAATATTAATGGTTCAAGGCGACTTTGGAAAAAATTATAGGTACATATTTATATGAATATTATTATTATTATTATCCGAGTTTTTACACTTACTCAGTACAACGTACTGGTAAACTTTCACCTACCCTGATTGTTTTTTTCTTTTTTAAGGGTTAGGCTCGGATGATCTGGGGAGAGATTTCACCCTATCCCAGCCACTCCTCCGGATAATGTTCAATTAAGAAACTTTCGAACTATAAGACAGGTTTGCAGCAAAATTGCTCTTTGGTGCATTCTCAATACGTTGTTGGGGATCGAAAGTTTCTCAAAAGATCTTGATATTTCTTTTGATATTACTCCTTGTGCAGAGATGATCATGGGATGGATAAAGATTTTATCAAGTTTCCAGATTTTTTTTAGTTGGAATGCAAGTTTCTCATACTTAGCTTGTTTTCACTTTCAGTTTTTCTTAGGTTATGTGTTAGAGGAACTGCTATTACAACTAATGTGGCTATTTTGTCATTTTGATTAATTAAAAGTATATCTGAGCGATTATAATCAATTGTCTGGTCTGTAACGATCTGAGTAGAGGATAATGTTTTTCGTTTCAGCAACTGGTGGAGGGTGTATCAAGTTAGGCCTACAGGTGCCACCGTTTTTTTGCTGTGAGGGGGTGAAAATCGGTACTTGTCACGTCCAGTATATATATACGCTAGGCAGGTTCGGTGTTTTTCGCTTGTCGAGGCGGAGCGCTGCCGGTGCTCCTAGATAAGTATATGATTTTTTAATATTTAATTGATATTCATTTAAAATAAAATAATAATATATATTAAAGAATATCTTATTTTAAATAATATATTAAATAAATATTTTATATTAATAATGAATTATATAATATTAATTAAAATGAGAACTTTTACAATTATTTAAATGATATTTAATTATTAAAATTTCAAAATTAATATTGATATTTTTCACATTCAGGTGGTCCCGGGTTCAAGTCCCGGGCCTGACAAGGGAAGTTCACTAGCTGGGGACTATGGGACGGAGTCAACCCAGCCTCCGGGAACAACATTGGGGAAAAGCTACTTGGTAGAGCCTCCGATCAAGAAAATCAAGGTAAAGGTTGAGAGGACCCGTTCTACTGATCATAGGACACCTCATTGATATAACCGACTTGATAGGCGTTGTCCTTGCGTACAAAGTCAGAGGTTTTTTTTTATATTTGGAGTTTATCAAGAATATTTTTTTTTAATATATTGAAATATATTTATAAAGTCACATTCGCTATTCGAAAATAATTTTAAATTATTTATTTGTTTTTTGTTTTTATGGGATCATTGTTTTTTTATTTCTAGCTCATATATGAATGTCAGTGATAAAATGATTATTTATATTCAAATTGTCCCAATCCTTGTAAGTTTTGAAAATAATCGATAATAATTCAATATCAATAAAAATATTAATATCTTTTAAATTAACATCGTATAAATATATTAGTTAAACAAATTATAATAATATTCTAGTAAAAAGATGAAAGGATCTCTTTATTTATGTCATCATAAATATTATTTTATTTAATTAAAATTAATCGTTGTGAAAAAAATCCTATGAAATGGATGGATACATTTACATATTCATGGTACATGGAATTATTAATCAATTTAGTAAGTAGACAGAAAAACACCAAAATACAAAAGATTTTATTAAAATAATCAATCAAAGTGAAAGTACTTCTAGTAAATTGAACTAACATCATAACCACTCATAATGTATTAAAATCAAGAAAAATTAAAAAAAATAGACAACCCAAAATTAATTAAACCTTACCAAGTAAGAAATTCATATCTTTCAAAATATGAACCATTGCAAAAAAGCTGGAGTGTCTCCACTCGACTATCTCGCAAATTTGAATTGGATTAATTAACATATATTATATTTAAATTAAATTTAATTAATTACAAATTAAAATTAATAAATATTATTTATTAAATCAGCGCATGTTTGGCTCTTTGTTTATGGAACCACGTCGCGTGTTAGCGCGTGATTTGCAGTGTTAAAAAATTAATTCTGGTACTTTCAGCGATTCAATCAAGCCGAAATTCTATATATAGCAGTTTTATACAATTTTTAATCATGTGAAAAACTATCAAACATAGATCTTTATTTTTAAGGTCACTTTAGACCCTCTTTTGACACTCTTCCGGTTGAGCTACATTTCTCAAAAGTTGATAGAAAACTACGAATTTTGAATAATGCCCGTATATCAAATTTCATGATTCTTGCTTAAACCGATTTTGCGTAATCTTGGCTCCATACACACACATACACACAAATACACAGACATTTTTCTCAACCTTAGTGAAAATTATTCAGAAACCTTCAAAACGTATAAAAACATCAAAATCTCAACATCGAAAATTTTCGTGATCGCAATACTATCTCTGATGAGATAGTAAAAAGTAATCGAAAAAGTTTAGCAAGTTATTGAACTTATTTAATTTGGTCCTTTAATTAATTTTTCATTTTTAATTTTTAAATAATTTTTAATTAATTAAACTAATTTGCTATTTTCTTAAAAATTACTGTACTCCTGCATATAAAATATTAACAAATTTAACATTAGGAAATAATTTTTATAATAGCACAATTTTATACAATCTTCCTTATATTAAAATAATAATATTTCTACAATCTTATTTCATAAATAACATTAATAAGATAAATTTTTAGTGAAATGAAGACATTTTCAATTTCAAATTTCAATTAAATAAATCTAATAAAAGAAAAAACTGTTTGAAATTCTCTAAAATTGATAAATTCTGACAAAATATTATCATAAACAGAAATTTTGATTTTATGTGTAAATTTTATTTTATTTATTTATTTTTTTTTTTTTTTTTGTATAAATGAAAATTTTATTTCATAGCAAATAGTGTGATGATTATACAATAAGTCGATAGAAAACTATGAATTAAAATAATTCTAATATACCAAATTTCATGATTCTAGCTCAAACCGTTTTTGCGTAATCTTGTCTACATACACACATAACCCCCCCCCCCCCACACACACAGAGAGAGAGAGAGAGAGATTTTTCTCAACCTTAGTGAAAATGATTCAGGAATCTTTAAAACGTATAAAAACATCAAAATCTCGAAATCGAAAATTTTCGTGATCGCAATACTTTCTCTGGCGAGATAGTAAAAAGTCATTAAAAAATTTTTTAAAATATATTGATTTTTTTATATTTTAAAAATAGAAAGAGGGGGAGTATATGTGTTCGGATACACTCATTGAGAAGTTTATATGTTATATTTAGTTTTCTTATTGAAAAGATATAAATGTGTATTTTTTTTCAAATGTGCTTAATATAATATTGAAATTTCAATTTTATTTTCTTATAAATAATTTTAATGAACTTAGATCAGGGCTGCGTCAACTTTTTGTGACGCGCCCCATTAAATACACATTTTATGTATGATTTTTATGTAGATTTTTTTTTGATTTGGTATTAAATGACGATCATAATAAAAAGACAACAACAAATATAATAAAAATTGACATATTATTTTAAAAAATAATTATATTTTCTATTATTTTTTTATAAAAAAAAACATTAATTTTTTACAAAACTGTTTTTTACTATCTCGCCAGATTCAAAATTCGTAGTTTTCTATCGACTTTTGAGAAATGTAGCTCATCCGGAAGAGGGTCATTACCTACAACGTTTTGATTTTTTTTCCTCTAAAGTGACTGTAAAAATAAAGATATATGTTTGATAATTTTTCCACATGATTAAAAATTGTATAAAACTGCTATATATAGAATTTCAGCTTGATTGAATCGCTGAAAGAACCAGAATTAATTTTTTAACACTGCAAATCTCACGCGCCAACACGTGACGTGGTGCCATCAACAAAGAGCCAAACATGCGCTGGTTTAATAAATATTATTTATCAATTTTAATTTATAATTATAATTAATTAAATTTAATTTAAATATAATATCTTATGTTATTTAATCCTATTCAAATTTGGAGGATATTCGAGTGGAGACACTCCAGCTTATTTTTATGAAGATTTTTTTGGATTTGGTATTAAATGAAGATCATAATAAAAAGAAAACAACAAATACAATAAAAATTGACATATTATCTTAAAAAATAATTATTTTTTCTATTTTTTTTATAAAAAAAACATTAATTTTTTGCAAAACTGTTTTTTAACTAATAGCAATCGTCGCGCCCCTCGTGTAATCTGACGCTTCCCATAGTTTGAGCATTTCTGACTTACAATTAGATAATAGCAATAAGCAAGTTTAATCATCGAAAAGAGATTTTCATTTTTTTTTTTCTATTTATTTTATTAATTTCAATTCCATTTGAGAACAAAAGACGAAGCGGAAGGCAAAGAAAATTATCGTTTGACAACATCAAGGAATGGCTACAGTCAAGAACAGCACAAATTCTACATGCAATGCTTGACCGGGAAGAGTACCACATTAAAGTCGCACAATCTGAAAAGCTGCACTTTTAAAGAAGAAGAAGAAGAATTCCATTTTATTTTTTATTAAGATTGTGATAATAATAATTAAATTATTTGCATCTTTTCTAAAAATACTTGGTGGTGTCAAATAAATAGAAAAATAAAATCTAATAATGAAAACATGTCAATCGTGGCGGTGGAAACAGAAGCCACCTGTTTTTTTCTTTTTCAATGGCTAGCCTTCATTCTTCAAGATCATGTTAATCATGAACAAGAATATAATAATAAATTGAAGGTAAATGACTTTATTAGAGATTGATGTAATGGAAACATTTCTATCTTTATATATTTAAGGAGAAAACAAAAAAAAAACGGTTAAATGAGAATGTTCAAGTCGTTTCCATTTCAGTCAGTCATTATCCATTTATATACTATTAAAAGTTATCAAGTACATGAGATAATGCGCTCCTTCGAATTCTCCAGGGTGAGTATTTTATAAACATATATTAGAAAGAAGTATGCAAATTTAATACATTCTTAATGGTTAAAAATTATATTTTATTTTTATTTTTTATTTTATATGTATTTAGTAAAAAGTATAATTTATTTTATAATATTGTTATGTATTATTGTTAAGGCGCCACAGAGTGAGAGGTTAGCGTAGCTGGGCTCACATTCTCGTGGTACAAGTCCCGGGCCTGGCAAGGGAATTTCTCTAACTGAGGTCTATGGGACAGAGTCAACCCAACCTCCGGGATCAAAACTGGGAAGCTATTTGATAAAAAGTAGCGCCTCCGATCAAGAAAATCAAGGTAAAGGTTGATAGGACCCATTCTACTGATCATAGGACACCTCATTGATATAACCGGATTGATAGGCGTTGTCCTTGCTTAAGACGTACAAAGTCAGAGGTTATTTTATTTTATTTTTTTTTGTTTATATGTTCCATAAGCCATATTTCCGCACCAGCTGCGTCATATGTTGGGGATATGATGCAAAAGTGGACTTTTTATATTTTTATAAATTTTACAAGTTTTTATTTTAGGATTAAGTTTTAATTTATGGCACCAGTACCTAATAGTTCTAAGTACCATTAATTCCAAACTTCATGACATAAAAGATATTAGCAATTGAGATGGGACGAAGTCAACCCAGCCTCCGGGATCAAAATTGGGAAGCTATTTGATAAAAAGTAGCGCCTCCGACCAAGAAAATCAAGGTAAAGGTTGATAGGACCCATTCTACTGATCATAGGATACAAAACTTGATAGGCGTTGTCCTTATGTAGGTCGTTCAAAAATCAGAGGTTTTTTTATGTATGAATTGTATTAATTGAATAAATAATATAATAATTATAATAATATATTTTATAAATATCCTATTGAGTTGTTAGTCAAATTCTACAATATATTATTATTATTATTATTATTGTTTTTGAATTGATAATAAATTGTATGATGTTTCATGTTCAATTGATGAAAGAAATAATTGAATAAAAAATTTATCAAATAAATTTATCTATTTTTCCCCTGTCAGTCAATGATTAGTTGTGTTTAATTTTCATTTTATTTACTAAAACAGCTGACAATTTCTATTTTTGCATGTGACCATTATTATAAATGTTAAGCATGATCGTCGCCAACATTTCCATAAAAATGATCCTTGATTTTGTTTGAATTCTTATGTGTGATCTTGAGAAAAGATGCCAAAGGTTAAATTATAAATCCTTCCTTCCCCATACCTAAATTCGAGGTTGTTTTTTTTTTAAAAAAACTTTAACCATGAATATATATTCAGGATAATAAATAAATAAATAATGACAGATAAAAAGAAACGATTTTAAAATCCCATTTAATTAATAATTATTAGTCAATCGTTAGTTTTTTATTTATAAAAAATTTATCAGAATCAATAGAGGAGGAATATACTTTTTAATTATTTGATCTTCTACTGATATAAATTAATTTTAAATATAAAATTTCAATTTTTAGCAAGAGTGGCAATCCAATTTTTCCCCAGCAGACAAACTAATTACATTATAATCATCGACTGACTAAAATAATTATTTATGTATTATAATTATAATTAATCTAATTCATTAATTAAAAATTTTGCTTTCTATTTCAATGTAAATTCATAATAATTAAATTGATACATTATAACAGTGTTTTCCAACCTGTGGGGGGCGCGAGACTGTTGTAAGGGGAGCGCGAATGTATTAGAACCAATTTTTTTTCTAAAATCTATAATAATCTATAATATGTTTTTGCTTAATTGAGTGTGTGTGGGTGAGTAATGTGTATGTGTGATTTTGTAGTCCATTAAATAAATTACTATATTATGTGAGTATTTATGAAATTAGATTATTAAAAAAATTAAGGGGGGCGCAAGAA
Organism: Labia minor; assembly: GCA_963082975.1. Classification (NCBI taxonomy): domain Eukaryota; kingdom Metazoa; phylum Arthropoda; class Insecta; order Dermaptera; family Spongiphoridae; genus Labia; species Labia minor. The sequence goes on along the minus strand of OY720347.1, from coordinate 7,705,567 downwards.
TTTTTTTTAAAAAAAGGGGGCGCCGGTACAGAAAGGTTGGAAACCACTGCATTATAATGTTAATTTAATGATGATTATATTTAATATAAAAAGAAATGATTCTATTGAATATTGTGAAGTAATTTGATAAGAAGAAATTAAGAATCAATCAATCATTCATTCATGCATACATGCATTTTTGTTTGTTTGGTTTGTTTGTTATGGATTGATTTGTTGTGTGTACCTTTGTTTCGTTCCATTCTTGGAAAAACTCCATCCCCATTGCTGGGTCAGAGGGTGTTAATTGAATAAGATGTGTGGGGTGTGGGTGGATAGAGAGAGCAAGAGAATGTGGATGATTGGCAAGAAGATTCAATGTGTCTGAGTGGCAAGTGTCAAGCAGTTGCTCGGGGGTCCTTTTATCCAAAACTCCACCAGAGAATCAACTGAGCATAGCCTGAGCGACTTGCATAGAATCTGAAAGCAGTAGAGGGAGGAGGTGAATCACGACAACGACGAAGTCGGCGACGAAGACGACGACGACATCGGCGGCCAACTCACACACCACCACCACTACTATAAGAAAGATGTTCACAATTTAACGCCCTGCTGACTAATTGGATCCAATTTGCATCATTGCAGTTTGTTTTTCTTTCTTTTACACTTTTTTTTTTTTAATCTAATTTAATAGAAATCGATCATAATCGATGATGAAGTTGATTTTGTTTTCCATTTTCTTAATTTTGTTTGATATACTTAAATCAAAAATATATTTACGAGGGTGGGGTGAAAAGTTTCCGGCCTGAACAAGAAAAACGATGTTTTTAAATTTTTTTTTTTGCTTTTCAACATTCAAGATAGCTGAGACCTGTACGATGTCAGCTGAACGTGTGCGAAATATTTTGCACAACCATTTGAATATGGAAAGCTGTGTGCAACGTAGGTGCCGCGTTTGCTAACGTTACACCAAAAACTGCTTCGAAATACCATTTCTACCGACAATTTGGCGCTGTAGGCGTAATCCAAACTAATTTTTGCGTCGATTCATAACTGTTGATGAGACTTAAATGAAATGAAATTAAATTAAATTAATTAATCAAACTAATTAAATTAATTAAACCACCCTTATGAGAAATATATCAGTGTTGATGGAGATCATGTTGAAAAATATAGCAAAAAAAAAAAATTTAAAAACATCGTTTTTCTTGGTCAGGCCGGAAACTTTTCACCCCACCCTCGTATATATATATATACATATATTGTTCATGTGATTTATTTAATTTTAAGATCTAAATAATACTTATATAAATACATCATAGTTCAATAAATTTATTTTTATTTTAATTAAGAAGGGGAGAAGGTTACATTTTCAATTATTGAGAAAGATTTTTCTAAAAATTGATTAGTATAGTATACTTTTGAAAGTTGATAATAAATGAATATCAGATCCAATAATAAACAAATTAATTAAATTTATATAAAAATAAATAAATAAGAATCAAAGTAAAAATTATAATTAATTTTATATTAACAAAAAATAATATTAATTTTTTTTATAAGTATTTGTATTTGAAGGTAAAATAGAATATATTTAATAAACAAAATTAATTTTTAAAAAATTTTCTCAATTTATAGCAAAAATTTTTGAATTAATAAATTACTATTAAATTTTTATGATCAAAATTATATAATATATAACTACTTTTTAAAATATAAAAATAAATATATAAATAAATAAATTTAGATTTTTATTAAATCTGCATTATTAATAATTTTTATTATGATAATGATTAATTATGCTTATTATTAAATATATTTATTAATGATTAAAAATCATTAGCTTTTTAGCTACATTCTGACTTTATTTCTTAATAAAAACTATAATGTTTTTTTTTAACTTAAAAATATTAAAATCCAGTGGTTATTATTATGAAAAATGCGCCATTGGGTGTGTGGGCAGCGAACCTGCCTCACATTCACATGGTCCCGCGTTCAGGTCCCTGGCAAGGGAATTTCCCTAGCAGGGGTCTATGGGACGGAGTCAACCCAGCCTCGGGGAACAACATTGGGGAAAAGCTACTTGATAGCGCCTCCGATCAAGAAAATCAAGGTAAAGGTTGAGAGGACCCGTTCTACTGATCATAGGACACCTCATTGATATAACCGGCTTGATAGGCTTTACCTGGCGTAGGACGTACAAAGTCAGAGGTCTTATTATTATGAGAAATTTCATTTCATTGAAATGTTGTTTGATAATAATGTCATTTTTTTTTCTTATAAGTTTTTAAAAATCTATTTATTATTATTTTATTATTAATATTTATTATTATTTTGTTGCCAACTGGATCATGGCAAATCATTATTTTTACTGAATGGCAGAATGGCAGTTCTACTGACAAAAATAATCTTAAGGGAAGTAAGTAGTGCTTCTTCCTGCTACTGGTTGTTGTATCCCCCTCACTAACACACCATCACTACACAACTTAGAAAGTCATTGGCCATTAAGCTCATCAATCTTTCAATTTATATATATATAACACGATTTGGGCCAAAAGCCAATTATATAGTCGTTCATTCAAAAAAAAAATAAAATAAAAATTTAATCAAAATTATGATCTCGTTTTCATTTTACTAAATCCCTGTTTATGAAGTTCAGCTGTTAAATTTTTTTAGAATAAACTTTTGATATTTAACACAAATAAATTGGAAATTTATTATATTCAAGTTTCTTCTCATCAAGAAATGTCCAATATCTTTTTAAAATCTAACCCCGCTTCCACCAGATTTTTATATTGCCAACTTATTTCCTATTTCCTGTTTCTTTTTTTGTTTTTGTTTTTTCTATTCTATTTAAAAACGTTGATTTTAAAATAGATTAAGTTGATTTAAAATCCAAGATTTACTTTATATATATATATATATATAATGAAAATTGTTTGATAGATATGAATAAATTAGAGACATGAATTTCTAAATAATTTATTTAAATATTTTATCACTTAAAATTTATGACTAATAGTTTGAACAATATTATAAGTAATTAATTAATCATATTTGAGTATATTTTTATTTGTATATTTTTAAAATATATATTCACGATGGCAAGTCAATAAATCCATGACTTTTTGAATTTACCGTTTCTTAAATGAAATGGCAACACTCTTCCAATCAGCTGACAACTATTAGCTGACTCCTGTCGAAATCCGAACCAATTACATCTTCAAGGGGGCGATAAGTTATTTTTGGGGGCAATATCATTTTCAACTCTAAAAAAAAGTTAATATGATTTTGCGAACAGGCCTTTAAACATTTCCGCTTTTTTTCAATATGGGTGTATCACCAAGTGTACCTACCTTATATTAGGGATTATCATGCTATTTTTATCTGTTAAAATTTATAGGTGGGCAAATTATGAAGCCGGCCTTACGAAGTGGGCGTTTGGTCCAAAAAGGTTGAGAATTTTTAAATGTCATGTCCCACTAGATCATCCACAACTTAAAATGTCCCTCCATGTTACAGGCTTAATGTTTAATATTAACCATTTTTAATTGTTTTTAATTTTTTTCAATATGTCCTGAAAAAAAGGTAAGATGATTTTGAATTTTTATCTGTAAAAATTTATAGGGGGGGCGAATTATGAAACCGGCCTTACGAAGTGGTCGTTTTGTCCAAAAACGTTGAGAACCACTAATTTACTTTATAAAATACTTTGTTATATTCCTATGTATTTACATATTATATTAAAATTAAAATATTTAACTTAAATCATTTATTTTAATGATCTATTTTTGTATGCGCATGATTTGTAATCATCATTAAAAGCATTTGGGTTTACTAGAAAAAAAAATATGTCTGTATGTTTAAAACATTTAATAAATATTTTAACTCAAAAGTGATTTTGACGAGTGATTGCAAATTTTAAAACAAAAATATATTTTTATATTTGAACTTGAAAGAGGAGAGTAGGAGAGTGGCAGTGAAATGAAAGGGAAATATAAACGGAAGCAAATTTTATTAAGAAAAACGCAGTATTTTTCATTTACATTATACGTACATTACCTATATATATGTATATATTAAAACGTAGTTAACATTTAAAAATTATAATAAAAAATATTCTTTGATGACATTAAATTTTATTAATATAATATAATATAAATATAATAATGAATTAATTAAATTAATGGAATTATTTTTTGTCTTTGTACTTCTTCCTACTTATATTAACATGAACATGATTGATTATTCAAATTCGTAATATATAATTAATTAATGTTTCCATTTAAGATTACTTTAGATCACCAAAACAAATAATTATAATAATAAATTCTGATTAAATAAAATTAAAAATAAAGTATGTAGACTCTATCTTATGTCTTCATTTATTAAATTTGAGCACATTATATTAAATTCTATATTTTTGTAAATAAAACCACATATTGATATTTTTTATTGTAAATTTATTTAAAAAAAATACACAACGTTTCGATCGTCAGTCGGCACTGGACGCTCGGACAGTACAGTCGCTTGATAACGATTTCAGAAGTAGCAATCGAAACGTTGTGTATTTTTTTGAATAAATTTATAATAAAAAATATCAATATGTGGTTTTATTTACGAAATTCCCTTATAAATAAAAACAGCCACCAAAGCTTTAATAATATATTATATTCTATTTATTAAATTTTTAATTTTAATATCACCTATATATACCCCAAATAATCTTATAATCATAGATCTTATATATCTTTGTTCGAAATCATGTCTTTCCTTATATTGTTTAAATAAAATGTGTTTTGGAAAAAAAAATAAATTTAATATTAATATTTAAAAAATTTTTTTTTAAATATAATATAATAAAAGTTATTAACCTTTGATAAATTTATATATATATATATTGTTTATAATTTATCATTTTCAATTTAATGTGTTACAAATAACTTGTAATTTAATTTATTCTTATATTGTATTGTATTGCTTTATTTTTATATAGCCCGTAAAAATTCAAAATTCACCTTTTCTTTGGAACAGACAAAATAAATATTTTTTTTTTAATTACTATCTCGCCAGAGATAGTATTGCGATCACGAAAATTTTCGATGTTGAGATTTTGATGTTTTTATACGTTTTGAAGGTTCCTGAATCATTTTCACTAAGGTTGAGAAAAATGTCTGTGTGTGTGTGTATGTATGTAGGCAAGATTACGCAAAAACGGTTTGAGCTAGAATGATGAAATTTGGTACATGGACATTATTCAAAATTCATAGTTTTCTATCAACTCTTGAGAAATGTAGCTCAACCGGAAGAGGGTCATTACCTACAACGTTTTGATTTTTTTCCTCTAAAGTGACCGTAAAAATAAAGATATATGTTTGATAATTTTTCACATGATTAATAATTGTATAAAACTGCTATATATAGAATTTCAGCTTGATTGATTCGCTGAAATTACCAGAATTAATTTTTTAACACTGCAAATCTCACGCGCCAACACGTGACGTGGTGCCATCAACAAAAAGCCAAACATGCGCTAGTTTAATATTTATTATTTATAATTTATAATTAATTAAATTTAATTTAAATATAATATATTATGTTATTTAATCCAATTCAAATTGCGCGATAGTCGAGTGGAGACACTCCAGCTAATTTTTTATTGGGACAATAGTAGATAATAAACACATATAGGAAAATATATTTTGTTAAAAATATTTTTTTGAAAATTATTCTTCATAAAGAAATTGAATTAATCGATTTGCCCAATGAGAATCAATCCATATAATAAATTTGATATTAATGCATTTATTTTCATTGGAAAAAAGTATTTTAATTGAAAATTTATTAAAATCTAACCACAAAGGCAATAATGCAAAGGACACTGCAGATGAGATTTACACCGTTTATAGGAGTGGTGCTACGACTATTAGGAATGGCCGGAATTGGTTTAAGAAATTTAGAGCTGGTAATTTTGAGTTGAAAGATGAAGACCGCAGCTGCTGCCCAGCAACGACGGATACAAACATTATCAAGACTGTGCTTGCTGAAAATCCGCGACATAGTGTGCCCGAGATAGCGGATGCTACTAACATTCCCTAAACAACGGTACATAGCATCTAATCAAGATGGGATATGCGAATCCATATGAAGTTTGGGTTCCACACCAATTGACGGAGACTGGCCTTATGAAGCGCGTCTCTAAGTGCGATTTGCTTCTTCAGCGACACGAAAGAAATCCTTTCTTAAAGAGTTTTGTCACTGGAGACGAGACTTGGATTTTGTATCAAAATGTAGATCGAAAACGCATTTGGTCTAAAGAAAATAGACCTTCAACTGTTGCGAAGCCTGGGCTTCATCCGAAGAAGGTTCTTTTGTGCATTTGGTGGGACTGGAAAGGTGTACTATACTACGAGCTTCTTCCTGAAGGTGAAATGATCAATGCTGACAAATATTACAATCAACTGAATCAACTAAAAGCCGTCATAGCAGAAAAACGGCCAGAATTGGTGAACCGACGAGGTGTCGTATTCCATCACGACAACGCAAGGCCGCTTATTGCGTTGACCGTAAGGCAAAAATTATTACAGTTTGATTGGGACGTTCTACCTCATCCTCCATACTACCCATATCTTCCTCCATCTGATTATTACTTGTTCCTCTCCTTAAAAAACACTCTCTCCGTAGTAAATCTTTCAAATCCATAAGCGAAATAAAAACGCACCTAAATGAATATTTTGAAAGTAAGTCTCAACTATTTTGGAAAGAGGGCATAATGAGGCTTCCTGAGAGATGGAAGAAGGTTATAGAACAGAATGGTTCATTTATAACATAATAAATCAACCTTAATCAACAAATATCGTGTATTCATTTCGCATCAAAAAAAGTGAAGAAACTTATGGGACACCCCAAGTATAATTTCAAAAATCATTTGAAATTTAATAATTAATAATTATTGATAAAAATAGATAAATATATATATATAACAATTCTATTGCCACATTTTTCTATAATTAAATGATAATAAATTTTTGTGTTTACTTGAATTGACTTTATTTATTAACCTTGATCGCAATGATACTAGAAAAATAAATAAATAAATCATTTTTTTTTATTATTGTTCCTGTAATCTCTTATGATATTTTTATTTTACAAAAATATAATTGTAATGTTTAAAAAAACAAACAAAAATCTGATTAATATTATTTATATATTATTAACATGTTATTTATTTTAAAATTTTAAATAAAAATTGGTTTATTGAGTTTATTCCCAGATAATCTAAAAAATAAATAAACATAAGAAAAAAATTAATTAATAAACTAAATAGTAAAACAATATTTAAGTAAATTGTATTTATTATAAATTTGGAAAGTTAACCTAAAAAAAAATTTCAACAATAGGTATTCAATTTATTAAAAAACTGAAAAATTGAAAAAATAAATAAAATCAATAGGACAAAGGTAAGTGTTTAAAAACAAACAATTGGTTTTATTTAAAATTTATATTGAAATATATTATACATTATTTTATATATTCATTTATTTTCAATTTTTTCAGTTTTTTAATAAATTGAAAATTGTTAAAAAAATTTAGGTTAAATTTCCAAATATATACAATGTTTCACTGCCCCTAAAATTTTTAAATTTAATTAAATTGTATTATTATTATTATTATTATTATCCGATTTTAGCTCACTTTCTCAGCAAATTGCTGGAAAACTGTCACCCATCCCTATAGATGTTGTATGGGATTGGGCTCGGACGGTGTGGAGAGGGAATTCACCCTAACCCACACGGATAACCTGGATTATTATTATTATTATTATTATTATTATTATTATATGATATAAATTTGTGAGTCATGAATTAATTTTTTAATTACTGTTATTATTAATTCACCATTAAACTTGACATGATTATTGGTGTTAATGGTACCTAGACTAGAACTATGGATATACAGAGAATTAGGATTAGGTATACATAGCAAAAATTTCAGCTTTATTCTTAAAATAAGAACTACTAAAATTTTTAAAAATAAAAATTTTCGACAATATCCCTAACATATTATATTATATTGCGGAGCCGGTGTGGGAAATTACATGTAAAACAAAAATAAAAACTCATAACGTTGAAATGTTTAAATATTTAATTGGATAAGTCTTATGAATTAAAAGAGTAAAAGAAAAAAAATGACAAACCTTTGAAATAGCGGACAAAAACATCCTCCTTACTCAACAGTTCGCTTATAACTAAAGTAAACGAGCCTGTGACTACTATAGACCCACAATTCCATACGTAAACCAAAGGAGTTAGTTTTAGAAATATAGAAAACACATCCTATTATCAATAGTATGTGTGTATGTAACTATGTACTAGTAATTATTATGTCTACTTATTCAAAGGTGGAATTTCAATTCCTTTCCTATCTAAACACTTCATTTGGGTGGTCTGCTTTAAAAAATCTCAATATGAATAACTTAAATTAATTAAAATATTTTAAATTTAAAATATTATTAATATAGATAATATTTTATTCTTTTTAAAAAGAAAAGAATAATTAGTATCAGCACAATATTAATTCTTTCTTTTAAAATAATAGAAAATTAAAATTAAAATATTTTAATCAAATAGGATTATTATTTTGAATTATTTATAACAAAACTATACAAAAAATATTTAAATAAAAAAATTCTTGTTTGTTTTTGTTTCATTTCATATTTTTACTGTGATGCTATATAAAAACTTTTTAAAATAAAATTTCTATGATTATATAAACGTAGAAAACCAATAAGATTAGAAAAAAAGTTAAACTCATGTCTCCACTCGACTATCTCACAATTTGAATTGGATTAAATAACATATATTATGTAAATTAAATTTAATTAATTATAAATTATAAATTAAAATTAATAAATAATATTTATTAAATCAGCGTGTTTAGCTCTTTGTTGATGGCACCATGTCACGTGCTAGTGAGTGATCTGGAGTGTTAAAAAATTAATTCCGGTACTTTCTGCGATTCAAGCTGAAATTGTATATATAGCAGTTTTATACAATTTTTAATCATGTGAAAAACTATCAAACATATATCTTTATTTTTACGGTCACTTTAGAGGAAAAAAAAATAAAAACTTTGTAGGTAATGACCCTCTTCCTGTTGAGCTTCATTTCTCAAAAGTTGATAGAAAACTACGAATTTTGAATAATGCCCGTATACCAAATTTCAAAGCTCAAACTGTTTTTGCGTAATCTTGTCTACATACACACACTCACACACAGACATTTTTCTCACCCTTATTGAAAATGATTCAGGAACCTTCAAAACGAATTAAAACATCAAAAGCTCAACATCGAAAATTTTCGTGATCGTATTACTATCTCTGGCGAGATAGTAATAATTGATGAGCGATCAAAAGTCCACCATTTAATTTACTTAGTGAACAATTAAAAATGGTTAATATTAAAAATTAAGCCTATATGTAACATGGAGGGACATTTTAAGTTGTGGATGCTCTAGTGGGGCATGACATTTAAAAATGAATAAATTGATTTAAAGCAGGGGTGGGCAATAGCCGGCCCGCGGGCCGGATCCGGCCCTTTTGCTTATTTTATTCGGCCCGTTAAAAAAGTTTGGCACTTATTTCGATCTTTCATTTAATTTCGTTCAGTATAGCTCTAAAAAAAGGTAAATTTTTTTTACAAATGTCCCGGTTTGGTGTTTTCGAAATATGGTCCTCCGGCCCGGGAGACATTTTGAAAATTTCATTTGGCCCACCCCTGATTTAAAGTATGATTACAATTTGATGGTAATACTTTAAATTGAATTTAAACAAATCTGTAATAATATAAATAAGGCACAAGTACAAAATACATATCATATAGATTAATTCAAATTTAAACAGTCGGTTTAATTTAAAAAAAATCAATAATTTAATTATATATATAAACAAATCTAAAAACAGAGCAAAAATTATGTCTCAAAATAATAGATTTAATTTGACTGTTCCTCGAGTGGTTTTACTTTAATTTACTATACTAACCTTAACCTTATACTAAATCATATTATATATTGTATATAATAAAAAATACATTTTCTTAATCTAATCCAATTAAAACTTATGAAAATTATAAAAAGAATTAATTTAATTGAAATCAACTTTTTAATAATAAAATAAAGTAAATGGATGTAAAGAAGAGAATTTACCATTCTCATTTTTATTTTTTGATACACGTGTGTCTGTTAAGGTAAGTACAATAAAATTTGAATTTTTTTTTTGTTAATGTTTATTTTGAAAGTAAATTTCTGTTAAAAAAAAATATACTAAGTGTGAATATTAGGCAATAAGCCAAAAAAACAACTTCTTTCAAAAATAAATAAATAAATACTTAAAACATTCAAATTTAATACAATTGAAGAATATTTTAATTATTTATTAATGAGTATTTAATTTGCTTCTATTATATAATATATTACATATGTGTAATTAATTCAAATTCAATTTTATTTTTTAATATTTTTGTAAGTAAATGTTTCTTTTAAACTTTTGTTTTTACTATCTCGCCAGAGATAGTATTGCGATCACGAAAATTTTCGATGTTGAGATTTTGATGTTTTTATACGTTTTGAAGGTTCCTGAATCATTTTCACTAAGGTTGAGAAAAATGTCTGTGTGTGTGTGTGTGTGTATGTGTGTGTGTGTGTGTGTGTGTATGTATGTAGGCAAGATTACGCAAAAACGGTTTGAGCTAGAATGATGAAATTTGGTACATGGACATTATTCAAAATTCATAGTTTTCTATCAACTTTTGAGAAATGTAGCTCAACAGGAAGAGGGTCATTACCTACAAAGTTTTTATTTTTTTTTCCTCTAAAGTGACCCTAAAAATAAAGATATATGTTTGATAATTTTTCACATGATTAATAATTGTATAAAACTGCTATATATAGAATTTCAGCTTGATTGATTCGCTGAAATTACCAGAATTAAATTTTTAACACTGCAAATCTCACGCGCCAACACGTGCCATGGTGCCATCAATAAAAAACTAAACATGCGCTGGTTTAATATTTATTATTTATAATTTATAATTAATTAAATTTAATTTAAATATAATATATTATGTTATTTAATCCAATTCAAATTGCGAGATAGTCGAGTGGAGACACTCCAGCTAATTTATAATAAGTTTTACTAATAGCGAATTGTATTTCTCTTCTCATAGATAGATATCAATATAGGTAGATAGATGTGGTACAATTAATTTGGAATTAGGTATCAATCATAAATTTTATATTATTCCCATTCAGTAAATATTAAAATAAATATTTTTTAAATTAATATAATTTTTGTTTTTATTGAATTTTTCTTATTAATATTATTAATATTATTATTCTCAATGATTTTTAACAAAATAATATGCCATTAGTTTTATTGAATTTTCTAGATTTGATTTTGATATACCTATAGTAGGTATGTTTCTAATATACAATTTCTATATACAATTTATTATTCATTTTGATAATGTGCTATACCTATATACCTATATTTTTTTAATATTTTTACAAAATATAAATTTATCAATATTTTCAAATATTTGGTATTAAAAGAGATTAAAAATAAGCTGGAGTGTCTCCACTCGACTATTTCGCAATTTGAATTGGATTAAATAACATAATATTTTATATTTATATTAAATTTAATTAATTATAAATTATAAATTAAAATTAACAAATAATATTTATTAAAATAGTGCATGTTTGATTCTTTGTTGATGGCAACACGTCACGTGTTGGCGCGTGAGATTTGCAGTGTTAAAAAATTAATTCCGGTACTTTCAGCGATTCAATCATGCTGAAATTCTATATATAGCAGTTTTATACAATTTTTAATCATGTGAAAAACTATCAAACATATATCTTTATTTTTACGGTCACTTTAGAGGAAAAAAAATCAAAACGTTGTAAGTAATAACCCAATTACGGTTGAGCTACATTTCTCAAAAGTTGATAGAAAACTACGAATTTTGAATAATGCCCGTATTCCAAATTTCATTATTCTAGCTCAAACCGTTTTTACGTAATCTTGTCTACATTCATACACACATAAACACACACAGACATTTTTCTCAACCTTAGTGAAAATGATTCAGGAACATTCAAAACGTATAAAAACATCAAAATCTCAACATCAAAAATTTTCGTGATCGCAATACTATCTCTGGCGAGATAGTAATTACTGATATAAGAAGAATAAAAATTTTAAAACTAAAACTTTATAAAACATTTTTCAATTTTTTATCCTCAAGTTTTTATGTTATTTTCATCAATTATCTTTGCCATTTTGCCAAGACTGATATCCTCTCTTTTAATTTCTTTTTTAAACTTGTATTCAGCTGAAATTCATTCATTTTAACATTCATTTTTTTTTCCTTACTTAATTATATTTTTAATCGGATTTTAAAGACCATATAATACTAAAAATTAACCACTTGAAATATGTATATATTGAGTAGAGTAGATGATAAAATAGTGGGGTGAAACGATTGAAATGCGGGTGGTTTCAGGCAGCTGGACGCTATTCCTGGCAAACAGCGAGGTCGGTGTGCCGTAAATAACGCCACGTATCTTAATAAAAAAAAAACCTCGATCGGTTAAATCCAATCTCAATATGACATGCAGGAAATTATCTATATATTCACAATCGATTCATTCATCAAAAATAAATAAATAGATTGTACTTCTGATATTTAGATTTTAGCTTTTATGTACTATAAAAATGCCATCAATATTAGCATAAAAGTAGAAAGCTAGCCTTATTCTACATATAATCTTATTATAATTGTTTTCGAACCATAAGAGACTTAGCAAAGAGAAGAAAAGAAGTTTTGTTTAATATGTGTATTTAGGTATATACACACACATTACACTAAACCAGTGATTCTCAACCACTTTAGTGTGCCGCAAGATTATGAGGCTCTTAAATTGTTTTTCTAAATTTTTTCAATTTGGTTCTAGAAAAAAAGGTATAACGTTTTTGGAACTAGGTTCTTAAACATTTCCGACTTTTTTTCTAAATTTTTCCAAATTTTTCTAAAAAAAAACCGTTTTTGTTAAAAGTGTGCCGAGATAAAAAAAAGTTGAGAATCACTGCAATAAACTGACATTCAATTTCAATAAATAATAAATTAGCGATATGTCATCACTTACATCATTTTTAATCTCATTTTGATCACAAAGTCTAAGTCTCCTTGTCAATTATCATTACTTAACATTGCAATCATTTTAACTTAAAATGATTGAAGCAAGTTCAACAAGTTTCCTATTTTTTTTACTATCTCGCCAGAGATAGTATTGCGATAAAAAAATTTTCGATATTGAGATTTTGATGTTTTTATACGTTTTGAAGGTTCCTGAATCATTTTCACTAAGGTTGAGAAAAATGTATATGTTGTGTGTGTGTGAATGTATGTAGATAAGATTATGCAAAAACGGTTTAAGCTAGAATCATGAAATTTGGTACATGGGCATTATTCAAAATTCGTAGTTTTCTACCAACTTTTGAGAAATGTAGCTCAACCGGAAGAGGGTCATTACCTACAACGTTTTGATTTTTTTCCCTCTAAATTGACCGTAAAAATAAAGATAGATGTTTGATAGTTTTTCACATGATTAAAAATTGTATAAAACTGCTATATATAGAATTTCAGCTTGATTGAATCGCTGAAAGTACCAGAATTAATTTTTTAAATTTTTTTGATTGCAAATCACGCGCCCGAACGTGATATGGTCTCATCAACAAAGAACCAACAGCTGGTTTAATTTATTTATTAATTTTAATTTATAATTTATATAATTTTTATTAAATTTAATTTAAATATAATATATGTGTTAATTAATCTAATTCAAATTTGCGAGATAGTCGAGTGGAGACACTCCAGATTTTTATAATTATTATCCGAGTTATTGCACTTTCTCAGCATTTTTGCTTGAAAAATATTACCTATCCTTTTAAGGGCTAGGCTCGGATTATTATTATTATTAAAAACAGATTTAAATGAATAATTTCAATGACCTTATAGTTTTAATAAGAAAACAATTTCTTCTTAATTATTAATTATATAACTATAAATCACGCGCTAGCACGTGACGTGGTGCCATCAACAAAGAGCCAACATGCGCTGGTTTAATAAATATAATTTATTAAATTTAATTTAAATATAATATATGTTATTTAATCCAATTCAAATTGCTAGATAGTCGAGTGGAGACACTCCAGCTTATTTTTTTTAGGTTCAATGTAGTAAAGAAAAGGTTTAGTAAAATAAAAAAAATAATACACTCATTAACTTTAATATAGAATTTTAATCACATAAATTAAGTTTAAATCTTTTTTTTTCTTTCTTTTTATCCCTTCTCTTTATATTTTCAATATTTAATAGAGGTGAACACACTTAATATTAATTAATATGATATGACCAATGAATTGTGATTGGTCAGGTTGTTCAGGATAATGATGACATGAAACCGAGGGACCAGCCCCCCCCCCCCAACTCCTTAGAAATCGGTGAAACCATTTTTTTTAATATGATGTCTCTATGTGGCACCGCTAAGAGGCGCTGCAGGCGCATAACCGATAACTCTGCATGCAAAAACGAGGCAAAAACACACACACACAAGCCCAATTTTTTTTCAATTAGTTACTGCCTGCACTCGCATGGTGGCGCCAAACCTTTGTTTCAGCAAAGACAATAGAATTTACTAGTCTTATAGATGGACTGTGCGAGTGACAAATTCCAAATTTCATTCTCGATTCAATTCATTAAAAACAAAGAACCACTGTATAACATATGAATGGAATTGAAAAAAAATATATATACAAGTTTTTAATAAATCTTTATACTATATAAAAGTGTAATATTACATTCTTTAAATAGTTTCTTTTCAATGTTGAAAAAAAAATAATCCAAGAGAAAATAGATTTTGAAAAGAGGTTAAAGGCATGAATGGCATGCGACTTGCATAATTTAACAATTTCAACGATGCCAGCGGTCATTCAAACAATGCCATTTGGTCATAGTAAAAAATTAATGAGAAACTTTTGACTTCTTTGTCTATGTCATTATACTATCGTTTATATCTTATCTTATTATACTAGCAAAAATTGTATATATATGCCTTTTTGAGATATTAAATCGCTCGAATGATTTTTTTGAAATTCCTACAATAGATAATATTTATAAAGAAAAATCGATCTGTATTGGTTTAAACCGCGGGGAAAATCATCTTTGTTAGTTTTTTCTTAATTTAAAATAGGAATTTTAATAATAAAAAATGGTGCTGAGCGACACCGGACAGCGCTTCCTTAAATACAAAATAAAATATTATAAATAAAATAAAATTAAAAATATTTGTTATATCCACAGGCCATACTTTTCTGTCCTTCAGTGCATTAATACATATGCTTAAGGGTAGTATGTTTTATGACTATTTTTTTTAAATTTATTTTCTTTTAAATTATTTGAAATTGTTTTATATATTTTGTCGTTTATTTATTTTAAACAATCTTAAATATTCATTGTTTATAAGGAATAATTTTTTTTAAAATACCGAGACGCGGCTAAGTGAACCTGGTACTATTTAAAATAAATTAAAAAAGTCTAGTAAAATTATAATACAAATTACAATAAAATTTCAACTTTATAAATTTTTTTCTAATTTTTTTCTTTTTAAATGTTCCAAAGACAAAATCTATCAATGATTGTAAAAATTAAATGCCAGAGATATGATAGAACAAATATATTTTCAAAAATAAATAATAAAAATGAAAAAAGATTATTTTTATTTTATTATTGGAATTATTAGATAAGATAATCAAAGATTGAGAGAATTTTCTCTTTCTTAAATTTCACTCTTCCTTCTTGTTGGATATATATAGACTAGGTTTTGCTTTATATATAAATGCATATAAACTAGTTCTGAATGAGCAGCCATTTAATAATATTTTATTGACTAATTCACTAATTATCCATTTATTCACTAAGGAAAATTATTTTTTAATTTTCTTATATTCAAACCGAACATATAAAAACAGAAAATTAGTGAAGCCCTCTGGTGGTCAAATAATAAGACTTGGTAGCTAAATAGAATATCAATGGATTTATATACAAACTTTAATAATTTCTATCTCGTAAACTAGAAGCGGCCGACCGCCACATACTGCTTAAGGAAAATTTGTTTTGAATCAAAAAATGAATCCACTCGTAAAGTTTTATCCAAATCCATGATACATCGGTTAGACTAAACAATTACCCATTTTACTATCTCGCCAGAGATAGTATTGCGATCACGAAAATTTTCAATATTGAGATTTCGACGTTTTTATACGTTTTGAAGGTTCCTGAAACATTTTCACTAAGGTTGAGAAAAATGTCTGTGTGTATGTATGTAGACAGATTACGCAAAAATCGGTTTGAACTAGAATCATGAAATTTGGTATACGGGCATTATTCAAAATTCGTAGTTTTCTATCAACTATTGAGAAATGTAGCTCAACCGGAAGAGGGTCATCACCTACAACGTTTTGATTTTTTTTCCTCTAAAGTGACCGTAAAAATAAAGCAATATGTTTGATAATTTTTCACATTATTAAAAATTATATAAAACTGCTATATATAGAATTTCAGCTAGATTCTATCACTGAAACTACCAGAATTAATTTTTTAACACTGAAAATTTCACGGGCCAACACGTGACGTGGTTCCATCAACAAAGAGCCAAACATGCACTGGTTTAATAAATATTATTTATTAATTTTAATTTAAATATAATAGATTATGTTATTTAATCCAATTTAAATTGCGTGATAGTCGAGTGGAGACACTCCATCTAATTTGTTATGTTATAGGATAAAATAAAATTATGTATTACAAGTTGGCTAATAAACATATTTTTTTAATCTAAACTAAACTACTAATCAAAGAATATTTAGTATATATAAGAATAATTTAAAAAAATCAAATATTTTCATTTACAATTGAAAATAATTTTTAATCAAAATAATTCAATGGTAATTCAGAATTTTAGAACAAATGGATATTGGTATTTTTCCAATGATAGATAAACGCATAGAAAGAGAGAGAGAGGAAAAAAATGAAAAAGAATAATAAGAAGAAGAAGCTATTTGCATCGATCTCAGTGAAAATGACATTTGTTTATTCCGGAGGCCGATTCTGAGCCTGGCAACGACTAAGAATAGATGAAGAGGGACCGACGATCGTCCGTACGTCCGCCTTAAGAGGCTCCAATAATTTGCATCCTTTTTAACTAATGCATATAGAGAAACCGAACCGCGAACAAATTAATACTAATAATAGCAATTACAAAATTACAAAAAAAAAAAAAAAAAAAAAATTAATAATATAATAATAATAACAACTCATTAGAGACAATTTGTAAAGAAATTTTTAAAAAATTATATGTATAGTTAAATAAAAAAAAAAAAATAAAAAATTAATTGTAAAATGGATTGAAAAGCAAATCAAGTAGACATCAATCTTGGATTGACGTCATAGTAGTCTTTTAAAATCTGAAACTGCATTTGTGAGTGGGAGAGAGGGAAAAAGAGCAAATGAATGAGAAAGAAGGAAACCTATTTTGAGCTAAATGTTCGACCTCCAATAATTCAATAAAAGATCTTTAGGATATTTTTTTTAAGATTTCCTATCTATATTTTGATATAATTATTTAAAATATACACATATATATATATATATATATATATAATAACATTAAATATATAATATCAATTTATTTTATTTAAATAATTATATTATCTAATAAAAAAAACAAAAACAACCAAAAAGGATAAATATATTAAATTTATTTACTTAATAAATAATTATAAATACTCAAATATCATAAATATAATAAAAATAAATTAAATTAATTTAATATATTCAATTAATTTATTAAGAAAACAAAATCATGATGGCTGATTATATTATATTAAATGTATTTATAAAAATAATAATATAACAACACTTCACTATTCCAAAAGAATAATTTATAATTTTTGTATGGTTAACGTTTTGAGTTATAATATTCTTATACAATAGAAAATAATAATAATTATAATAATTTTCTTAGATATATTGTTTTATTTATTATTATTTATTTTATTAATACATATATGTATTAAATAAGGCGCCATTGGGTGTGTGGGTAGCGAACCTGCCACTCACATTCACATGGTGAGTCCCGGGCCTGGCAAGGGAATTTCCCTAGCTGGAGTCTATGGGACGGAGTCAACCCAGCCTCCGGGAACAACATTGGGGAAAAGCTACTTGATAGCGCCTCCGATCAAGAAAATCAAGGTAAAGGTTGAGAGGACCCGTTCTACTGATCATAGGACACCTCATTGATATAACCGGCTTGATAGGCGTTGTCCTTACATAGGACGTACAAAAGTCAAACGTTTTTTTTTAATATATATATATTATATATATAGCTGGATAGATAGATATCACTTATTATCAATTATTTTTTTATTTGTTAATCAATTAACAAAAATTAATTTGAATAATGATAAGATGACCAACCATTCTCCTTTTGTAGGCTCTGTCCTTCCTCAAGAAGTGTCCTCCTAACCGTCTTTTCTTTCATTATTTTACAATTAATCTGTTTATCTTGAAATTATTTAAAGATATAATGGATCTGATCATATTTTGAGAATAATAAGTAAACATAATTGTTTTATTTTTTAAGTTAATAAAATTTGTCTCTTAATAATGAAATAATTAATATGAAAATAATATTAATAAATTTTGTTTGATTTATTATTTTTAACATATTTAATTATTTTTTCAAGTGTTAATAGAATTCTTTTAACATTCAAATATAGGTAAAAGAAAATTATACTTTATTGAAATAATTGCATTTTTTTATTTTTATTTTTTTTTGTAAATATTCCATTCTGTATCTCTATTATATTATATTGTTTATTGATAAAGTATATATATTAAAAAAAAAATTATAAATATAAATTTATAATTTGTATGAAACTAAAATGTCATTATAGAATGTATATAATTGACTAATGATGATGACCCCCTAAATAACTAAGGAAAAGCTTAAAGATAGACGAAGAAAACTAATGATTAATGACGAGTACATCCTACAAGAAATTATACTTATTCATCTAAATCTACATATAGAATGATTGTGAAACACTTATTAATATATATCATTAATTATACTAATGCACCATTTAGAGAGAGAATTTTTTTTTTTTTTTTTATAAAATTTAAACTAGTTATATAGAAAAAAATGTTTAAAAAAAATACAATCAATGAATCTATTTATTTAAAGGATAATAATGATGATGGTACATACCTCTTCAATTTTTAAACTGGTCCTTGTTATTGTTTTTCGACGGATTTCGCCGTCGTAAGACTCTTCAACGGTAGCCATCGTTAATTTCTTTTTTTTTTATTTCCTTTTTGCTTTACAAGAAATGTATTATGAATTTAATGATTGGATACTTCCACCGGAATAATAAGCCACAGTGATTAGAGGAAACTTGTTTTGTAATCGATGTCGAATAACTTATAAGCTATATCAGTCAGTGGTAGTGGCACTGGGGAGGTGTTGGGTAGTTTTGCAGGCAACTGCCGTCGTCTCGCCAGGAGGGGCGGACGAATGGATGCGATGTGCCGAATGACGGCGACCACCATCACGTCACTTACCCTGCCTGCCTTCTGTTTGCCAACCATCAATTTTTATACCACTCTCCTCCCTTCATTGTCGATAAAACAACCACCAATTCATTCAACACAAAATTCATATGAAATACATACTCGCGTTTATGACAATCAAGATTATTATTATTATTACTACAATTATTACTATTTATTACAAATTTCTATTAACTTTAAATTAAAAAAAAATGAAGTTAGTTACAAATTAATAATTTTGACAATTTGTAACTAGCTTCATAATGTTTCAGACATCACATACATACGACGGAAATTATATACAGGGTTATCATAAAAGAATGGTGCAGTTTTGAACATGGTTTAAATAAAAACAAAATTACCTACTTACAGTTAATATTTCTTATTTCTCGAATTTGCCGTCTCAAACAGTTTTTTTACATAATTAGTTAATTTCAGGTGCTTCTTTAGTCGCTCGACAAATGTCCGAACGATACTCAACATCTGTCCAAACATTAGTTAACATTTCTTGCTTAATGGTAGCTAAACCACTTTAAAAAAGTATTAATGAAACACTGATAACCATTAACAAAGAAATGTTAACTAAAGTTTGGACATTTATCGAGCGTCTAAAGGTGCACCTATTGAAATGTAAATATTAATTATGTAAAAAACTGTTGAGAAGACAAATTCGAAAAATAAAAAATATTAACGGTAAGGTAGTGGCACCTATAGCGGACAGGGACTTAAGGCGGACACAAATGGAAAATTTTTACTTAAAATAAAAGTTATTTTAAATTTCTCTCCATTCCGTCTAATATTTCGAATAATTTACTCTTTCCAAAACATATTGGAGTGGTCAAGTTGGCTTCACTGAACAAATTGACAATTTTATGGAGAAACGAAAAATTGCATATTCATCTTCCACATATTTTTTGTGAATTCTTAGCAAATTTTTAAGGTTAGTGGTCATTGTAATTAAGCTTTTATATGTTCGTATTATGTTTTTAAATCTATATTATTAGTTTAAACTGACATTTATAGAATAAAGAAGCAAATTATAAAGTGTTATTGACAGAGTGACTTGTTGTTGATAAATTTAACGTGGTGTTCGCTTTAGGTTCCAAATTTATATGGCTTTCCTGAAGCGGACACTTGCTGTCCGCTTCAGGTTTGTGTACGTATAAAATTAAATGTAACTTAGAGAAATATTCATTTGATGGCGTTTAATCTTAAAATTATAAAAAAATTCAATTCAGAACCTTAAGTTGCCACTAATGTCCGTTTCAGGTTCTAAACGTAGGCAGGTTCTACACGTGCCAATTATTTCCAGGAATCATTACGGAAATATTGCCCGACGGGATAAAAGTTAAGGCCATGATAAGGAGTGGCAGTTTATGGAAGTGGCCAGACAGAGATGTCGAACTCTTCTATTTGTGGGATGATGTTCTGGGCCACTTGGCCAAACCCACCCGCTTCAGCAGGCGAAGGGAATTATTTTCAGTGCCAGAACTTGAAAAACTGAAATAATTATTAATATAATGATTTTTAATTGATATTCTATTGATTTATAATTGATTTAATTTAATAATAAAATATTGAAAATTAAATTTTTGATTTATTTACTGACGTTTATCTTAATGTTAGCTTTAGGTTCTTCAAATGTCCACTTTAGGTTCCGTTGAAATTTTCACTGTCCGCTTTAGGTGCAAATGTAAAATTTTTTTAAAATTAAAAATTTAATATGAGGGATTACCAAATAGTTAAGTAATTATTACTATCTTTAAGAATGATAAATGAACCTCAAATAAAACCATTAGTTTCTCTATTCACAATTGTGACTTCAATTCTAGGTACAAAAATGATGAAAAATGGGCTATAATGTGTCCGCTATAGGTGCCATTACCTTAAGTAATTTTGTTTTTATTTAAAGTTTTAAGTTTTAATAAAGTGTTATTATAAAAGAATGATGCGGTTTTGAACATAGTTTAAATAAAAACAAAATTACTAATAATACTTTTTTTAAGTGGTTTAGCAACCATTAACGAAGAAATGTTAACTAATGTTTGGACTGAGGTTGACTATCGTTCGGACATTTGTCGAGCGACTAAAGAAGCACCTATTGAAATTAATTAATTATGTAAAAAAACTGTTTGAGACGACAAATTCGAGAAATAAGAAATATTAACTCTAAGTAATTTTGTTTTTATTTAAACCATGTTCAAAACCGCACCATTCTTTTATGATAACCCTGTATATAATTCCCGTCGTATGTGATGTCTGAAACATTATGAAGCTAGCTACAAATTGTCAAAATTATTAATTTGTAACTAACTTCATTTTTTTAAAATTTTGTTTTATTATTAAATATTGAAAAAAAAATAAAAAATTATTACGACGATTTGAATAAAGTTAATAATTTTATATTTTAAGAAGAGTTTTATGCCTCTTAGTATCTTGTATTATTTTATTTAAAAAAAACAACAGTCGTGATACAAATAGAAATTTCAAATATTTAAAGCAGGAGTTCTCAACTTTTCAGGCTCTGTGCTCCCTTAGAACACAGTGAGGTCACGCCCCCTCCCCTTTTTTTAGAACCATTTTGGAAAAAATTGAAAAATCGGAAATATTCAAAAAGTTTGACCTGAAAATCATCTAACTTTTTTTTTTACAACAAAATTTTCAAAAGTTTGCTGGCACTTGATATGCTCCCTAGAATGTGCTCACGTCCCCCAGGGGGGGGGGGGCGCCCTCCAAGTTGAGAACCGCTGATTTAAAGCAAGAAAAATTTTAATCCAAGTTGAATATATTATAAAATGAGCAGTTTTGTTCTAACAAAAATAAAGTACAGATCTTTCAGAAGGTTCTAATGAGGTCTTAAAAGTCAATAAATTAATTTTTTCGTATATTATTAATCTATTAGGTAGTGTTTTTTTCTTTCCGTTCAAATTTATTTTAAATATCGGATAATTTGATATACATTAATATAGACATTTACATTACAGGATTTTTAATATAAAAGGTATTAATAATTTGAATCGTTAATCCATACCAATTATTTACGTGTGGCGACCAACGTCGCCTTTGCCAGTTGAATAATTGTTGAATGTTGCTGCTCTTTAAAACTATCGTCACGGCTGGGTGGATTATTTTTAATATACATGCATTTAATTGGATGTTGCAATGAAACAATTTTTTTATCATTACATCTCATATAATTTCAAATGAATTATATTGAACACTCATTATTATTAAAATTATTATCTTTATCTATTTATATAAAAGTTTTTTGTCGGTACAATGCTTCAGAATATCTTGCATATCTTCACGTTTCATGACCTCTAAAATCCAAAAGTGACTATAATTTTTTTAGTTAGTCTCTCTGTATGTTTAACTATCCGGGGAATTGTGACGTCGTAGACTCAAATTGGCTGAACTGATTAGTATGAAATTACATCAGAATACTCTTATATACCTCTATTTGAACATAGGATATAAATTTTATCAATATCTGATCAATAATCGCAGAAATTAATTTTTATAAATGTATATAATCCTTTGTGTTGATTCTGAGTCGACGTAGTGATTCATTTCCGACAATGAATATAAAATTAATTTAATTAATAAAATTCTAGCAATTCCCATACAAAGAATTATAATACAAGCTCCTCAGACCTTCTTCGGCGCTCTTCGCACTTAGAGAAGAGCCTCGAAGTGATATATTGTATTTGGCTGAAAGTCTGTATGCAAAGTTTTCATTCATTTTATTTCAATCAGTTTATTAAAACATTCATCTCTTTTTGTGTTCTTATTTAAAATATATTTTAATTTAATCAATAAATTAATTATATTTTTATTGCATAATTTATAAAAGAGTATAATATTGAGACTTGAGACATTTTATAAAAGTAAAATTAACATTTTTAATATTTTATAAAACAAAAGACAAACTAAAAATATATATATTCATTAATAAGTTTTTGTAATTAATTTTTCTAGAAAATAATTATTTTCCTAAATAAGAAGAAACTTATCTAAACTCTGTAGTGCTAGGAGATTCGAAAATTATTTGGCAGATTTCTAAACAGTCTCTGTCCTGACCCACCTCCATCCAACACCTATTCTCTCCAAGCCTCTTCAAGTTGTCCTTTACCTTTGGTCTACTGACTACCAACTGATACTTTCTCATTTGGTCTCCCCAAAACTTATCAAATTTTTTTATTGTTTTATGAAGTCAAAAATATTTTCAAAACGTCAATTGAAATGACTAAATTATATTATCTGTGTTTTTGTTTTTAGTTTAATTACTCAATTATTAATTACAACTATATTTTAAGTTCAAAAGAAATTTATTGGTTATATAAAAATTAAAATATGATTTATTGTCTTTTTTAAATTTATTTTAAATCCAAATGATTATATTCTATTATAATTTATTAAAAGTTTTCTTTTTTTTCTATTTAATAAATTCTCTTTTGTGATGTGATATTAAAAAATAATATTAAATTGTATATAAATTTAAAAATTAGCTTATTTGAATTGTTTAAATTTTAACACATGTATCAACCATATGAAAATAAAATAGAAAATTTTGAAAATCAACTTGGTATTAAATTTAGAAATATGAGTTTAATTATAAAATTTAATTATAAATTTAATTATAATACTAAAATAGGGGTATTATTCGAGAATATTTAATATAAATGTATGTTTATATTGATATTTAATTACTCAATTATTAATTACTACTATATTTGATGTGCAAAAATGATTTATAAATTTTATCAAATTTAAAATATGATTTTTTAGACAAATGATAAGATAAAGTTGTTTAAATTTTTTGTCTTTTTAAAATTGGTTAGATTTTTTTATAAATCAAAATAAATTTTTCTATATTTAGGTGCCGGTGTATTGAGTAATTAAAATTAAAATAAATTATTATATTTAAAAAATAAAAAAATAAAAAAATATTTATTTATGAAATATATAAGTAAAATAGAAAAATAATACAAATTATAAATTATTTTTTACATAACCTCTAATAATTTTAATATCATCTACGGGTCTACTACCAGTTTTTTTATCAAGTTCAATTAAACCAATCTTTTTCACTGTAGTCATTCCATTATATATACGTCCTGAAATATTTTTTGTTTTTAATTATATATGAATGAATATATAATAGTTCAGATGTATTAATTATATATAAAAATAAATAAATAATTTACCAAATATTGCATGTTTACCATCTAACCATTGAGTTGGCGCTAACGTAATAAAAAATTGTGAACCATTTGAATTTGGCCCAGAATTAGCCATTGATATAATTCCTGCACCTAAAAACAAGTAAATATTTATATTATTTATGTTATTAGATTAATTATTAATTAAAATATAAAAATATATCAATGATAAAAATTTCAAAATTAAAATAAAACAATACCTCCCTTACTATCGTCGGTCGGTAAAAATGACAAATTTTGGATAATATTAATTTTGTTTTTGAGGAAGTTTGGTTCTGAAAGTACGTAAGTAGTGTTTCAATATTTAAAAGAAAATGTTTAAAACAGGAGATTAAAACATTTTTAAACATGATTTTTTTAATAAAAAACAAATAATTTTATATTCAAATATTTTAATTTTTATTTAGAAAAATATTTTAAAAAACAAAATAAAAACAATTCTAAAAAATTGCTTATTGTATATTTTAATTATGAAAAATTGATTTTAATTTAAAATAAGCACCAGTATATTATTTTATTCCTTATAAAAGAGTAGGTATAATATAAGGTATATATACCCTTCTGAATTTATCACTTTCACTCTCTGTTTCTATAGAACTTTCAATTTATTAAAACTAAAGACTGTCAAATATTATCGTTTTTACTATCTCTTCAGAGAAAATTTTCAATGTCGAGATTTTGATGTTTTTTTATGTTTTGAAGGTTCCTGAATCATTTTCACTAAGGTTGAGAAAAATGTCTGTGTGTGTGTACAAGATTACGCAAAAACTATTTGAGATAGAATAATGAAATTTGGAATAGGGGCATTATAAAAATTCGTAGTTTTCTATCAACTTTTGAGAAATGTAGCTCATCCGGAAGTCGATCATTACCTACAACGTTTTGATTTTTTTTCCTCTAAAGTGACCGTAAAAATAAAGATATATGTTTGATAATTTTTCACATGATTAAAAATTGTATAAAACTGCTGTATATAGAATTTCAGCTTGATTGAATCGCTGAAAGTACCGGAATTAATTTTTTAACACTGCAAATCACGCGCCAACACGTGACGTGGTGCCATCAACAAAGAGCCAAACACGCGCTGGTTTAATAAATATTATTTATTAAATTTAATTTAAATATAATATATGTCATTTAATCCAATTCAAATTTGCGAGATAGTCGAATGGAGACACTCCAGATTTTTTCGATCAGTCATTTTGTCAGTTGTTGAATGGCTGTTAACAGAAACACAACTAAAAGTATCGACATCCTTATGAAAAGTTCGGTTTATTAAGTCTAGACTTCTTGCTATTACACAAAGAAATCGGGATTTCCTGTATAAAATTTACGTAAAAAAGAATATATATCAGAGAGCAGTTGACGTTAGATCTTTCAAATATACCAGAGAAATATAAAATAATTCAATTTAAAATTAAAAATCTTATATATTTGTTATTATATTATAATTTTCTAATAATAATTACTTGACTAAGTAAATTTAAAACACAAGTTAAAATGTTTTAAATGCTGTTTAAATTGTTTTTTATTTGTTTAAAACATGTTTTTTTGAAACCCTCTCGTATGTACAACAAATTGGTTCGTGTAAATTCATTGCCCTTGAATTAATATGTTAAGTGACACCGCAAAACACAAAATATACTTCAAATTTGAAGTGTGAATGGCTCATCTAAAATTATTGTCTGCACATTTCGAAGAGGCTTTTCATTTGTTTGCCCTGTTCAAATCTCATTTGTCAAGTAGAAGGTTTGAAGTGACAACGAACTTCAAGATGAAGTTTATCCCTTAGCAATGGTGGTAATTAGATTGAAAGGTAGCTATTACTTAGTGTATGTTTTATTTCTATAAATAAGATAGTCAGCCATTCAGAAATGTATATTAGTAACCTGAAATTCCTCATACTTTGATAACCTTTCAATCAAAATAGTTTATCATCTAATAAATTAATATATTTATGCAATTAAAAGATGATATTATTTTTATTTAAGAATATATTATATAAATATAATTACCAGAATGTTTTAAGTCTTCATGAATTTCATCGTCAAAATGTCTACCATAAATAGAGGTACCACCTTTTCCTGTTCCTGTAGGATCACCACCTGAAAAATATACTAATATAAGTACAACTTAAATTTTAATAAATTACCAATAAAATTTATTGCATTTCATTTTTTTTTTATTTTAAATTTTGGAAAGAGGAAATGATGAATGATAAATCTCGATTTTAGTTCGCAGCAACACGATGGAACTATAGAAATTTTTCGAAAGATTTTTTTTAAAATTTTGATTCAATAATAATAAGTATTTAGAACTATTTTAGAAATTAATAGAATGCTTTTTTTATAATATACAAATTGAAAAATTAATTTTAATTGATTTGAACTATTTGACAAAAATATTGTTTGCTTCCTTGCTCATTTTAGGTAAGCCGCATTTTGAACGGGAATGTTTTGATTTTGAGTAGTCTGTCCAATAGTTTCCAAACATAACAAAGAGACATCGAAATATCCCGTTTCTTTAAAAAAGACGAGTACAGGGTTTCTTGTCTTCCGTTTGTGTTTAATCAGTACAAATGCCCCAATTGACAAAGTTTTTTTTTCTCTTCTGAACAAGCGAAAGCAATAGTGATTTCAAAATTCAATTTAAAAAAATTAGCTAAAAATAAGTCCGCATTGAGAATACAAAATGTTTACGTTAGGAATATGTTTCAATTAAATATTGAACATTTACGAATAATTAGGATGTCCAAGAATTATTCCACATATTTCACCTCTTATAAATTTTTTAATAAAGTTAACTACTGAAAATTTAAGTTTGGATTTGTGAGGTATATTGAAATTATACATTTAATATATATTATATATATATATCAATCAGTAAAAAAAATTTTAT
Source organism: Labia minor (assembly GCA_963082975.1). Lineage (NCBI taxonomy): Eukaryota > Metazoa > Arthropoda > Insecta > Dermaptera > Spongiphoridae > Labia > Labia minor. The sequence goes on along the minus strand of OY720347.1, from coordinate 7,677,741 downwards.
ATATAGAAAAAAAATATTAATTTTTCTGAATATATTTTAATTGCCTTAACTTTAGTCCTTTTTATCTCTTTCTTAACTAATTAATTCATATTTTAATTATGTAATTTTAACTTCTTTTAATTGAACAAATGTTTTATGAGACATTTCTGAATAATAATCTATTCATTAAAATAAACAAAAAATAAATAGTGACAGATCAAATATAAATAATACCATAATAATACCTTGAATCATGAAATCTTTAATAATTCTATGAAATTTCGTTTCATTATAATATCCTCTTCTTGCTAGTTCAGCAAAATTTCTACATGTTGTTGGTGCATGTTTCCAATATAATTCAATTGAAAATTCACCCATTCTGTAAAAATATATACGTATAATTTTTAATTTTTTTATTTTTAAATTATAAAATATTTATAATTTAGGGACTAAATAACAATTTCAAACAATCATAATTTTTTCATATACAAGATTTTGATATAAAACTATTACATATTGTCAATATAAATTGTGAAATACCTTTCCTGGAAATCTATTAATTGTTATGACAGTTTTCTTCCAAACTGACGATATATTGACAATAAGTAATAGTTTTATATAAAAAAATTACTAAAATAATTTTTGAGTGGTGACGGTCTTCTTCCAAACCGACGAAATCAAGGCGGTTATGTAAATAACTTTAATAAATATTTCAGATAAAACACTTACGTCGTTTCAAATACCACAAAAGGTGGTTGCCATAGTTTATCAGGAATTCCAGGATTCAATGAAACAGCCATTATTTATTAAATAATTAGATTTATAAATACATCAACTCTTTATTTTTGTATTATAAATTTTTCATTTCAAATGTCAGACTAGAATAATTATATTCAATACGGCATCTGGTGGCATTTTAACTAACATTACTCGAGTTATTTATTTTGAAAAGTCTTTTGGTAGTTAGCAAAGTAAAAATTTATAAGAAATTGATTTTATATGACAATACAATTATATAATTAATGAAATAATAAAACAAAAATAGAAATATTTTAATCATGTAAAATTTAAATGAATAAAAAAAGATATTCAAAATAATGTTAAAAAATTATTTATTATTTTCTGAAATGTGTATATAATAAGTAGTATGTTTAGTAGAGATATTTATTAGCAAGAAATGATATTTTTAGAATAAAAAAATTAAATTTATTTCTAAAATATATTCAAAACTATCTAATATAAATAAATATAATATTATATACATAAAAGAAAATTAATTTTATTAAAATTAAAATAGATTTAAAGTATGTCATGGCTTTTTCTTTAAATGGGAATATTATTTAAAAAAACTTAATAAATATCTTTATTTGAAGTGATTTTTTTTTATAAATACAATAAAATATATTATCATATAATATATAAAACAATTCATGAATAAAAATATTTATTAGGTAAGGGAAAATATACGTATGTATATTGCTATATTATTTAACATTGACATTATTTTTTAATTCTTATATAGAAATAACATTAAATATTATTACTAGGTGATGGGGTGATATATTTTTAGTATTAAAAAAAAGAATAAATTTGTAAACAATTTCTTAGAAAATTTTATGGAAATCCAAGAAAAACATTTTTAAAAAATCATCAAAAGATACCCTTACAATAGTAGTTGTACTATATTTTAAAATATATTACCTTCCAACTTTATATAATAAATAATTTATTCGGACTAAAAATAATATTAATATAAAATTTATTTTTTCAATTAAATCCAAATAATAATCATTTGATTTAAAAATCATTCTAAATTAATAATAAATAAATAAATTTTTAAAACAAACTAAAATTATAAACTATCTTATTTATAATGAGAAAAAACAAAACAAAAAAGTTTTTTATAATTATAATATGATATACTCATATGAAACAAAAACTGTTTTTAATATTAATTTTTTACTTCAATTTTAAATTTAAAAATTATACTTATTTAGATTATAATTCTAACGAATATTTTCTTCAAACTATGATTATATAATACTTAATAATGATCATAAGAGATCTTATAAAAAGCCACCCTCTTAAATCTTTTAAAAAGATAATTTTTTTTAATATACATAAAATATACGATAATATAAAATAAACAAATATTTTGTAAATATTAATTTAACATTTTTTAAGTTTTTGATTAAAAAAAAAATAAAAAAATAAAAAATTCTATTAAACGCATTACAATATGTATTCTAATTGAATTAAATTATATTTATTAATTATGATCTATGATTGTATTCTTTAAATTTAATTATATTAATAATTTATTACTTGAATCGAATTAAACTTATAATTATTAAAATATAATAATGCATTTTGTATTAAACAGTGACGTATTGGTAAAATAAGAAGTAAGGGAACGCAGAGTGGGAGCAAAAAATGTCCTATTTTCAGTAAACTATTTTTTTCGATATAAGTTTTTATTTTTTCTCTTAATTCTTACTGCACAAAATATTAACGAACACAAAACAAAAGAAATTCAAACAGTAGATTTAAGTGAGAGTTGTCGGGACATGAAAAAGTACTGGAACGCGTTCCAGTTATGAAAAAAGGTAAGGGAACGTCGTTCCCCCGTGTTCCCCTCCCAATCCAATATCATATGCTAATTTTTTTATTTTATTATTTTTTTTACTTGGAATTAATTATATTATTTAATTGTGAAATTTTATAGATTTCAGGGGAATAATGAATGATTATAATGTGGGTTGACATTATCGTGGAAGGGGGGGAGTAGTGTGTTCACATATATGACGTATTTTATAAATGTTGAAGTGGGAGAAGTGGGAGACAAGCAGACAAGCTGGTAGGCAGCCTTGAGCTTAGAATACATGCCTTGTGGGATGCAACGAGTGAGGCTCCATCATCATACATCAAATTTTAAAATTGAAATTTATTCACATTTGTTCTCTTGCTTACTTGATTAAAAAAGATTGCAGTTTTTTCTATTATCAATTTATTCATTTACTTATTTATCTATATTTATATTTTTTTGTCTAATTAGTAATATATGAATCAGAGTGTAATCAATCACACAAATCAGGTAATCAAAATATTATTATCAATATATTTATTCCTATTTTACCGGCATTTATACAATTAAAAAAATAAAAGACATATTTTTTAAATTAATATTAATAATTTTAATATTTTAAAAATATTATTTAAAAAAATTCAAATTATTAAAAAAAATTATAAAATTTTTATATTTATATTTAAACAAACAAATATTAATTTTTCATAAAATGATATTAATAATAAATTAATAAATTGAATTATTTTTAAAATATTAATATTTATAATATTTACAATTATTTTAACAATCAATTTAATTTAATTATGACGGGATCGAAAGGTGGTGGGATTTAATTCATTATTTTTTTATTTTTTATTTCTTTTTTTTTAATAAAAATCAAAAAAAAATTATCACAACATTCAATTATTTCATTATGAAAACAATTAACAATTTATCATTTAATGCAGTGGTTTCCAACCTTTCTGTACCGGCGCCTCCCTTTTGCTAAAAAAAATTCTTGCGCCCCCTTAATTTTTGTATAATAATCTAATTTCCTTTTTCAATAGTCGAGCACATTTCTGAAATAATATAATAGGGTGGGCCATGATTTAGAGCACCGCCAAATCATCTGACTTTTTTTTTAAGAACCATATTAAAAAAAAATCGAAAATTTTCTTCGTGGGCACTTGGAATTGGTTTTAATCCTTTGCGACCCCATGCAACATTCTCGCGCCCCCCAGAGGGTGCGCGCCCCACAGGTTGGAAAACGCTGATTTAATGTAATATACGATAAAATCAATAAATTTATTTATTTATTTTTTGAATTTTTTTCTACTTACTGCATATCAAATTTGTTTATCCAAAGGAATTCTAATTTTATCAATAATTTATAAATTCTTGGTATTTTTAGAAATAATCCAAATTTCCAATTTCTTTTTTATTCCCTATAAAATGTTTTTTGTTTAAAATTAGCTTAGTTATTAAGAATTAAATTAGATTGAATAAAAAAAAATCTATATTTTATATTTCTAACTATAAAATCAAAAATTATAAACAAAATTTTAGAAATTCCTTTCAATTTTTTGAATTAAATCTTTTATTGAATTATTATTATAATTATTATATAAAATATCACACATACCATAATATAATTAATATAATAGAAATAATAAAAATATTTTTCTATTGATTAGTAAATTTGTATAGGTACGAGTGTATCGTATTTATACTAATTTGAATAGATATAATATTTATAAATAGCATCTATTATTTATCAAGCTTAGCTCATAATAACTCTTATCATATTGCATATACATTTATTTTTTCTTTTTTTTTTTATTTGTTCACTTAAATTATTTAATATTTTTATATTAATAATAATTTCATTTACTTTTTACAATATTATTTCAATCCACCAGATGTTAGATTATATTAATACGTAAGAATATTAATTATATTATCAGTAAATATACATTATTATTATTATTATTATTATTATATCTTGATTTTATCTAAGAATACGTAAGGTCTATAGCAGGGGTGTCTATAATGCGGCCCAAACACAAATTAAGAAAATTTTGACTTTTTTTTTGAAAAATTTATAGAGTTGGCAATCATATATATATGTGCGGCCCAGCTTTTTTTTTTTGCAATGTGTCCCACGAATGGTCATAGTTTAGACCGGTTTAGACACCCCTGGTCTATAATCAATTATTATAAACTTTAGTATCATTTTTAGTACATAACAATAAGAACATACGTATATAAATTAAGAAAATAAAAAATATATATATAATATATCTTATATATATATATATAAATCGATACAAAAATAAATAAAGATTAAAATTTTTTAAAATATTTTTTTTTCAAGCTAGAGAATATTTAATAATTAATTAAAGGCATATTAATTCAATAAAGATTATTAATGTAATTCGTTAAACAACTGCACATTCATGTATTTTACTGACCGATTCGATTATGACAGGTTTTTCCGATAGTTGATTTTGTATGCCTACACGAACAAGAGAAAAATATGAATTTAAATAAATCAAATTAAAATAAAATAAAATAAAAAAAATAACAAATTATTAAAGAATTAAAGAATAATATATATATATATATATCTAAATTGAATAATAAAATAATCTGAGTATGACTAGACTAATAAAAACAAATAATGTAGAATTTTTTTTAAATATTTACGTTTTAGAATTTATTATTCTCAATAATTCTAAATTATACAGAAATAACTTGTAAGTCTTTAAAATTGATAAATACCTACCTTTTCTTCTCGTTGATTATTTGAATTTTTTTATTTTTTATTTTTATTTTTTTTTTGTTTTTTTAGAAAAATAAAATAGATAAAACAAATAATTTTATAAATTTAATGCTAATTTAAATTTTAGCAAAGACTAGTATATTTATTTTTCCATAATAATAGTAGCAATAAAAAATTGTATTAATGTAAGATTTGTTAAAAAATAATAGTGACAGACACATCCTCCTATTCCTTCTAAACCAGCGGCTCTCAACCTGGGGGGTGCGAGCATATCAAGTGCCCGCGAAGGTATTTCAAGTGCCGGCCTACTTTTGAAAATTTTGTTGTAAAAAAAAAAGGTTGGATGATTTTCAGGCCAAACTTTTTGAACATTTTCGATATTTTTCCAATTTTTTTCAAAATGGTTCTAAAACAAAAAAGGTCAGATGATTTTACAGAGCCTGAAAGGTTGAGAACCCTTGTTCTAAACCAGGGATGTCCAACACGCGGCCCGCGGGCCGCATTGCGGCCCACTCAAAGTTTTGATGCGGCCCACTATCGACTCATTTTGGAGTTAAATTTTAAAGAATTCACAGTCCGGCAAGCGACCTATAACTTCGAGGCTATAAAAAAAAGGCTGCAACATTCAAAAACAAAAAACCACCTCTATTCCCAAAAATCTCCATAAGTTTTGAGACATTCACTAGCTAGGCTTAACATATTCTGGTAATTTTGCGGCCCAGTTAAATATTTAAGTTTGCGATGTGGCCCATTAAATTAAAAGGTTGGACATTCCTGTTCTAAACCATTCAAAAATTTATAAAATTAAGAAAATAAATAAAAAATAAAAATACATTGCCAAATTATAATTATTATTCAAATTAAATGAGTATGTATATGAGTCTAAAAATAAATAGAATTAATTACTTATTAATCAGATGTAATAAACATTTATTTAATGAATTATTGTAGGTATACTTAAATTAAATTATATGAAAAGGTGGAAAAATTAATAAATAAAATAATATAATTAATTATTCATTTAATTTACCATTAAAACTTTATGAAAATATGTTTCAGAATGGCTATTTTAGGGAAATTGATTTTACCTTCAGCCGTAACATTGGCTGTAATGGCTTACATTTATAGTGCAATGAAAATAATGCCACCAACGCCTGATTTAAAGAGTCGATGGTGGGGTAATGGTGCCTCAGGCAAAGATGACCCGGCTATTAAACCATTCATAATTAACGTAACTCAAGAGAGACTAATTAATTTAAAAACCCGTTTAGAGGCCGTACAATTACAAAAACCATTAGAGGGTGTCAATTTTGAATATGGATTCAATACAGATCATTTGAAAAAGGTAAAATATATTTTTTCTTTTTCTTTATATTTCATTTCTTTTATTTTTAGGTAGGTAAATAAATTTGTAAAATAAAAATGAGTTGTGGCCAGGTACAGAACCGACCGATGATTTGAAATAAATTAATTTTCAAAAAAATATATATTTTTAAAACTTGAATTAAAATGACTTAATTATATTATCTAGGTTTTTATTTTTAGTTTAATTACTCAATTATTAATTACTACTATATTTCAAGTGAAAAATTTCCGACAATGAATATAAAATTAATACTTTGTAAACTATCACGTCCGGTTTTCGGATATACACCAAAAGTTGATGAATTCATGCTACTAATGCAATAAGTAAATATACCAAATTTTATAAAAATCCGTTGAGCCGTTCAAGCTATACACGTCTTTTCGGACCACAAACCATCCTTAGGGACACACAATGAACAGACGGACAGGCGGACGGACGAACTACACACGGACAGATGGACAGACATGATGCTAAAAATTATTTTTTCTGTTAACCTAATGCATGATTGGTGGAGATATGTAAAAATCTCCACATGAGAAATTTGTTGTGAAAACAATACCTTCCCTTCCTATCGTCGGTCGGTAATTTATTAAACAAATAATAATAAGTAATAAGAAATTAATAAATAATTTATGAATATAATAGACAGTTAAAAAAAAGAAGACAATTCAATAATAGAAGTAATTAAAATGGATTGATAATTGAAAGTCATATAACGTAGGTATATACGAGTATATACATCACATGTAGTCTTAAAATGTATATATATATATATATTATATATATATTATGATATATATATATATATTATATATATATTATGATTGATACACGCCTGAAAGTCGTGGTTTTAATTGCATTTTTTAAAAATAAATTCAGAAAAGATAATTGCAAAAAAAGATAAGATTTTGAAATTATGTACATATCATTGATTATTAAATTTGCAAAGTTATACAAATAATCTATTAAAGAGATTTATTATAAAATTTTTTATATAATTTTTTTTTTTTATTATTATTATAATTATATAAAAGATTTAGATAATGAAATAAATATTAAAATAGATATTAATTAAAAATTCCTTGAACTAGACCTTGAAATATCTACAAATTCACAATGATAATAATTTAAATTTAAATATATATATTTAGAATAAATGCATTTTTTTTAATAGAATTAATATATATTATTATTTTATTTATCAATTTAGTAAATTTTATAAATAATAATTCTTATTCCAATAGTTGATTTTATATTAAATCAAATTTTGATTATATTTAATAAATTTTGTATTAATGTTATTTGTGATTTATATATAAATTTATGTACCTAATTATATAATTTTCTAATTAATAATTAAATAATTTTTGATAATATACATTGTTTTGTTGACCAATTATTTCGTAGTAGATCAACAAAAATGAAATTTACTAATTACTATTCAATACTAATTAAATAATCAAATATTTCAATTATCTGAGTTTTTATAAATAGTGTTTATATGTTCCTTGGCGCCATTGGGTGTGTGGGTAGCGAACCTTCCTCACATTCACATGGTCCCGGGTTCAAGTCCCGGGTCTGGCAACGGAATTTACCTAACTGGGACGGAGTCAACCTAGCCTCCGGGAACAACATTGGGGAAAAGCTACTTGATATCGCCTCTGATCAAGAAAATCAAGGTAAAAATTGAGAGGACCCGTTCTACTGATAATAGGACACCTCATTGATTTAACCGGCTTGATAGGCGTTGTCCTTGCTTAAGACGTACAAAGTCAGAGGTTATTTTATTTTATTTTTTTTTTTTTTGTTTATATGTTCCATAAGCCATATTTCCGCATCAGCTGCGTCATATTATCCCCCTGTTGGGGATATGATAAAAAGTGGACTTTTTATATTTTTATAAATTTTACAAGTTTTTATTTTAGGATTAAGTTTTAATTTATGGCACGAGTACCTAATAGTTCTAGGTACCATTAATTCCAAACTTCATGACATAAAAGATATTAGCAATTGAGGTTCGATAACAATCCTTATTGTGCGTCATATCCCAGGATTCTACCTTATCTATCTATATATATATGAATTTGAAAATTCTTAATAATAACAATCATAAAATTTATTCATTTGTTCCTATCCTGATTTACTTTCATTCAATTTCTATCCTCTTCTAATTCTAATCAAATCTACCATAATTAAACTTTCACTAATTTTTTTATTATTATTCCTGTTTAATATTTCATATAATATATTTATTTTTTTTAAATATAATTTTATAATATTTTTGAAAGTATATTTGATTAATTCATAGAGGTCATACCTTCATTCACCGATACAATACAAAATACAAGTGATAAAATAATATTTATCTATTTGTATTATCTATAACTATCTAGGTAGTTTTATGAATGAAACATTTTAAGTTTTATTTTTTTTCTGCTAGTTTTAATTATTTTTTTTTTTTAGATAATTCATTTCTGGCTGAACGATTACAATTGGCGTTCACGTGAAAAATACTTAAATAGTTTCCCCCAGTTTATTACGCAAGTGAATGGCCTACAAATCCATTATCTCCATGTGAAACCACCAAAATCCATTGGCAATAATTATAAAATTTATCCACTTTTAATGCTTCATGGCTGGCCTGGAAGTGTTCGTGAATTTTATGAAATTATTCCATTTTTGACAACACCACAACCGGATAAACATTTTGTTTTTGAAGTGATTGCTCCGTCTTTACCCGGTTATGGATTTTCAGAGGTATTTTATTATTTTCATTTGAATTGAATTTATTCATATCTTTTCTATTTCTTAAATATTTTTCTATTCTATAGTGGCAATTTTAGAAAATTAAAATTTCATTATTCATAGATATCGAAATTTATATTTTATTTTATTACAGGCAACAAATAAACCAGGCCTTTCAGCATCACAAATTGCCATTTTAATGAAAGATTTTATGGAAAAAATTGGTTTTAAGAAATATTATCTTCATGGTGGCGATTGGGGTGCATTAATCAATCAAAATATGGCAACATTTTATCCTGAAATGTACGTAAAAGATATATATATATATATATAAATAGATAGATAGATTTCAATTTAATTTAGTAAATTTTTAATATATTTTTCTATGTGTTTTTATTTTAAGAATTCTTGGAATGCATTCTACAATGTGTGTTGTAAACACACCATTGGCGCATGTTAAAACAATTCTGGGCCAATATTTTCCAACATTAATTGGCATCAGTGATGAACATTATAAACGAATGTATCCATTAGGTGAATCGTTCAGTTCCAAGTTACTTGAATCTGGTTATATGCATTTACAAGCAACAAAACCTGATACTCTTGGTAAGTAAATTATTATTATGATTATTATTATTATATATTATCAATTGATGTTGAATAAAACGAATTCACCTTAAACAACAGAAAATTAATTAATATAGGTATATATTATATATAAGGCGCCAGCGAACTTGCCTCACATTCACATGGTCCCGGGTTCAAGTCCCGGGCCTGGCAAGAGAATTCCCCTATGGGATGGAGTCAACCCAGCCTCCGGGAACAACATTGGGGAAAAGCTACTTGATGGCGATATATGTTAAATTTAACTCTCTTATCTTTTAGTTTCTTGATTATTTATTTATTTATTATTTTTTAATTATTAAATTAGTATAAAATAATAATCAAAAATTAGAATTCAAATAAAATTCAAGACATATTTTCTTGTCATTCTTCTAACTTTGTACCTTGTACATGGATATCCTTATATTATAAGTATAAATTAGGTGTTATTGGAAAATGAGAACCTAACATTTTACATTAATTATCTATTAATATATTAATATATATACATATTTTTTTATTTTAGGTGTATCTTTACGTGATTCACCAGCTGGTCTTGCTGCATATATATTAGAAAAATTCTCCACATGGACAAATGCTGAAAATAAATATTTACCAGATGGTGGTTTAACAAAAAAATTTAAGTTAACCGATTTACTTGATAATATTATGATTTATTGGTTGACCAATTCAATAACAACCAGTGTACGATTATATAGTGAAACATTGAATAAAGCTGAAATTGGACTTGATTTGGATAAGTAATAATTTTTTTATTTATTTTGTTTTTTATTTTAGTAATATTACAAAATTATTATATATTTTAGAAGGACTTATTTGGGAAATGATGAAATGTATATATAAAATCAGAGATGAGAAATTTAGGAGAAAATAAAAATGAAATGAAAATGAATCAGGATAGGAATGATTGAAAGAATACGAATATAATATACGAGAATTATTAAGTTTTAGTGATCAAGTCATTTATTTCAGTAAAATTCAGTAGCACAAGCAAAAAGATTGAAAAAAAATAATAAATGTTTTCGATTACACATTTAATTTAACAGAAAATACAATATGTATATATATATATCTTATATAGATAAATGATTTTTCCTGTTCATTGCTTAACATTTAAAAGCTTTTTTATTTTAATAATAATTTACATTTTATTCATGAACTGGAGAATCTAAATATTGGGTTGGGGAAAAAGAAATCCATTATTTTTGCGTGAAATCTAAAAATTTAATTTATTTAACATGTTTGGATTGTCCGATGCGTCAAATATGCACCGTTTTGTTGGATAATTTGTTGCCATTTTAGAGGTAACTTCATAATGCCTCTCTCATAGAAGTTTTGGTCTTTATTAGCGAAAAACTAATAATAGATTTTTACAATCTTCTCATGATTCAAATCTCTTACCACACAGGAAATTTTGCAATGCAAGAAAAAGGTGATAATTACTTAGTGCCAGGTCCAGACTATATGGTGAATGCATTAACTTGGCGAGTCAATTCTCGCTAAATTCAAGAAACATATATCATGTAATTTATGAGCCTTGATTCATGACAATACGTTCCATTTATCAATCGATCCTATTTCATTTATTTGTCCTCTTTTTATATAAAAATGGATGTACGTGAGGTTTTGAATATTTGTCTTAAATGTTTATTTATGGTGTCTTAATTACTTTTCCCTGATAAAAGGCATTTTCATACTTATATATAACAATATATATATATATATATATATATAAACGTTATCATAGCAACGAACGGTTATATTCACAGTGAGTGAGTGATTATGGCTTTTATATATTAAATATATAGGAAAACAGAAGGATAGATATAAAATATCCCAATTTATTTTTCACCCAATGTGTTAACGTTCCATATCAGCGTCTATTATCAATTTTATACATAAAATCAAAAAGTCACATCTGTAAATAAAAATACATTTTTTCCTGCTGGCAGGCTACTGACTTATCTAACTGAATTTTTTAACTAATTAATATCATTATTAAAGGCATTTATTATTATTATTTTTTCAGCCATCAATGCAGCGTTTTCCAACCTGTGGGGCGTGAATGTATTAGAACCAATTTTTTTTTCTAAAATCTATAATAATATATAATATGTTTTTGCTTAATTGAGTGTGTGGGTGAGTAAAGTGTATGTGTGATTTTGTAGTCCATTAAATAAATTACTATATTATGTGAGTATTTATGAAATTAGATTATTACAAGAATTAAGGGGGGCGCATTAATTTTTTTTTTTAAAAAATCGGTTGGAAACCACTGCATTAATGAATGTTATGAATACTAATTTTCTAATACAAGTTGATTCTCAAGATAAGTTTTAAAATGCTTTTTTTTTTAAGATTTACAACAACTGTTCCTGTCGCATGTGTATCTTCTCCAAATGAAGTTGTTGCATTGCAACCAGAATCCATTTTAAAAGAGAAATTTATAAATCTAGTCGAATATAAAGAAATGCCACGTGGCGGTCATTTTGCTGCATTTGAAGAACCAAAACTAATATCAGAACATTTATATTATTCTATTAATAAATTTATTTTAAATAGGCCTCAAAAATATAAAAACAACAATATATAAAATTAAATTTTAATTTTAATACAGATTCTGTCATTCTCTCACTCTCTCTCTCTCTCTTTCTCTCTCTATTATAAATGTAAATGTATACAAACTAAATGTGTAAAAATGTTAATATAGTATATAAAATTATATACATTGAAAAATATATTTTGTTTTTGATAATAATAATAATATTATTAAAATATGAATTTTTATTACCCTCTTCACTAATGCTCTACTAAATTTGATAAAAATTGGTGATTTATTTCCATTTTTCTTGAGGAGATGATAGATTATATAGAATATTTGATAATATACTCCAATTATTCGTGACTAATTTACCTGTGAACGGGGAAGTAGCTATAATATTTTTTAATTATATTTTCAAATATTTATTTTTTTATAAAAAATTATTTATTTACCAAAATTAAAATAAAAACATAACAATACCTTGACAATAAAAGTAAATAAACAATATAAAACGCTTAGAATTTAAGGTTATGTTTATTACATAATGGAGTTTATTTATCTATGTATCAAATTTCGTCCCAATATAAACCAATATACGAGGGTGGGGTGAAATAATTAATTTAATTTAATTTAAGTCTCATCAACTGTAATGAATCGTCGCAAAAATTCGTTTGGATTACGCCTACAGGGCCAAATTTTCGGTAGAAATGGTTTTTCGAAGCAGTTTTTGGTCTAACGTTAGCAAACGCGGCACCCACGTTTCACACAGCTTTACATATTCAAATGGTTGTGCAAAATATTTCCCACACGTTCGGCTGACATCGTACAGGTCTCAGCTATCTTGAATGTTGAAAACCACTCAACCACTCTTTCTCTCTTTTGTGTGAAACCAGCACAGCTGGGGCGTATACAAAAATTGCAGTTATTATAAAAGAAGTGATTGGCATGTTGGAAGTATAGGTATATAGGCACAGAGAATTGGACCCAAAACACTCAATCGTGGTTCACCTGCTTGAATTGGATTGAGATCGCTGATTGTATCTCCAATTTTAATTGGAATGACTCTAAGAATATGAGTAAGATGGAGGGAATATTTTACGGTTCTTTTAGAGACGTCCAGAGTGCCAAACCTTATCAAAGGCCTAAGTAATATCCAGAAATCCTACCGAGTAGTATTTCCCTGCTTCCAAGTTTTGATGGATTACGTTAACAATTCGGTAAACCTGCTCGACAGTGATATGCGCATCTCTAAAACCGAATTGATGTTCAGGTATTATTTTTTTTATTCAGGTTGGCTGACCACATTCTTCTCAGAAGAACCCTCTCGAATAGTTTTGAGATAATAGGAAGGAGTCTTCTGGGTCCTTAAGAAGATGAAAGATGAAGGGCTTTATTGGGTTTGGGAATCATAATCAGCTCGGATATCTTCCATTGAGACTGAAAATATCCCAAAGTTATTAATTAGACAGAGGAATCAGACTCCCTCCTTAGGCAAATTCCTGATTAATAAACCTGATAAACCTTCTTTGAGTTGATCTTGTCCTTAATCATCTTTAATCTCAGAAAGCTTAATTTTTTTGAAATTGTCATCAATTGAATAAGAAGAATTTAAAAATTAAATTAAGTTTTGTTCGTTGTCATTCATTCCCACTTCAATTCCTGGTGCAGAAAAACGGATGTCAGATATTTGATATTTAGCGAAGGTATTGACCTTTTCATAATCACTTTTAGTCCAGTATTATCATGATTGTGATTGAGTTGTATTGCTTATCTTGGTCTTTTAAGATGTTTTATTGTGCTCTATACTGAGTAGTTACTCTCGTCAGTAACAGTAAGCTGGTTAAGAAATCTAGGAATGCTTTCGTTTTTGTTTTTCTATTCAATTTATTTTTTGTAGACGTAACTTTTATTAATTTTATGATTTTATATTATTTTGTTAATCCATCCATTTATCATACCAATTTTATAATAATTTATAAATAAAATTATTTATGAAAAAAATATCCTTATTACTTTATTACCTCCATTTAAGGTTCACCGACTGCTTCCCTAAACCAGTAACCCATCGTTTTCCAACCTGTGGGGCGCCCCTCCCCCTGGGGGGCGCGAGACTGTTGTAAGGGAGGCGCGAATGTATTAGAACCAATTTTTTTTCTAAAATCTATAATAATCTATAATATGTTTTTGCTTAATTGAGTGTGTGTGGGTGAGTAATGTGTATGTGTGATTTTGTAGTCCATTAAATAAATTACTATATTATGTGAGTATTTATGAAATTAGATTATTACAAGAATTAAGGGGGGCGCAATAATTTTTTTTAAAAAAATGGTGGCGCCGGTACAGAAAGGTTGGAAACCACTGCAGTAACCATTACTGCAAGATTTGATTTTTAACTTTATGAAAAATTTTCTTTAAATGAAGACATTCTGATAATATATTTTGTATATTATTACCCGAGAAATAGAAAATGTAAGATGTAAGTGTGAAAATGATATATTATTATATAAATATATTATGATGGAAAAATATACTATAAATAAAAATAGCCACCAAAGCTTTAATAATTTAATATCTACAAAATATATATTTATAATTTTTTATTCAATATTAAAGTATTAATTAATCAAAATTATAAAATTTTAGACAAGAATTAAGAAACTAATAAATTATGATTAATAATAATAATAAATTTCAATGAAGAGGAATGTTATACATTTATCTATTTAATATTGCCGGTGAAATAAATCTATCTCTTTGTGTGTGTGTGTGTGTAACCTTGGATAAATTAGTGGAGAAGTTTTCAATGTCAAGTGGAGTATGAGAGAAGATAAAAAAAAGTGGTGGGGATAGAAAAGGGATAAAGGTGAACAAGGAGGAGGAGTTTCTCTCTTATTTTTTTTCATTAAATTCTGTCTAGTCAATGTTAAAAAGTTCATCTGTGATTAAAATACAATTCAATACTGTAAAAAATACTGTATAAAAAATAAATAAATAAAATTGACTGAAAACTACACATAAAACAACTAAATTCAAGTAATTATATTTATTTATTTTATTTTAAATATTAATATTAATTTAATATATTTCTTAATATTTTAATTTCTTTAAGTATTATATAAATTATTATTGATTCAATAAGATAAATTTATCAATTTATATGTAATTATTTTATAGTTTTTTTTAGATATTAGAATTAAATTTAATATTCTCTGGTATCTTTTTAAATATTCTTTTTAACAAACTGAATTAGCAAAATTTAAATTTTATTTATGAATGAAGCCATTAATTGGAATATAATTAAAAATCAATTAATATTTCGAGTTTATCAATTCAATATTCTTCATATTAAATTTTACTATTCCTTAAAAACTTAGATTTTTTTTTATTAATAATACAATTGTAATTTTTTGTATATATGTATTAATAAAATAAGCGGTTTATTTTAATTTCTTAAGAATTTATTTATATCGATATAATAGTAATAAAATTTAAAATTTCATTTAGATTTTTATTTTCATTTTATTTATGAATTGGTAGAGTAGTAGTAGTAGTAGTAGTACATCTCTTAGATATATATAATCTATCTATCTATCTATATATACATACATATATATATATATATATATATATATGTATGTATGTTCATAAATAAAATGAAAATAAAAATCTAAATGAAATTTTAAATTTTATTACTATTATATCGATATAAATAAATTCTTAAGAAATTAAAATAAACCGCTTATTTTATTATATATATATATATATATATGTATATTTTATATATATATATATATGTATGTGTGTATGTACGTATATATATATTATTATTATTATCAGATTTATCAGAGATATAATCACATATTTTTGTGAGATTGTTTTCTCGACGTTTCAGCACCCATTTTGGCGCCATTTTCAAGAGATTATTTAGGTGGGAATATTTTTGGGATTCTGAGTCTTAGCCTGTGTGACCAAAGGTTAATATCGGGATTTTGGGTTGATAGGTTGGGTGGTTTTGTACTCACTGTATTGCTGTAGATAATCCTGGGCACGGGCTGTTGTCCAGTGCGGACGTGTGCCAGTCTCAGGATTGCCCAGGATTCTTCGTAGTTCCGCAGCAACGCAGTGAGTACAAAACCACCCAACCTATCAACCCAAAATCCCGATTTTAACCTTTGATCACACAGGCTAAGACCCAGAATCCCAAAAATATTCCCACCTAAATAATCTCTTGAAAATTGCCCCAAAATGGGTGCCGAAACGTCGAGAAAACAATCTCACAAAAATACGTGATTATATCCCTGATAAATCTGTTAATAATAATAATATTAATAACATTCACGGAAATCTAAACCAACATATATATATACCTATATACATTAGTTTTAAACTTGAATGAATATATAAATTTATTAAGATAAGTAAGAGAAGTTGGCTTGTATTATTATTATTATAGTTAGAGAACTTATCCAATGATTCTCTTTCAAGTTTTATATATTATAGTTATTATTATTATTATTAATATTTGAAAGATGTAAAATAATAAATATTAATCATTATTATGCAGGAATACAGAAACGTTACTGATAAATGTTAATCTAATATTATACTAAATTAATTTTTGTTTTTTTTTGTTTTATCTATTTCAGAATGGGTTGTTTAACAAAACTTGGGTTATACTTGGTAGTTATCTCCATTGGTTTGGCTTATTTCTATAATAAAATAACGGAAATACCTGAAAAACCTAATTTGAAAAGTGAATATTGGGGCCCAGGATCACCCAAAAAAGATGATGTAACAATACGACCATTTCAAATTAATATTCCACAAAAACAAATCGATGATTTAAAAACACGATTGAAAATGACACGCATGCAAAAACCATTGGAGGGAGTGGCATTTAATTATGGTGTTAATTCAGAATATTTTAAAGAGGTTATTTATATTCTAGTATTTTTTATCTTTTTTTTTAATATATATTATATAAAGTAATTGTACAGATTAATTGTCATGGATTTGCATAAAATTTTACAACTGGATTCGTTTTTTAATTCTAAAGAAACTTTTCTTATACATTGTTTCCTGGTTGCTTCTAGTTTACGCGATAAAAAGGATTAAAGTTTGCCAGATTAGCTTATGAATCTCGAAATATGATGTCATTAAGTAATGTTTTATTGATTAATTCACTAATTATTCACTTATTCCTAATTTTCGGTTTTTTCGGATCGGTTTGGATATAGAGAAATTATTTAATTAATTAATTTTTTAATTTTTCTATATTTAATCCGAACTGAAAATAATATAAATATTAAAAAAATTTTAGAAAAAATAACGTTTTTCTCATGTACTAAAAAGAATAAAATAATTTTTCTATAAGCCTGACAGTTTATGGATGAATTGCTTACAACTAAAAACGTTGGGCGCATTTAGTTTTATTTATTTATATGAAACATCAAGTTCAATTTTTGTAATAATAAAATTTTATTAAACACATAAACCAACAAATTTTTTATTATGTAATAAAATTGATAGATTAAAACTAAGAAATTAATCTTTTATTATTTTTCATTGTAAAATATACTGGCATATAAATTATAGCTCTGTAAAGGAATTTAATGGCATAGAAATATAATAGAAAGCAAATGAAAACTAAAAGCCCCCAACGTTTTTAGTTGTATATGAAGCAATTCATCCATAAATTTTGTCAGTCTTATAGAAAAATTATTTTATTCTTTTTAGTCCATGAAAAAAATGTTATTTTATAATTTTTTTTATATTTATATTATTTTATTCTTTTTAGTGCAATTTTAATTCGATAAATTTATTTAATATTACAAGATGATGTTATACGAAAATTTGCAAATTGAATAAAATAAAAAGAAAATATTAATCTTCTAAGAATGATTATAATTATATTAAGTAAATGTAATTATTGAAGTAATGTTTTTAAAATATATTTATTATATTTATTATATTAATTAAAAATTCCTCTTTTAATGTTATAAATTATTTTGAATTTCAAAATGAAACCATCTCAGAAGGCGTGAATGAAAATTCAAATACTAAAAGCAATTAATTAAATACAATACAATTAAATAATTATAATTCAATTATATTTCTTCCATACCTTCTAGTAATTCATTGAAATATCTATAAAAATTTTAAAAGTCTATCTCAATTTAAAGTTGATGAAAAATCGATTTCAATTTTTCATAAGAGCGAACAAACAGACCGACATACAGACATAAAGCGAAGTCGATAAAAACGTTACAAAAACAGAAAATTAGTGAAGCTCTCTAGGTGCCAAATCAATAAAACATTATAAATATGATAGCTAAATTGAATATATAGCCAATTTTTAATAATTTTTATCTCGTTAACTAGAAGCGACCCCCAAAAACTGCATAAGGAAAGTTTCTTTGGAATTAAAAAAGCAATCCACTGGTAAAGTTTTATTCAAATCCATGACAGACAATTTACCTTATATAAATATAAATATAATAATAATAATAATAAATATCAACCACATTGATATTGAAAAAAAAAATATGTACTTTATAAAATTTTAATTATTTGAAAATTATTCTAGGTGATTGATTTTTGGTTAAACAAATATGATTGGCGTGCACGTGAAAAACATTTAAATCGTTTCCCACAATATATAACTCAAGTGAATGGACTTAATATTCATTATATTCATGTGAAACCAGCAGCAGGAATTAAAAAGCGTGTATTGCCGTTGATGATCTTACATGGATGGCCAGGAAGTGTCCGAGAATTTTATGATATTATCCCAATATTGACCGCTCCACAAAAGGATTATGACTTTGTTTTTGAAGTGATTGCACCCTCTTTGCCTGGCTATGGTTTCTCAGAGGTATAATAAAAAAATAAACTTAAATTTATTATGTACACATTCAAGAATTTTATATTCATTAACAATTTCATTGAATTCCTTATTTTTAAAGTTATTAAAATAATTCATTTAATTTGTCATTGTAATAGTTAAATTTGTTATTATACTTATCCCTAAAATATAATCATTTAGAAGGCGCCATTGGGTGTGTTGGTAGCTAACCTGCCTCACATTCACATGGTCCCGGGTTCAAGTCCCGGGCCTGGCAAGGGAATTTCTCTAGCTGGGGTCTATGGGTCGGAGTCAACCCAGCCTCCGGGAACAACATTGGGTATAAGCTACTTGATAGCGCCTCCGATCAAGAAAATCAAGGTAAAGGTTGAGTGGACCCGTTCTACGGATCATAGGACACCTCATTGATATAACCGGCTTGATAGGCGTTGTCCTTGCGTAGGACGTACAAAGTCAGAGGTTTTAATAATTAGATAGTTTTTTTTTCTAATTTTATAAATTTGATGTGTATTTATTGTAATATTATAGGGAGCAGCAAAACCTGGTTTAGGTGCCGCCCAAATTGCTGTTGTACTAAAAGATTTTATCAATCGACTTGGATTTGATAAAATTTACATGCAAGGAGGTGATTGGGGCAGTATTATTTCTATGAATATGGCTACACTTTATCCAGAAAAGTATAGTTATAATAATTTACACTTTTTCTTTTTAATATATCAATTATTTAATATTTTTATTATTTTAATTGTATTTTTATATGTAATTTTAGAATTATCGGATTACATTCCAATTTTTGCTATACAAATACAATAATTTCAAATTTGAAATTATTTATTGGTCAATATTGGCCATCATTATTTAATATTTCGGATGCTGAATATAAACGTATCTATCCATTAAAAGAAAAATATATGACGTTAATATCGGAAACTGGATATTTTCATTTGCAAGCTACAAAACCGGATACCCTCGGTGAGTTGATAACATTGATTATAATCTATTAACATTTTAATAAATGAATACTTACTATGACATAAATAAATATTGTTAAGTAAGTAGTTAATTATCATTCAAAAGAATTTTTATTAATTTCAAATCTAAAGTAATGAAAATAACTTGTCAATCTCTTAAATCATATAATATATCTTACAATATACCTACGTCTAATTATATTTTTAGGAATTTCGTTACAAGATTCTCCAGCTGGTTTAGCTGCTTATATACTTGAAAAATTTTCAACTGGTACAGATATCAAATTTCGCAATTTGACAAATGGTGGTTTATTAAATAAATATAAAATGGAAGATCTTCTTGATAATGTCATGTATTATTGGTGGCCGGGATCCATTACAACAGCAATACGACTTTATAGTGAAACATTTCAAATATCACAATTTGAACTCAATTTAGACAGGTATGTATTTTTTTTTTTTATTTTATTCTTTAAAAATAATAAAATCAATTTTTCTTTTAAACATTGCTTGTTTTCAATAATCAATTTCCTTTATCAGCGTCCGCGCTCTAGTAATTACAGCGCCCGGGCAAATGAATAAATTGGCGCCCTTGTATTCATAAAATTTATTACATTCATAAACAACATGCCGCCCTTCAGATTTTCCGCCCCGGAAAAATGCCCGGTTTGCCGCCTTCTAGAGCTGTCCTGCCTTATTTATTCATTTATCCATTTTTACTATCTCGCCAGAGATTACGCAAAAACGGTTTGAGCTAGAATCATGAAATTTGGTACATGGGCATTATTCAAAATTCGTAATTTTCTATCAACTTTTGAGAAATGTAGCTCAGCCGGAAAAGGGTCATTACCCACAACGTTTGGATTTTTTTTTCCTCTAAAGTGACCGTAAAAATAAAGATATATGTTTGATAGTTTTTCACATGATTAAAAATTGTATAAAACTGCTATATATAGAATATCAGATTGATTGAATTGCTGAAAGTATCAGAATTAATTTTTTAACACTGCAAATCACGCGCTGGTTTAATAAATATTATTTATTAATTTATAATTTATAATTAATTAGATTTAATTTAAATATAATATATTATGTTATTTAATCCAATTCAAATTGCGAGATAGTCGAGTGGAGACACTCCAGGTAATTTTTTAATAATTAAATCAGATATATATATATACAATGTAAGAAAGTGACGTGGAAGGGTGTTTTCTCATAAATGAAACCTTAAATAAGTGGGTATTTATTATTTACACTTTACATATTTACATTAGTTAATAAATTAATATTATTTACCTGAAATAAGTGGAATCAAATAAGTGTTCCTTCCGACAACTGATCAGGACAAACACGAAACACCTATTCAATCCCACCCATCTCAGACACTACATAAATACTTGATAATCATAGTGGAGGGGGAAAGAGGGGAATAGGATTATACATATATATATATATATATATATATTTATTTATAGAGAGAGAGAGAGAGAGAGAATATATATAATTAAGAATTAATTTTATAATAAAAAAATAAATCAATGATTTTTTATTGATAATTAATTAATTATGATTTTTTTCTTCTTTTTAGAATTCCAATTCAAGTGCCAACGGCTTGTGCTTTTTTCCCACATGATTTACCACTTGCTGGTTCATTTTCTGTTACAAATAAAATGCCACAATTAATGGAATCTAAAGAAATGCCACGTGGTGGTCATTTTGCAGCATTTGAAGAACCACAATTGCTAGCTGATCATATATTCTTATCAATAAAGAAATTCAATCAAAACTTATGAAAAAAAACAAAATAGATTTTAAATTATATTATTTGTTAATGTTGATTATTAAAATAATTAATTTTTTATTTGTTTGTTTGTCTAATTCTAAATACCCACACAAATTTATATAGATTATTATGTAATTTTTCAATTATTTGCTTACTTATCATAAATTTTCTTCTGTGTTTTTTTAATTGTAATTATTATATACTATAAAATTTCTCTTCAATTTTCATACTTTACTTAACTATATATAACTTTTATGGTATATGAAAACTATTGTGATTGATCCAAAATTAAAACTTGGGTAATTAATTACAAAATGGGAATGTCCAGGGATTTAAATGAAATTTTACATGTGGATTCCTTGTTCAATTCCAAAAAAACTTTCCTTGTGCAATATTTCTAGGCCTCTTCTAGTTTACGAGATAAATAAAGATTTTTTAACTTTGACAGATTAGCTGATTATGAACATCGAAATGTGCAGCCATTAAGTAATGTTTTATTCACTAATTCACTAGTTTTCGGTTTCTTTCGGTTCGGTTTGGTTTAAATCTTGGATGATTTTTATAATTCTTTGGGAAACGCTTCGCTTGAGAAAACACTCGATAACATCTTGCAATCTTACGCGATCAAAAGCTTTTGAGAGATCAACAAAACAATGATTTGCTGGTCTGTTAAACTCTATTATCTTTCCAACCAGTTGTCTAATCTGTGGTAGATCTGTTCTTCCAGAATCCCTGTTGTTCCTCTCTTTACGAAAGAATGTTCAGGATTATTTTAGAAAATAATTTGGTAGTAGTATTCAGTCCTAGATAGTTTTCCGGATCTGTTTTAATGTCCTTTTTAAGAACGGCTTTTCCATTTTGTGGGTTTTACGCATTTCTTATAGATTTTTTGGAACCTGATTGATTGTAATATGTCTGGTTAGCTTAGACCCGCCATACTTTAGTATCTCATTTGATTTGGAGTCTGGACCTGATACCTTCCTGTTCATTAATATATATTATCATATATTATTATAAACTAGCTGCTCAGAGCGCCTTCGGCGCTCTTCACACCTAGACGGGGGCTCCGCCCCCTGTACCCCGAGTGGTACATAGTATTTGGTTGAAAGTAGTAAAGGTTTTCATCCATTTTGTTTCAATCAGTATATTACATAAAACATTCATTTCTTTTTTGTTCTTTTTTAAAATATATTTTAATTATTATAAATATATATATATATATTGACATCATTTGAGATGTGTGTTATTATCTAAAATATTTCTCTAAAGTTTGGAATAAATAAATAAAGAAGAATGATAGCTTGATTCTCTTTTGATCAGCAATTTTTTTAATTTATTTATTTTAAGAAAAAAATATGAATGGGCTATTGTATTAATTTAATACTGACCATGTTATTTTTTGTTAATCTAAACAAGAAGAAAACTGATAATAATAATAATAATAATAATAATCAAATGATATAAATTGATTGTAATTCAAGGGATTCAATTCAGATGTTGTTAGTGATTCAAACGAAGCGGGTTTGTTGTTGTTGTTGTTAAGGTGAGAGGGTCGACTTGAACGAGATGGCTCTCCCATTCGAGGGGAGTAACGGCGGCGGTGGCAGTGGCGACTGTGATAGTATTATTAGTAGTAGTAGTAGCAGCAGCAGCAGTAGCAGCAGCAGCAGCAGCAGCAACAGTAACAGCGACACTACATCATTTGCTTGTCCACTGTATTTGGATGAATTCTCCTCGTGGTGTCAGTGGTTATTATTGTTATTGTTTTGTTTATTGGTTGTTTTTCATTTTAACATTATTGGAAAGCATTCAGTGCCATCGATATTCAATATGAAATTATTCGAGGACGATGTACAAAACGGCGGGTGAGTTAATAATATCAAATTCTTTTTTACATTTTCTCATCATTTTTTTTCTTTTTTTTTTTCTTTCTTTCTTTCTTTTATCGTTTTCGTCTTAAATTTGACAACATGTCTTGTCATACCTCTCTCTCTCTCTCTGTCTGTCTGTCTGTGTGTGTGGGTATATGTGTGTTGGTCGCTCGCATTCCATTCATCCATGGAAATATTTAAAATTTCTTTTTATATTCATTCAACTTCTTTTCCAACACTTTTCAACCATCCATTTAAACATGAAATCTTGATGAACCTGCTGTTCAGAAATCAGGAAGTCAAAGAATACAAAATAAAAAAACAAAACATCACCGTTATTGGAAATAGAATCCGTAAATTATTCTAAATATATATATATATAATTTAAATATTTTTTTAAAATTAATTCTAATATAATTAAAGATTCTATAATCTTAAATGAAAATTAATATGATTGAATAATGTTAAATGAATAACTTTGTTCTAGATGGAAAGATAGATTCTATACTCTTAATATCTCATTTGACAATAGCAAAATAAAAATAAAATCAGATATATATATATATATATATATATATATATATATATATTTGTTATTTAATTGTAATTATATATTATAATTATTTATTTATTATAAAATATTAAATTTAATCTATACATTTCAAAAGTGAAAAATATTAAACATCTTACCATATCATAAATCTCCCATATATAAACGAATAAAAGTTTTTTAAAAAATTAATTGATATTTTAAAACAAATAGAACTTTTAATAACAATTTTAATAAAAATAAAATAAAATTTTAATAAAAATTAATTAAAAACAATTTTAATAAAAAATTAAAATATAATAAATTTTAGTTAAATATTATTTTTAATTTTTATTTTATTTTATATGCATATGTAGATAGTTAGTTATTTAATTATTATAAATAAATTTATTATAATTAAAATAAAATTTTTTAAATATAAATCTTTATAATTAATATATATAATGATGATAAAATTCAAAAAAATTACCAATAACAAAAATTATAATTTTTCAAAAGTGTTATTTTAATATAGAAAGAAAATGTGATATAATAATCACTATTTTTTTTTTGTTTACAATTATTAATTATTTTTAATCATGAAACTCGCGTCTAATAGATTTTAACGTGTGATTGTATATTTAATTTAAAAATAATAAATTTGATTGAGAAAAAAACTTTATGATTTTTTTTTTTGTAATTTAATAAAATTTTATTACACAATAATCTAATTATTATTATTAAACAAATAAATTATATTAAAAAATATTAATACAATTAATTAATAATAAGTTTAGGAAATCGTTTATGGCGTATTTTTTACTTTACTGTAAATGAATTAAAACTTGATAATACAAGCAAGCAAGTTCTCGGTATTTTAGAAGAGTCATCTAAGAAGTGTTTAATGATGCAAGAGCAACAACTTCTTTCCTAGTTCTTCAATTCGTTTAGCTTGTCTTGCAAAATTTTATAAATCTTTTTTTGGTACTATTTTGGTGACATTTTATCAATACATTTAGAAATAAAATTCAATAAAATCACTTTTATATTAAGTATATTTTATAAAATTACTTTGTTTTCTTTTTTTTATATTTTAATTTCTGACATTCATTTACTATTAAATTCATTTTAATGATACTTTACAATTGATTAATAAACTACTTTCTTCCTTTAAACCTAATAAATAATAAGTACCGGGACCCCGAGCCTCGGCTCGGTACTTAAGTTAAAAAAAATGATTCATTATTATTGGGTTTGGCTGGTAATATTAATACCTGGGACACCGAGCTGTCGCTCGACCCTTTAAAAAATATTAATCTACAATTAATTATTTATTACAATTATTAAATGTTGCATCATTGCATCAATCTGATTAAAATGAATTGAACTGGGGTCCTCAATAATACAAACAAACAATTTTAGCTAGCATAATAAGATTAATCCAAGTAATATCGTCTATTTCTATTCGACACTATTTTCAGTTATGAAATGAACAGTCAGTAGAGAGTAAAAAAATTGTAATTGAAGACCGTTGTTTTTAAAAATAATTAAATTATTTTATAGATTATAAAATAAAAATTATTGTATTAACATTAAAAATATTGAAATAAAAAAATAATAGTTTGATTTAATAAACTAAAATATTATAAACATTTTTAATGTGAATTTCTCAGGGAGGTAGGGAGCCCAATTCATTTAACCATCCATGTTGTATAAGGAATCTTAATTTCTTAACACTCCGTTTTTTCAAATTTAAAATAGAGGGAGAGAAAGAGTTTCAATTATATTCGAATAGTCTATATATTCTATATATGAGTATTTTTTTTTTTCTGAATTTAATACCAAGTTGATTTTCAAAATTTTCTATTCTTTATGCATATGATTGATTACATGTGTTAAAATTTAAACAAATTCAAATATTCTAATTTATAAATTTATATAAAATTTAATATTATTTTTTCGAGACTAATGGCAAATACCGGTGGCCCTAGTCAGAGCAAGAGAAGACTCCTTTTGGTAGCGGCCCAGTCGATGATGTTATATGGATCGGAGATTTGGGCTTTACAACTATATTTTAAGTGAAAAAATGATTTCTTGGTTATATAAAAATTAAAATATGATTCTTTATATCTTTATTATACAGAAAAGTAGGCGTGTTAATATAAAATATATACCTGGGACACCGAACTATCACTCGACCCTTTAACCAATTTATACAATTTATTTTTATATACTTTAAAAATTTTACAATTTTTTAATTATTTATTATAATTGTTAAATGGGATTTCTAAAAATGACCCATTAAAAATTTGTTTCCTAAAATGTTTCAAATTAATTAAAATAAATTGTATAAATGTTCATTTATAAAATCTATATATCTGTGAGTTTGTTTTTCGATTTTTTAAATTTTGATTTTGGATTCGATTAGAGCTTAAAATGTGTAAATGTAAAGTGGTCTTGGTTTTTTTAAAATTCGTTTGGGAACATGGTCAAATCGGCAGTCAAAGTTGAAAATTCCCCATATATTATAACTACTGTAATTAGTATTATTATAATGTAAAATTATAAAGAAAAAATGTTTAGACATTATTATAGACATTTTCATTCTGTAAATTAAATAATTTTATTTCATTTAAATAAATATCTATTTTTAAATATTTTTTTCTCTCTACATTATTTATCTAATTCTCACAATATATTAAGATCATACCGGGACCCCGAGCCTCGGCTCTGTAATTAAGTTAAAAAAAAAAATTCATTATTATTGATAAATATATATCGTAATTTATAATTATAAAATATTATTAAAATATATATTTTTAATTTTATTTCGAAATTAAATAAAAAATTTTAAAATATTTTAAATATAAAAAAAATATATGTTTTTAATTTTATTTCGAAATTAAATAAAAAATTTTAAAATATTTTAAATATAAAAAAAATATTAATACAATATTCTTTAAAAAAAGGCGGGAGTCAAATTTCAATATAAATGTCATTTGTGATGTCATCAATATATAAATTAATAATAAATAATATTAATAAATATTAAATTTAATAAAAGAACAATGAATAAATAAATATAAAATAGTAATTTATTAAAATGTAAACAATAGATAAAAAGAAAAAAAATAACAAATTCATTATTTTCATTTTCATTTTTAAATAACGATTCACCCGGAGAGTTTCGAACCGACGAAATCCACTCGTTAAAACATCTCTCTAGCCACTGTACTATATATGTTTAGATAAAAAATTGTCATTTTTTTACTGTCTTAGCAGGCAGATTTGATGTTTTTTATTTTATTTTTTTTTTTTTGAGAGAGATTAATAAATATCTATATATATTTTATTAAAAATAAATATTTTTAATTTTATTTCGAAATTAAATAATAAATTTTAAAATATTTTAAATAAAAAAAAATATTAATACAAATAAAAATGGAGGCCAATTTTGACGTTTTCCATATATAATTTTCAATTAAGAAATTAATAATGAAGCTGAATGTTTCAAGAGATATCATCAATAAAACTTAATTTTTCTTTATAAATACTATATCTAGTGTAAATTTGAAAAAAATCGTTAGAGCGGTTTTTGAGAACCAATATATATAGATAGATAGATATATACAATTTTAGCTAGCATAATAAGATAAGATTGGATCAAATAACTAAATGAATTTTATTATATACCTATGGGTGAATAAACCTGGAGAAATTAGCAATGAAGGATAGGTGAAGTGGTGACAAGAAAAATGAATTTAAAGGAAATTTATATATAAAAGATGAATGTTTAGAGGAAGCTGCTTAATCCCCAGTGATTCATTTAATTCAGGCAGTTAAGTTTTAAAAATAAAATAAAAAAAAAAAACTTTCATGAACCATTTCTAATTTAATTCAACAATTTCAATGACTTGATAACAGGGCTGATTCCTTTTACTTTCCTGTTCCTAAAAAAGTTATTTTGCTGTAGTTTCACTTGTGACTAGTTCAGTGTTTTCCATCCTGTGGGGCGCGAGACTTGTATAAAATCTATAATAATCTATAAGATAATATGTTTTTGCTTAATAGAGTGTGTGTAATGTGTATGTGTTATTAAATTAAATTAAATAAATTACTATATTATGTGAGTATTTACGAAATTAGATTATTACAAAAATTAAGGGGGGGGGGGTGCAAGAATTGTTTTTAAAAAAGGGGGGCACCGGTACAGAAAGGTTGGAAACCACTGGACTAGTTCCACAAAATGAAAGGAACTAGTTCCCCTTTTTATAAAGAACTTGGAACGGTGACCTCCAATTTCCTTTTAATTTTTTACTGACCGATGATAGGAAGATATTGTTTTCTTGATATGGAGATGTCAAATTTTAGCATATTTTCTTACATTTAATTACAAAAATAAGTAAACTTTGCAAAAATGATTTTTATAATTTTAATAGTCAAAAAGAAGAAAAAATTAATACAAATTCTGATTTAGTATTGTTAACATTTATAAAATAAAAAAATCTTTTATTTATCCATTAGTTTGAATATAGGTGTAAGATTAATTTTTTATTTCAATTTTGTTAAAAAATTAGATGATACTAGAGGAGCAAGCATACGGTACTTGATAACGACTGCAGAATAAGTAGTTGAAACGTTACATTTATTTTACTAAATAAAATAGATTATACAAATATGTGGTGTCTTTAATAGATAATACAAATAAATACCATAAAAATTTAGTCGAAATCATTTAAATATAATAATTTTGATTTAATTAAATGGAAAATAAATGTTTTCCATAAATGTAACTTGTAACTTAATTACTCATTCCAGAAAATTTAAGGAACTAGCAAGAAGTTCCATAAAACCGAGTAACTTACCCAGTCCTGATTGATAAAAGATAATTAATTTATTCTTGTAAATAGAGGAAGAATATGAAGAATATTAATGTGGATATTTGAATCAACAAAATCAAATTATTTTTTTTTAATAAAAATAACAATTAAATGTTTTGATTTTGTAATTTAAAATTTTCTTAATAAATATCATAATGGAAATAATGAATTAATAATATATTTTCAGTTTTCAGTCCTTCTTACCCCCACACTACCCACTCTTTATATCTTTTTACCGACCGGCAATAGTAAGAAAGGTATTGATTTCACACCAAATTTCACATGAGGAGATTTTTATATATCTCCACGAATCATGCATTTTTTAACAGAAAAAAGTATTTTTAGTATGTGTGATGTCTGTCTGTCCAATGTGTGTCCGTATAGACGTGTATAGCTTGAACGGCTGGACGGATTTTTATAAAATTTGATATATTTTGATATATCAATAACATGAATTAATCAACTTTTGGTGTATATCCGGAAACCGGAAGTGATAGTTTACAAAATATAAATTTTATATTCATTGTCGGAAAATATTTCACTTGAAATATAGTAGTAATTAATAATTGATTAATTAAACTAAAAATAAAAACTAAGATAATATAATTTAGTCATTTCAAGTTTGGAATTTTTTTTTTATAATTTATATTATGGTATAAAATGTTGTTTGGAAATTAATTGATTTCAAATCGTTGGTCGGTTCTGTGCCTGACCAGAGCTCAACTTATTTCTATTATTTTCTTCTTATTGTTTAACTCAGGTAGGCTATGTATTTTTCATTTAACAAAAGTGAACTTTTTCTTAGAAATAGAAATTGCTAAATGTCTCAATTTGAAGAAGTTGAAAATTGGCAAAATATGCATCTAATTAAATGACCATATGCATGAACAAAAAAAAATATTTCTATTTTTTTATTTTTCAAAATTTTTACAAAGAAAATAATTCTAAGTGGTTGATAAAAGTTCGATTTCGTTTAAATTAATGAGAAATTATTTAGTAAAAATCTTTGTATTGTTCAAAATATAAAAATAGGTCTACAAATAAAATTAAGATTTTTTTTTAATAAAAGAAATTTTGTAAAAGAAGCTCTTGGTTCAATCTGCAAATACAAAAACAGGGACATTGTTATTTTCTTTTCTTTTTTAAAGACAATTGTGTTTAGAAAAATACAAATAGAAATAAACAACCATTGAAAATGAATGAATGGTTAAAGGGTAGTTTCTTATCTTTTCCCCTCTGCTACCCCCGCTCCACTCTCACACATACCCTTCTCATCCCTTCTAATTATATCTTTTCTTGTACTGCAAATATTCTTCTCACAATCAGTATTGCTTGAAGCACCATCCAATCTACAAGTTTGGTTTCTGTTTTTATTCTAAAATCATGGAAAAGCAATTCATTTCGATAGAAAAATTAACAAAATTCTTGGACCATCGCTTGCCGATCTCTCCTAAACAACAAGATACATCCTTTATTACTACTCCATGCTTAAGGTAAAATTTAATTTTATCAATTTAATTATTAGTACCTGAAACACGTGCTATCGCTCGACCCTTTAACAAATTTATACAATTTATTATTTTAAACTTTAATAATTTTACAATTTTTTTAAATATTTGTTACATTTGTTAAATGGGTTTTCTAAAAATGACCCATCAAAAATTTGTTGCCTAAAATGGTACAAATTAATTATAATAACTAGATTATCATTTTAATATTAAAATTATATTCAAATTTACTTGATAAAATATTTATTTGATCCTATATTATATATACGAGTATATGTTGTTATAATTAGATGCCTTCAGCTTTATATTTTTCAAAGTAGCAATAGCTTATAAACTGTTTCGACCAAAAATTATTACTGATAATAATATAAATTCTGAAATTATATTGACACCTGTACTTGTCTATATTTTAATTAAGAAAAAAAGTTATATTTTTTTCATTTTGATTATAATAATCAAATATTATTTATATTATTTTAATTTAATTTAAAAAAGATTTTAATTAATATAATATAATTGATTTAATATATTAGATCAAATTTATTTGAAATTCCTTCCTTTATAATTGTTCATGTGTGTTATTATGTTGCTAACTTTATGGATAATTTTTTTTTTTTTTTTTTGTGAGAGATTAATAAATATATTTCGTAATTTGATTCTAAAATATGATTAAAATAAATATTTTTGATCTTATTTCGATATTAAAATAAAAGTTTTAAAATATTTAAAATATAAAAAAATATTAATACAATATCATTTAAAAAAAGAAAGGCGGGAAAGTTGATTTTTCCTGAGTTTGAAACCAATACAGATCGATTTTTCTTTATAAATATTATGTATAGTGTGAATTTCAAAAAAATCCTAAGAGCGGTTTAATATCTCAAAAATATACAAATATAGTATAATAAGATAAGATAAGATAAGATTATTGAGAAATTGGTAAATGTACAGTTGCGCGTGTCTCTCTTTGGATATTCATGAAATTTTGTCTATTTTGATTCCTTTTTATTATCTCACCAGAGACAGTATTGCGATCACGAATATTTTCGATGTCGAGATTTTGATGTATTTATACGTTTTGATGGTTCCTGAACCATTTTCACTAAGGTTGAGAAAAATGTCTGTGTGTGTGTACAAGATTACGCAAAAACTATTTGAGATAGAATAATGAAATTTGGAATAGGGGCATTATAAAAATTCGTAGTTTTCTATCAACTTTTGAGAAATGTAGCTCATCCGGAAGAGGGTCATTACCTACAACGTTTGGATTTTTTTTCCTTTAAAGTGGCCGTAAAAATAAAGATATATGTTTGATAGTTTTTCACATGATTAAAATTTTATAAAACTGCTAGTATAGAATTTCAGCTTTATTGAATCGCTGAAAGAACCAGAATTAATTTTTTAACACGACTGCAAATCTCACGCGCCAACACGTGACGTGGTGCCATCAACAAAGAGCCAAACATGCGCTGGTTTAATAAATATTATTTATTAATTTTAATTTATAATTAATTAAATTTAATATAAATATAATATATTATGTTATTTAATTCAATTCAAATTTGCGAGATAGTCGAGTAGAGACACTCCAGTTTATTTAATTATAAAAAACTTTTTCAAATAAAAAAACTGAAGGATACTTCTAGATTTTAAGATAAAAATTAAATAAATTTTAATATTAAATGACAACTTCATTCGACATTTTGGGTTGATCTTGAATGAATTTTTAATTTTTTTTTTGTATTAAAAATGGAATCTACCTATAAAAATTGCAAAGATGCTTCTATGCAGATATATTTATACATCAATGTCTAAAGTGGTTAAAAAAATTCAAATATATATATATATATATATATATATATAAGATATATTATTATTATAAAATGAATAGATAAAAGTTAATAATAGATAACTTTTTGTTTGTTTGTTTGTTTGTTTTTGATGGCCTGAAAGGACGAATTATATTTTAAATTTCTACACTGGCGTCAAGCTATATCGACTCAACCACAAGTAAATGCGCATATAGTCTTATTATTATTATAACTAAATAACTAAGTCGATATTTATTATATTATGTATATATTTTTAAAGCTTATTTAATTAAATTTAATCCTTTAAATTGATATCAATAAAATGGATTCATTATTTTATAATTAAGTCGATTTAGTGGCACACAAATGTTATTAAGCATTAAAAAAAATGAAAAAACTATTTATCGAATATTAAAATATAATATGTAGAACAAATGATAAAGAAGAAAGAAACAACAGAACATTTTTTTATCAATTTAGATTAAAATGAATTTCAGAGAAAGAAATCTGTAGAGTAATCATTAATTTATCTTCTTAGCTCTTAGGTATCTCTATATAGGAATGTTTTTTTAATGAGTAAATGGAAAAAGTAAAAATATCTGAAATTATCACTAAATGGGGGGGGGGGAATAATAACATTTTACATATTTCCTGATCAAAAGTTTCAAAATAATTTTAAATAAGCTGGAGTGTCTCCACTCGACTATCTCACAAATTTGAATTGGATTAATTAACATATATTATATTTAAATTAAATTTAATTAATTATAAATTAAAATTAATAAATAATATTTATTCAATCAGTGAGATTTGCAGTGTTAAAAATTAATTCTGGTACTTTCAGCGATTCAATCAAGCTGAAATTCTATACTATTAGCAGTTTTATAAAATTTTTAGTCATGTGAAAAACTATCAAACATATCTTTATTTTTACGGTCACTTTAGAGGAAAAAAAATCAAAACGTTGTAAGTAATGACCCTCTTCCGATTGAGCTACATTTCTCAAAAGTTGATAGAAAACTACGAAATTTGAATAATGCCCGTATACCAAATTTCATGATTCTAGCTCATTCTTGTCTACATACATACATACATACATACATACATACACACACACAGACTTTCTCAACCTTAGTGAAAATGATTCAGGAACCTTCAAAACGTATAAAAACATCAAAATCTCAACTTCGAAATTTTATACTATCTCTGACGAGATAATAAATATCAGCCAAGTAAAACCGAAATCTGCCAGATTGGGTCAAAATAATGGATATTTTGGCTTTTTTTAAAAAAAAGATTGAAATTAATCATTTGAATCAAAACATTTAAATTATATTCTTATACAATTTTTATTTGTTTACACATCATTTTCATAGAAATCTCAATTAATTCAATAAACAATATAGATTCACTTTGTTCTTTTTCTGCTTTTTCAGAATGTAAATGGTAATAACGACTTTTGTAAAAATATTTTGGGGCAAAAACTTAAAAAATTCAATCACTGTTTTAGAAAAAAATGTGAAATTTTTTTTTTTTGATACAAAGTATTAAAGTGAATTACATAACCCAAATAGATTCCATTGAAATAACACAGGCATGCGTAGATTGATAGATAGATTGATAATATAAAATGAATGTTTCCAAAAAGGCCAATGACAGTGATGATGGAATTAAAGAATTCGCCATAATGAAAATTCCATTTAATTTAACACAAACATCAATAAAATTTAATTTCAAATTATATTTTTACAGAATTTTCTCAAATAATTATCCAAAGTTTTATTTAAACTAACTCATTGATAATATATATATATCTTATTAAAATATATTAGCAAAAATAGTATGTTTGTATTTAGTACCTGGTTCATCTTTAGAGAAATAAATTTTTTTACTTTCCCGCATACTTCGTAAAAGGGAAGTATTGGAATCGTCAAAAATTTCGACTTTGAGATTTCGATAGATCTTGACGTTTTAGACCTCCCTGAGTCGGAAAATACCATTTTTGGAATTATGTCTGTGTGTGTGTGTGTATGTATGTATGAATGGATGTATGTAATGTTTGTCTGTGAGCAAATTTACTCAGAAACTAATCAAGCTAGGACTTCGAAATTTGGTACACCGATATTATTCACAGTTTGTAGATTTCTATCAAAATTTCGTCAAAATCGGTTAACCGGAAGTGGTACTTTACCTACACTGGTTGCGTTTACCTTTCAAGTAAAGTACCAGTTTGCTTCGAGATATTTGCTTCATATTTTGTATATAGATTTAAAAATATGAAAAAAATTCAGATACCAAATTTCATCATGATCTGACTACCGGAAGTGACATTTTACCTATACAAGTAGCGTTAGGTGTAAATTATAAATATATATAATAGTGTTAAACCATTAGTCAAAAAAAAAATATCGTTCTGAAGAAATCAGTAATGACGGTGAGATGACTGACGGCGCCATTTACTTTTCAATAAAACATATTTTTTTTGACGGAACGGAGACGTGACGTGACGGACATGTGTGAATAGACCTTAAACGTACGTATTAATGCACTGAAAGATGGGATATATATATATATATATATTTGTTCTTGAATATAAATATATTAATATTTATTTTTTCTTTAAATGGTAATACATATAAATATTTGATAGTTAGCAAATAGAAATAATTTACTTTTCAACTAAACAGGATAATAAAAGAAAGATAGAAGTTTATATAAATAAATATTGATAAATTTATTTGTTTAATAAAATAATATGAATGAATAATAATTGAATTGTGCAACTAGAGTAAGTGAATTTACTATTGGTTGTTCTTTGCCTGAATATATATATACATGTGGGTGTAATAATATTAGTAGAACTATTAATCTATAGAAAAGAGGCTCGTTTTTATCAGTGTCATCTGGTATCAAATTAAGTCCCCTCTTGCGAAACGAACATGCATTTTGATGTGCGTAGAAACATTTATATATTTCATTAATTCTTAGTTAATTTTTTCAATAATTCTTTTCATTTGATTCCAATGAATTGAATCAAATATAATTTTTTTTTTAATTTTTACTAAATAGAATATTCCTATTTTATATTAATTAAAAATTGTAAAGTTATTATTTTTTAAATAAATATTCCTATAATAACTATCTCGCCAGAGATAGTATTGCGATCACGAAAATTTTCGTGGTCGAGATTTTGATGTTTATTTATGTTTTGAAGGTTCCTGAATCATTTTCACTAAGGTTGAGAAAAATGTTAGTGTGTGTGTATTAGTGTATGTATGTAGACAAGATTATGCCAAAACAGTTTGAGTTAGAATCATGAAATTTGGTATACGGGCATTATTTAAAATTCGTAGTTTTCTATCAACTTTTGAGAAATGTACCTCAACCGGAAGAGGGTCATTACCTACAACGTTTTGATTTTTTTCCTCTAAAGTAAGAGTAAAAATAAAGATATATGTTTGATAGTTTTACACATGACTAAAAATTGTATAAAACTGTTATATATAGAATTTCAGTTTGATTGAATCGCTGAAAGTACCAGAATTGATTTTTTAACACTGCAAATCTCACGCGTCAACACGTGACGTGGTGCCATCAACAAGTAGCCAAACATGCGCTGGTTTAATAAATACTATTTATTACTTTTAATTTATAGTTAATTAAATTTAAATTAAATATAATATATGTTATTTAATCTAATTCAAATTGCGAGATAGTCGTGTGGAGACACTTCAGCTAATTTTAATTCTTAGTTAATTTTTTCAATAATTCTTTTTTCATTTGATTCCAATAAATTGAATCAAATAGAATTTTTTTTTAAATTTTTACTAAATAGAAAATTCCTATTTTATATTTATTAAAAATTGTAAAATTATTATTTTTTAAATAAATATTCCTAACTTTTATATAAAG
The DNA here is from genome assembly GCA_963082975.1 of Labia minor. Classification (NCBI taxonomy): domain Eukaryota; kingdom Metazoa; phylum Arthropoda; class Insecta; order Dermaptera; family Spongiphoridae; genus Labia; species Labia minor. The sequence goes on along the minus strand of OY720347.1, from coordinate 7,641,007 downwards.
ATGTATTTAGAGAATTAATTTATTTAATTTAAAATAAAACATCTGACTTTTGTCCTACGCAAGGACAACGCCTATCAAGTTGATTATATTAATGATGAGGTGTCCTATGATCAGTAGAACTGATCCTATCAACCTTTACCTTGATTTACTTGATCGGAGTCGCTACTTTTTATCAAGTAGCTTCCCAAAGTTGTTCCCGGAGGCTGGGTTGACTCCAACCTATAGACTCCAGCTAGAGAAATTCTCTTGCCAGGCCCGGACTTAAACCCGGGACCACGAGAATGTGAAGCAGCTGCGCTACCTTCCATCCTGTGGTACCTAATTTCTTTGATTATGATTGTGAAAATTATTTTGATTGATAGATATTGATGTTCCTAAAAAAATGTTGCTTTCAAGGTTAGTAATTGGCTGACAATAGAAATTTGTCTGGTGTTAGTGTGACCAATTGGTAAAAAAATATCTTTATTATAATAAAAAATAATTATTTTTAAAAATGGGACGATAAACTTTTTTCATATTATATATGTAGAATTATAATTATTAAGTTTAGATCATGAAAAAAGACTTGATGACTAATTTAGAAATCAAATGGAAAAAAATTGAAAATAAATCTATTATTCTCTTGGCTGAAGGTTGACTAAACTACTATTAATTACAATATTTATTATTCATTGATTATTTTTTTTTATTTCTTATTCAAAGTTCTTTGCCAATTGCATTTCAATTTCGACACAATTTTTATTTTAAATATTAAATTAACAATGAATTTCATTTAAATTCAACTTCGTGAATTTGATTCTAAATAAAATTTCAAAATATAAAAGTTTGTTTGAACATCTCTATTCAAATTAGAGTTTAAAAAATAATGTTCTTTATGTTGAATGGCCTTCCCTTAATAGGTAGATTCAAAAATATTTATTTTTTTATACTATTCTATTTTAATGATTTAACGTTAAAGAAATTCTGATAGAATGAAATTAAAATGTCAAATATGACTATAAACACAATTTAATGGTAATTGTTTACAAAACGTGAAGCTTCAGGATTTGGATGAAACTTTGCCAGTGGATTCCTTTATTAATTCCAAAGAAACTTTCCTTAAGCAATATTTCTCGGTTTTTTCTAGTTTTCGAGATAAAACTGATTAAATTTTGACAGATTAGCTAGTTATGAATGAGCAGCCATTTAATAATGATTTATTGATTAATTCACTAAATTTCGGGTTCATTTGGATATTGAAAAATTATTTAATTAATTAATTAAATAATTTTCATATATCCAAATCTAACTGGAAACCCCTCCCCCCCTTCTGCTGGCCAAATGAATAAAATATGGTAGCTAAATTGAATGTTAATAAATTTATATGCAAATTTTAATAATTTTTGTCCCGTAAACTAAAAGCGACCCGCAAAAATTGAATAAAGTTTCTTTGGAATTACTAAAGTAATCCACTGGCAAAGTTCCATCCAAATTCTGAAGCCTATCGTTTTGTAAATAATTACCAGGATAATAATTAATCATGATAGTCCTTTTATTTATTTTATCCAATTAAATTAGGCTAGTTAAAATAAGATTTTGCATTTTCTTTATAATTGTAATTTATTTATTTATTTTTATTTTTATTTTTTTTTTAATTTCAAATTGTTTAATATGCCCTTTGTAGATTAGATTTATTTTCTTTTTTAAATGAACCCATAATAAATCCTATCATTAAAATGATTTTGGCATTTGGTTGGTTGGTTTGCTATCTTTTTTTTTTAATTCTTTTTTGTTATGGCATGGAAATTCATTACGCATGGCTGAGCCAATTCATAATCTTTTTACCGGTCCGGAAGGACATAACTATAATAACTATCTCAACTCCCGAACCGACAAAAAGACAACGATTTCTTCTAAATTATTCAAAAATTGTTTATTTCTTTATCAAAAGACTATCAGAACCATAGTTGGATATTTGCAGTACACACAGGTTAGTTTAATATATCTATCAATATTTTTTTTCTTTCTTCTTTCATTTTAAGAATGAGTGAAGACAACCATCGAAAATGGAAAAGAGAAATGAATTGAAAGGGAAAGAATCGATGGACTTAAATTCTTTTACAAATACATTGGTTATTTTAAGGTCTCTGTTTGTAATAGGTCCCTTCAAGTCTTTGTTTTTTTTTAAATAAAAATATTGCCAAACATAAACCTTCATGGGTTTTAAAGAATTCGTATAATCGATCACAATACAAATAAACAAAAACAAAAAAAAAAAATCTTTGCTCTTTCAGAATGGATCTTAACGATAAATCAACTTTTTATATTATAATTATAACGTTTTATCGCTTTAGTCTGTCTGTCTGTTCAATCTTATGAAAAATTGAAATCGATTTTTCATCAACTTTAAATTGAGATAGACTTTTAAAATTTTTATAGATATTTCAATGGATCACTAGAATGTATGGAATAAGCTCTCTTAATCTATCAATTTGATTGTATAATAAATAAATTTGTCGGTTTATGTGTTTAATAAAATTTTATTATTAAAAAAATTGGGGACTTGATGTTTTATATAAATAAATAAAACTAAATGCGCTCAACGTTTTTCGTTGTAAACAATTCATCCATAAACTTTGTCAGGCTTATAGAAAAATTATTGTATTCTTTTTACTCTTTTTAGTCAATGAGAAAAAATTTTTTTATATTTAAATTTTTTATAAATTTTTTTTTATATTTATATTATTCATACTTTTGATCACAAGTGTTTTATCCCAAAATATTTTTGTTCGCCTGGACAGATTGTCCCTCGTCTTTTCAAGAATATCTGTTGTGTTATTACTATCTCGCCAGTATTGTGATCGCGAAAATTTTCGATGTCGAGATTTTGATATTTTGATATATTTTGAAGGTTCCTGAGTCATTTTCCCTAAGGTTGAGAAAAATGTCTGTGTGTGTGTGTGTGTATGTGTGTATGTAGACAAGATTATGCAGAATCATGAAATTTGGTATACGGGCATTATTCAAAATTCGTAGTCTTCTATCAACTTTTGAGAAATGTAGCACATTCGGAAGAAGAACATTACCTACCATGCTTTGAATTTTTTTCCTCTAATTGACCGTAAAAATAAAAATATGTTTGGTAGTTTTTCACTTGATTAAAAATTGTATAAAACTGCTATAGATAGAATTTCAGCTTGATTGAATAGCTGAAAGTACTGGAATTAATTTTTTAAATTTTTTTGACTGCCAATCACGCACCAGCACGTGAAGAGCCAAATACGCGCTGGTTTAATAAATATTATTTATTAATTTTAATTTATATAATTTTAGTTAAATTTAATTTACATATAATATATGTGTTAATTAATCAAATTCAAATTTGCGAGATAGTCGAGTGGAGACACTCCAGATTTTTATTATTATTATCCGAGTTATTGCACTTTCTCAGCATTGTTGCTGGAAAAATATTACCTATCCCTTTAAGGGCTAGGCTCGAATTATTATTATTATTAACCGATTTTAGCTCACTTTCTCAGCAAATTGCTGGAAAACTTTCACCCATCCCATGAGATGTCGTCTGGGATTGGGCTCGGACGGTGGGAAGAGGGAATTCACGACTTGTTAATCAGTAGTAGATGGTCTTCCGAAATTCCCAATATCTTTAAATTTTTCTTAAAATTATTACTGGGGAAACCCTCCACCGAGATAATTTTCACCTCCCTAATATTAGATTTTTCCAGTCTGCTAGGTTTTGATCAGACATGCTTCCTAGCATTCCCACATGTTTTTTTTTTGTTTATCCATCTTTATTTTTTCCTTGTTTACAATGTTAATATTATTATTATTATCCGATTTCCCGATCTCACTTTCTCAGCAAATTGCTGGAAAACTTTCGCCCATCCCTTTAGATGTTGTATGGGATTGGGCTCAGACGGTGTGGAGAGGGAATTCACCTGTCTCAGCTCATCATTAGGAATTCCCTCAATATGTAGCAAGTTTGAAGAATAACAAACTTGTTAATGGTAGATGGTTTTCCGAAATTCCCAATATTTTTAAATTTGTCTTCAAATTAATACTGGAGGTACCCTCCACCGAGATAACCATCGGGATAATCTTCACAATCTTCAATTTTTCCTGTCTGCTAGGTTTTGTTCAGACAGGTTAAGTTCAGAGTGTCGTTTAGTGAATTCTCGGTGGAGTTTTTGTCTTCATCCAGGCAACGGATCTTCTTGGAGGCCTTAGAAAAAAGCGGACATGACTGACATGTTCATTTGTTTTGTCCATTTTCTACGTGTAGGGCGATTCTGTCCATTGGCAGTACTCAGGGACCCTGAGGAGGAGCCAGATGGATCTGTTGGCTTTTGAACTAAGCGCCCATCATCCGTCAGGTGGTTTGTGGTTTGAGTAGCTTCTTCAGTGACAGAGACAGTCTCCAGATATGCCCTGGCGACCTCCAGGCAGCGGCCGTTTTCCGAGGCTTTGATCTTTTTTCTCCATTTTCATGGGTTTTGGTGGCTCCGGTAGGGGAAGGGACGCCACGCCCTATCAGCTCTAGAAGCTGCCGTACCCCTTTATTATTATTATTATTATTTCCGAGTTTTCACACTTACTCAGCACAAGTGCTGGTAAACTTTGACCTACCCCAGTGGTTATTTTCTTTTATGTGGAGTTAGGCTCGGACGCTGTGGAGAGGGAATTCACCCTAACCCACAGTTATTCTCATTTTTTGTTTTTTTCTTCATTAAATTACATCGCTAGGAATCTTCTAACTATATAACAAGTCTGTAAAACTACAGCCTTTTGGACGAGAGGTGTTAATTATTATTATTATTATTATTATTTTTACAAATTTGTACATTCTCAGCATTTTTTTTTTTGCTGAAAACTATCCACCTATCCCATAGATGTTAGGGGCTTAGGCTAGGTCTAAATGGAAAAGGAATTCACCTTGGCCCATTTGACTTTTCAGATTTCAATCCGTTCTTTATTCTCTGGGTATAGGAGGTGTAATGGATTATCTTCGTATTGGTTTACACCAGGGATGGGCAAACTAATTTTTGGTATGATCTACTTATTGTTTTTTTATTTTTGCGAGATCGACTTCCAAAAAAGGTTGAATTAAAAACAAATCAAAATTTAATTAACGTCTTTATTAATAATAATATATTAAATAGAGATACATTTTATTTACTTGTGCATTACAATTTATAAATATTTTATATTATTTTTCTGAAGTAGATGCGTGACATTCCATTTCAGCAACGAGTTTTGTAAAATTAGGTTCGTAATTACTAATACATAATCGAATTGATGCCATTAAGAGGTTGTCAGTCAGGGAACTCCTAAATTGTGACTTAATGTGTTTCATTTGAGAAAACGCTGCTCCACATAGATACGTTGAGCCAAAAAATGCAAATATTCTCATTGCCACCGTTCTCAATAAAGGATATTTTTCTTCAGGTAATAAATTCCAAAAATCCTTTTCGTTTACTCGTGCTTTCAGAATAATATCAGATTGCAATGTTATAGTTTCAAATACAACATCCGATAAATTCAACTGAAAAGTATCAGCAAGAATCGAAGAAATATTTTCGTTATCGAATTCTTTAAAAGGAAATGAAATAAATTCAAAAATCGGCTGAAGATTTTTAAGATTTGCAAATCGTCTTTCAAATTCTTCATTGAAATTTTCTAGTTCAGCACAAAACATTTCAATATTACATTCTCCATCAAGTTTAACATGTTTTTCTAAATATGGAAAATATGTAAAATTTTGTCTTTTTAATTGTGAAATAAAAAGTTTTAATTTCGCTTTAAAAGCATTTATAGAACTAACCAATTCTATAATATTTTTTCCTTTCCCTTGTAATTCTAAATTAAGCGAATTGTATTGGCCCATGAAATCTGTCAGGAACGATAATTTTTGTACCCATAGTGGATCTTTCAATTGATCGTTTTTTTCTCCCATCGTGTCCAAAAATATAATAATTTCAGGCAAAAGATTTAAAAATCTTTCCAAAAAGCTTCCTCCACTGAGCCACCTAATATGACAAAAAAGAAGTAAATCTTCATATTCCGAGTCATTATCTTCAAGTTGACTACGGAATAGACGTCTCCTTAAACTCCGTGCTCTTATTGAATTCGCAACTTTGATTGTCACATCCATAATATCATTAATGTCTAATATTTTTGCACATAAGGCATTATTATGAATAATGCAATGAAATGTTATGAAGTCAGGAAACTGTTCATTTTGTTTGCACAGGGCTAAAAACCCATTATTTTTACCAGTCATGGAAGGTGCTCCATCAGTAGACATAGCAACCAATTTATGTAAAGGCAAATTTGTTTTTTCAACATAGGACATAAAAGTTGTCATTATATCTACACCTCGTGTTGTTCCCTTTATTGGAAGAATTGTCAAAAATTCTTCTTTTACTGAAAAATCGCAAAACACCATTCTTATAAATACAATTAATTGAGCAGGGTCAACGAAATCCGTCGACTCATCAAACTGCAACGAATAGAAAGAGCAAATTTGTAGGTCATTTTCTAATTGTTCAGTTACATTTTTATCCAAATTTTCAATTCGACGTGTTACAGTTCTGCGAGAAAGTTGCAAATCTTTAATTGTATTGAGAATTTCATTTTTATTTTTCAAGTTGGAAAATAATTTCTCGCCACCCTCAAGAAAAGCTTCCTTAAAAATTTCTTCGATACGGTTTTTTATGTTTTACCAAAACGTATGTTATGACATAGGATGCTTCAGTTACCATTTTGGATTGCTGCATAGGCTTTTGAAACAAAAGTTGCTGTGCGGTCAATTGATTTTTTAATTCTTTAATTTTTTGTTTTCTTAATTCTGTGTTAACAGGGTAATCATTTTCATAATGTTTATGTAAACTCGAAAAATGTCTTTCGAGATTTCCTTTTTTGGGTAAAGCGACTGTAACACGACATATCAAACACATACATTTATCTTTATACATAGTGAAGAAATATAACTCTTCCCATTCATTATGGTAATGATATGTTTTTTGTTTCTTTTTATTCATTTTAATTTTATCTGAAATTAAAATTAGTAAATGTAGTTGTAATCTAGAGAAGTAAACCAAAATTAAACATTTTAAATATACATATTTACTTAAGCAAAAACTTTTTCAATAATTTTCACTACACAATTTCTTTCTTAGCGCTCCCAATCAGCTCCCAATCAGATCACAAAATAAACTAAAATGTCCAGAAATAAGTAGCAAATGTTATGCTAAGACCAAACCCTCAACTTACTACATAGTTGCAAATGAGTAGTAAATGCTACAAAGCTACATAGTTGCAATTATAGAAAATAGTAAACAACTTGCTGCAACAATAGTTGCAACTCATTGCAAATACAGTATTTAGACAAGATATAGTAGGGAATAAGTTACGTGAGTTTTGCAGTTGAGGGTATAAAGGTGCCAAACAAACCGAACGCTTAATGCCTATTTCTATGATTACCGAATCAATCAAAAAAATAGATTTACAGTATAATATCATCATCATTCATAATATGTGCAGTTCTCTGTAAAATTATAAATTAATGTTTCATCGTTTTTTAAATTTTAAGTCGGTGCATATTATGAAAAATTGAAGTAAATCTAGTAAATTATATAAAATGTTTGCGATCGACGGTTTGCCCACCCCTGGTTTACACGGTAGAAGATTCTCATGACTTTAGTGTTCATCTCGTGCGTTCATTAAATACGTCGATTACGAGCTTATCTGCGGACAGTCTTCTCTTTCAAAACTTGAGTAGATGAGCCCGAAGAAAAGGTGGCTTCAGTTTGATTCGCCTCTGTGAAATCCATTACATCAGTTGGTTGTTGTTGGGCTAATTTTCAATTATTTTCTTTTATATAAAAATCTAGAAATTTCAAAATTTTTCTAAATTTTAAATTTCTTTTCAACTAATGTTTACTTTTCGGTTGTTTATTATTATTATTAAAAACAGATTTAAATGAATAATTTCAATGACCTTATAGATTTAATAAGAAAACAATTTCTTTTTAATTATTAATTATATAACTAGATAAATTTGTTTTTATTTACTCTTCCAAATCCACATTATATTTATTATTTAATTTCAATGAATTATTATCATTAATCCTTTAAAAACTATAAAATAAAATTTTAATCGTTTTTATACAAAATCTATTTAAGTAGTAAATAAGTAAAAAAAATATTTGATGTAAATGAACTACAAATGGATTATTTATACTTAATTGAAGAAAAAACAATTTTATTTACCTTTTTTTAAAAAAAAAAAACGTTAAATAAAATATTTCAAATATTTTTAAAATGTAAATTTATAATTAATTTATCGAATTCTTGGTTGATTATATTGATGAAACATATTGCTCAAACTGAAATTGCTTCTATTTTTAAATTTATAATTATTTTTAAATAAACTTAATTTTTAGATATAAATTAAGATATTACTATATAATTTAAATATATTTAAATATAATAAATTTAATATATTTTGTTTTTATATAAGAGAGAAGAAATGAATAAATGTAGTTTGCTAATACGAACAAAGTAAGCTAAGTGTTTTTTTTTTTCTCTCTGGATCCTTTCGTCATTGAATGTCAATTTATTCGATTTATTTTCAAAAAATAGAAGAAAATGACAATCCATCCATGGATATCAGTAATCAATCCTGGTTTGTTTTATCACTTTATTATTATTATTATTTATTTATTTAATTGATTCTCATTTATTTTACTTAATTTTATATTTTATTTGAGTTGTTTCCTTTATTCCAATCCACCATTTTGTTATTTTCAAAAATATATATTTTTTTTTAATATATCTCAGTTTTCTAAATCTATAAATAAATAAAAAATTTAAAATGAAGCAAAGGTGAATTATATACATTAATCAATGATTTCAATTTCTTTATCAAATTTATTTTTCTTTTCTTTTTTTATTTATTTAATTTTTGATCTTTTTAATTCCAAAGAAACTTTCCTTATACAATATTTCTAAGTTTTTTCTAGATTACGAGATAAATAAACATTTTTTAACTTTGACAGATTAGCTGATTAGGAACGTCGAAATGTGCAGCCAATGTAATGTTTTATTAACTAATTCATTATTCACTTATTCACAAATTTACGGTTTTATCGTTTCGGTGGGAAATCATTTAATTAATTTTTTTAATTTTTCTATATCCAATCCGAAAATTAGTGGAGCCATCTTTTGGTCAAATTAATAAAACATGGTAGCTAAATATAATAGAATATCAATGGATATATATGCAAATTTTAATAATTTTTGTCACGTAAACTAGAAGCGACCCGGAAAAATTGCATAAGGAACGTTTCTTTGGAATTAAAAAACGAATCCACTGGTAAAGTTTTATCCAAATCCATGACATGACAACTAATCTGAACAATTATCTTTTTATTTATTCTGCTAGTTAAAATATAAAAATGCCATGGTACATATTTTGAATAATATTTGATTTTACTGTTTATCGATATGGATGGTGTTTTTTTCCTATAAAAATATCAATCATCTTAATTTCTAGGAGAATACTTAGGAAAACGACTTTTGTTTTGGATTAGTGAAATGAAATAACGTCCAATAAATTCATTGATATTAATCTTATCAACAAAATTAAAAATTAAAATAATATATTGTTAATGAAATTATATTTTAGTCTTAAATAAAAGACAATTGAACTTCTTGTTTTGTCAAAACAAATGAGCATTGGTCCTCTAGTTTACGAAGTAAAAATTATTAATATTTGCATATAATTAGCCCATTAACATTCAGTTTCATCCAAATCATTCCCATTTTGTAAATAATTACCTTAATAAACAATTAACGAGTAAGAGGATGGGTGAAAAGTTAGTAAAATAAAAAAAAAAATATTAAAAATTAAAATAAAATAAACAAGAAACTTAGCCACATATAAGAAACTATTCATTCTTATTCTGGGCCTTCAAATAATGAGAGAGTGAGAGAGAGAATTGGTTATTTTTCAAAATTGGCCATTTTAAAAGTTTTCCCTGATTCTATTCTCCAAATAATCCTCCAACATTTCAAATTATTGGCATTCTTTTCTTCTATTGTCTCTCTCAGGTGCATCTTCTCCATTTCTTTCTCGAATATTGTTGGTAAGGTTAATTGTTTAACTTTCTTACTAGTCCTTGTTAAATTCCTGAGGGAATTGTGCTACTCTCTCTCTCTCTCTCTCTCTTTCTTTCATCTTTCTTCTTATCCCCTACGATTTCAAGGAGAAAAAGAGGAATCACTCTGTGCCATGGAAACCAACACATTTTAGGCCAAGGTTATCTACCAGCCTGATTTCATTTAAATTGATGACCAATTTGTTCTTTTATTAATCAATTGCGGAATATTTTTTTTTTAAATTTTTATGTATCATTTTTTTAATTAGTTTTTCAATTAATTTAATTAAAATCGTTTGAAATCAATAAAATATTTATAGATTGAAATTAAATTAATTTGAATTAAAGTTACTTTTCATTAATGTTAAATAAAATTTTCTTTAATATAAGCAAGATTTTATTAACTTTAAAATATTAGTAGAGAAATTCAATGGGGAATTTTTAAAATTACTTTTTTTTCTAAAATACTTTTAATTTTTAATATTTTTAGATATCTAATCTTCTCATATTGTCAATAGTCAATTAATTAAAAATATGTACTTACTTTAGAACAGGGGTGTCAAAACTGTGGCCCAAACGCAAATTATGAAAATATTTAAATTTTTCAATATGGTTCTAAAAAAAAAATGATATTTATGTTTTATGTGCGGCTCAGCATATTTTTTTTTTGCAATGTGGCCCTCGAATGGTCAGTTTAGACACCCCTGCTTTATAAGAAAATTACAAAAAATAATGTAAAATGAAGGGTAGTAAGAGAAATTATGTGATGTTCGCAACAGATTTATAAATTTAGAAGAAAATTCTTTTTGCAAATTTTACTGAAATAGATTAAAAATTTACTATGTATTGTCTTTACATTTTGAAAAATAATGAAGTTTTGAAATCTATTATATATTATATTAGTTTTTATTAAACAAATCAACCAACATACAATATTGCATTGATTATACAAATTTTGAGCTTTAGAAAATCAATTTTGAATTAATATTTGAGTTATGAGGAAGAATTTTTTGTTAAAAGTTACTCTTCTAAATATTCTCTTTTTAATAAAATGTTATTATTAATGTTATTATTTTTTATTTATTTAAGATTTCGTAATTCAATTTTTACTATCTCGCCAGAGTTAGTATTGCGATCATGAGAATTTTCGATGTTGAGATTTTGAGGTTTTTATACGTTTTGAAGGTCCCTGAGTCATTTTGACTAAGGTTGAGAAAAATGTCTGTGTTTGTGTGTGTATGTAGACAAGATTATGCATTGAGCTAGAATAATGAAAATTGGTATACGGGCATTATTCAAAATTAGTAGTTTTCTATCAACTTTTGAGAAATGTCACAACCGGAAGAGGGTCACCTACCACGTTTTGATTTTTTTCCTCTAAAGTAACCGTAAAAATGAAGATATATGTTTGATAGTTTTTCACATGATTAAAAATTGTATAAAACTGCTATATATAGAATTTCAGTTTGATTGAATCACTGAAAGTACCAGAATTGATTTTTTAACACGACTGCATATCCCGCGCCAGCACGTGACGTGATGTCATAAATAAAGAGCCAAACATGCGCTGGTTTAATAAATATTTATTATTTTTACTTTATAATTTATAATTTATTAATTTTAAAGGAAATTTAATATATGTAATTTAATCCAATTAAAATTTGCGAGATAGTCGAGTGAAGACACTCCAGCTTATTATTTTTTATTTAATTATGTTAAATGACAAATGAAAACTATTATATTAAGAGAAAGGAGACCAAAGAGAAAATCATTTGGCATTATTAAGCAAAGAAAACTAATTTTTATTCACTACAAGTGACTGATATTTATTTTTTATGTTCAACTTCAAGATACCATATCGAGTTTAGCAGATCAATGAAATCTTACTACCTACGATGCATTTCTAATGAAAATTTAAAAATACTTTTTCTCACTATTAGCATTGATATTTTATTATATTTTTATTTTTAATATAAAATTACAGATGTGATCCATCCAATGGTATGCCTTTTTTCAGTTAGATATAGAAATAGTAAAATAAAACTATCACTCCTTTCTTCCAAGAATTGTTTTCTAGTTAAAATTTATTATTCTCATTTAATCTTATTATAGAAAATTACTTTATAAATCAAAAATATCATATTATATCTTCAATATAAAATAAGCTGGAGTGTCTCCACTCGACTATCATGCAAATTTTAATTGAATTAATTAACATATATTATATTTAAATTAAATTTAATTAATTATAAATTAAAATTAATAAAATAATATTTATTAAATGAGCGTATGTTTGGCTCTTTGTTGATGGCACCAAGTCAAGTGTTGGCGCGTGATTTGCAGTGTTAAAAAATTAATTCCGGTACTTTCAGTGATTCAATCAAGCTGAAATTCTATATATAGCAATTTTATACAATTTTTAATCATGTGAAAAACTATCAAACACATATCTTTATTGTTACGGTCCCTTTAAAGGAAAAAAAATCCAAACGTTGTAGGTAATGACCCTCTTCTGGTTGAGCTACATTTCTCAAAAGTTGATAGAAAACTACGAATTTTGGATAATACCGGTATACCAAATTTCATGATTCTGCGTAATCTTGTCTACATACACACATATATATATAGACATTTTTCTCAACCTTAGTGAAAATGATTCAGGAACCTTCAAAAGGTATAAAAACATCAAAATCTCGACATCGAATCTGATGAGATAGTAATAAGTAATCGAAAAAGTTTAGCAAGTTATTGAACTTATTTAATTTGTCCCTTTAATTAATTTTTCATTTCTTATTTTTAAATAATTAATTAAACTATTTTTGCTATTTTCTTAAAAATTACTGTACTCCTGCATATAAAATATTAACAAATTTAACATTAGGAAATAATTCTTAAAATCGTAAAATTTTATACAATCTTCCTTATATTAAAAAAAATAATAACAATAATAATTTGTCTAAATCTTATTTTATAAATAACATTAATAAGATAAATTTTTAGTGAAATGAAGACATTTTCAATTTCAAATTCCAATTAAATAAAAAGTTCTGTAAAATTGATAAATTCTGACAAAATATTATCATAAACAGAAATTTTGATTTTATGTGTAAATTTTATTTTATTTATTTTTTTTTTTTCATGTATAAATGAAAATATTATTTGATAGCGAATAGTGTGATGATTATATAATAAATTACTAATATATATAAACTACTTCAATTTCATGAAGCTAAGCATCTAGGCTATAACATCCCTTGCCTTTGAACAGATTAGATTTCAATGAAATTCCAAAATCACATTTCATTCAATCATCAGTATCATGGCAAAGGGAGTTGAATAAAAAACATGCTGAGCATGCTTAATGAAAACCATCTCCTTTAAGAAAAAATCATCTTTTATTGTGCAATATATGTAAAAAAATAAAAATGAACTGTGGCCAGGCACAGAACTGACCGGCGATTTGAAATAAATTAATTTCCAAATAACATTATATTCAGTGGTGCATTGGGAGGGGAACGAGGGGGAACGACGTTCCCTTACCTTTTTTCAGAACCGGATTACTTTTTCATGTTCCGACAACTCCCACTTAAATCTACTGTTAGAATTTATTTATATGTGTTCGCGTTAATATTTTGTATAGTAAGAATAAGAAAAAATAAAAACTTATATGTAAAAAAATAGTTTGCTGAAAATAGGACTATTTTTTTGCTCCCACTATGCGTTCCCATACCTTTTATTTTACCAATACATCACTGATTATATATATATAAAGTATCAAAAAATATATATTTTTAAAACTTGAATTAAAATGACTAGATTATATTATCTGGGTTTTTATTTTTAGTTTAATTACTCAATTATTAATTACTTCTATATATATATATATATTAAGTGAAATATTTTCCGACAATGACTATAAAATTAATACTTTCTAAACTACCATTTCCGGTTTCCTGATATACACCAAAAGTTGATGAATTCATGATACTGATGCATTAATTAAATATACTAAATTTTAACAAAATCCGTTGAGCCCTTCAAGCTATACACATCTATACGGATATACAGACGGACAGACATGATGCTAAAAATACTTTTTTCTGTGAACGAAATGGATGATTGATTGGTGGTGATATGTAAAAATCTCCACATGTGAAATTTGGTGTGAAAACAATTCACTTCCATTCCTATCGTCAGTCGGTAAAAATGGGAGTTTTTTGTTTTCATTTTGTAATTTTTTTTTTCAATGGTGTGGAGGAAGAATCAATCATTTTTCGGTCTCTGAATTATTCAGAATAAAAAATAAAAGTTTAAAATTTATTTGTAGTGTTATAATAATTTTTACAATTTTATATTTATTTTATGAATATTTAAAGGGCGCCATTGGATGTGTGGGTAGCGAACCTGCCTTACATTCACATGGTCCCGAGTTCAAGTCCCAGGCCTAGCAAGGGAATTTCCCTATCTGGGGTCTATGGGACGCAGCCAACCCAGCCTCTGGGAACAACATTGGGGAAAAGCTACTTGATAGCGCCTCCGAACAAGAAAATCAAGCTGAGCCCGGTTCTACTGATAATAGGATACCTCATGGATATAACCGACTTGATAGACGTTGTCCTTGCGTACGACGTACAAAGTCAAGGTTTTTTTTTTATGAATATTTAAAAAGAAAAGAAAAAAAAATCATTTGTTTTCTTGGTATGTACTCAGTAAAGGAGGGTAGTCAGTTGGTGTTGATATCAGAATTCTTCTCAGTTCTTTGTTATTCGTTGAAGATATTCTTTGTTGGTTGCCATTTTCTGTTAGTTGACCGCGAATTGACCCTCATTAATCGAGTTGTTGAGTTTCTTGGAGTTGACCGTTTAACCATCTGATTGGATAATAGCGGTTGTTCTCGTAGAGGTTGTCGTTGTCGACGTTGACAATTACGTACGCGTTGCACTCGTCTCGATTCGGCACTGATCGCCGATCAACGAGACACGCTTCCAATTTCTCTTCTCTTCTCTTCTCTCTTTGCGTTTAAATTTCCAAGTGTAGGTCTTTCGATTTTATAAGATGATTGATGTAAGAAACGATATCGAAAAATATCAAGAAATTTAAAATTGCAATTACAAATATTTCATTTCTATATGGTAAGTGAAATTTGAAATATTTCTTTTCTTAATCATTATTTAATAGAAGATCAATTATTTTATTTCTATTTTTTTATTTTTTTTTTTAATAAAATATATAAATTCCTTAAGGTAATTATTCAAAACAGTCTTTATGTCATGGATTTTGATGCAACTTCGCCATTTGATTCTTTGATTCATTCTAAGAAACTTTGTCCTTAGGCAAAGTAGCGGGGAAACCTCTAGTTTTCGAGATAAATAAATATTTTTACTATCTCGCCAGAGATAGTATAGCGATCATGAAAATTTTCGATGTTGAGATTTTGATGTTTTTATACGTTTTGAAGGTTCCTGAATCATTTTCACTAAGGTTGAGAAAAATGTCTGTGTGTGTGTGTGTGTGTGTATGTGTGTGTGTGTGTGTATGTGTGTGTGTGTGTGTATGTATGTAGACAAGATTACGCAAAAACGGTTTGAGCTAGAATGATGAAATTTGGTACATGGACATTATTCAAAATTCGTAGTTTTCTATCAACTTTTGAGAAATGTAGCTCAACCGGAAGAGGGTCATTACCTACAACGTTTTGATTTTTTTTCTTCTAAAGTGACCGTAAAAATAAAAATATATGTTTGATAATTTTTCACATGATTAATAATTGTATAAAGCTGCTATATATAAAATTTCAGCTTGATTGAATCGCTGAAAGTACCAGAATTAATTGTTTAACACTGCAAATCTCACGCGCCAACACGTGCCATGGTGCCATCAATAAAAAACCAAACATGCGCTGGTTTAATATTTATTATTTATAATTTATAATTAATTAAATTTAATTTAAATATAATATATTATGTTATTTAATCCAATTCAAATTGCGAGATAGTCGAGTGGAGACACTCCAGCTAATTTAAGTATGCAGTTTAGCTGGTTATGAACGACGAAATGTCCAGCCATTAAGTAATCTTTTATTGTCTAATTTTCTAATTATTCTCTTATTAACTAATTTTTGTTGTTTTTTTTTTGGTTCGGTTTGGAAATAGGGAAATTATTTAATTAATTAATTTTTTTAATTTTCCTATATCCAATCTGAACGTAAAAAACCCTCTGCTGGTCAAATGGATAAAACATGGTAGCTATAAATAGAATATCAATGGATTTATATCCAAACTTTAATCCTTTTTTTATCTCGAAAACTAGAAATTTCCCCGCTACTTTGCTTAAGGAAAAAGTTTCTTAGAAATAATCAAGAAATCTACTGGCGAAGTTTCATCAAAATCCGAGAGGTGACATATATCCTTAATTATTACCTATTATTATGAATAGGTTGATAAGAATTGAATTTTTTTATGATTAATGATTAAGGTGGAAAAAAAGAAATTTATTCAAAAATCTATTAATTTAAAATAAAAAAATTGAAGATTTTCCCTTTTTACTATCTCGTAATTATTCAAAATTCGTAGTTTTCTATCAACTTTTGAGAAATGTAGCTCAACCGGAAGAGGGTCATTACCTACAACGTTTTGATTTTTTTTCTTCTAAAGTGACCGTAAAAATAAAGATATATGTTTGATAATTTTTCACATGATTAATAATTGTATAAAACTGCTATAAATAGAATTTCAGCTTGATTGAATCGGTGAATGTACCAGAATTAATTTTTTAACACTGCAAATCACGCGCTAACACGTGACTTGGTTCCATCAACAAAGAGCCAAACATGCGCTGATTAAATAAATATTATTTATTAATTTTAATTTATAGTTTATAATTAATTAAATTTAATTTAAATATAATATATTATATTAATTTTTCGAATTCCAATTTGCGAGATAGTCGAGTGGAGTAACTCCAGCTTTTTTTATTATTCATGTCTGCTTCTCTTAGTAAAAATTGACAATAAATATATAAATAAATAAATATACTAGATTCAAAAGAAGAAGAAAATACATCCTTTTTCTATTTGCTATTTATTTAAATATAAATATAATAATGAAATATAAATAAAAAGCGATATTATTGAATTGTTATTGTTATATTAATCAAAAGGCTTTATCACTCTCTCTTTTGAATTATATTTGATTAATTTGATGATATCTTTCAATAATAATCATTCTATTCTTAATATGTAATTGAATATTTTTTGATTTCAATTCAATGATCAATGCCATCTTTGTTTCATTATTGAATATAAAAAAAAGATAGCTTTCACTTCCAAATATTTATTGTGTATGTTATATATTTTAATATTTTTATTAATATCAATTATCATAAGATATTAATAAATTAATGAATGTAGTGGGAGAGCAGTATTTGTTTCTAGTAGAGTCACTTCTCAAGGTGATTTTGGATTCAATTAACACTTATTATTTATTATTCAGTCCATACTTATCATATATCATAATAAGATATTTATATAACTACTAATTTTTATTTTTAGTTTTATATATGTATATTATTTTACTATAAAGAAAAGTTCTATAATATTTATTTTTAAAATATTTTGAAATATTTTTATTATATTAAAAGTGAAAATCACAGAACATAAAAACAACACAAACTCACCACTATTATTACATATATATATATATATATATTCTTTATTTTTTCCTTTAATAATGATTGATTACAAACCGGGAAGCTTCAGGGATTTAAATAAAACTTTGCCAATGGATTCCTTTATTTATCCCAAAGAAAGTTTTCTAATGCAATATTTCTCGATCTCTTCTAGTTTACGAGATAAAAATTATTAAAATTTGCATATAAATCAATTGATAGATATTCTATTTAGCTACCATATTTTATTCATTTGGCCAGCAGACGGCTCCACTAATTTGCTGTGGGGGGGGGAGGGGTTTCCAGTTAGATTTGGATATATGAAAATTATTTAAATATAATTTTTTCTATATCCAAATGGAACTGAAAAAACCGAAATTTAGTGAATTAGTCAATAAATCATTATTAAATGGCTGTTCATTCATAACTTGTTTATCTGTCAAACTTTAATAATTTTTATCTCGTAAACTAGAAAAGACCGAGAAATATTGCATAAGGAAAGTTTCTTTGGGATTAATAAAAGAATCCATTGGCAAAGTTTCATCCAAATCCCTGAAGCTTGCCGTTTTGTAAACAATTACCCCTTTAATTAGTATAATTTAATTTTTATCTAGATATTTTATATCGATATAGATAGACCATTCTATTCCTATCTATTATCAATAGAGAAGTTAAATTTGATTTGTATAGGGTGTCCCAAAACTAAGCATAAAATAAATATTTTTTTTATAATTTTGTTTACAAATGATTAGATAAAAAATAATAATGGTTGTTGTTGTTTTCTGTTTGTAGTCAAGGCAGTATGTCGGACGGTGAGTCGCCCTCGCTCACCAACAAAAACACGGTGGCCTACGAATACAAGACGTCCATGAAACGAGATAAGGCAGTGCAGTTTGGAGAAGAGATCAGCAATGCAACGGATCTGTATGAGATTGCTGAAGTGCACAGATCGGCTGCTGGTCCTCCACCGGAGGGCGTCCATGATCCTGATCATGATGATCTCGGCAGCGGCGATGGTATCCATCTTGGAAACGGACTAGGACTACGATTTCATGGCCCAGCAACTAACAGTCGTAAATCCGATTCAAAAAGTGGAGGAGGTGGAGGTGGTGGTGCCTCAGGAGGTGGTAAAGGAGGTGGCGGTGGTGGAGGCGGTGATAAAGATAAGAAAGATAAAGATAAAGATAAAAAAGAGAAAAAGGATAAGAAGAAAGATGATGACGACAAGGAAGATGATAAGAAAAAGAAGAATGATGATGATGAAGAGGAGGTTGACGGGAATGCAGATGATGAGGAGAAGAAAAAGAATAATAATGTTATTGATACACAGCCAAATGGGAAATGCATAGAACCACAGGGACAGCAGCCAATCGAAGATCCTGAACTCGATTGTACCACAAAATGTCTCTACATTACTATCCAATGTTGTGAATGTACTATTCTCTAAAATTAATTTCCCTTCCAAACCTCGACTCTCCCTCACACACACATCGAAAAGTCCACAGCTTATGTCCCTTTTTTATTTTTTATTTTTTTTAATTGAGCAGCTCTCAAAATATAATACAAGACTTTGAATAAAGAGAAAGGCTCGTGCAATAGTAATTATATACTATTATTTTTAATTATTGTATATATTTAAATATAAATATATATACATGTATATTAGAATGTTTGAAACAAATTAATATTTTTTTTAAATATAAACTAATCAAATAAATCACAATATTTTTAAAGTCTTCCTTTTTTAGTATTAAATCAAATATGTTAGATTCTAAAGTATATATATATATATATATATATTATACCCTTATAATAACATATATGAAGTATATGATCCTTTATATTATATTATAGACAGATGAAAAGTTATTATTTTTAGGAAATAATTTAACTTATTACAATATTCGACATGACTTAGAATTTTAATTTTTAAAAATTAATCATAAATATTTAGGGTATTTATTAAGTTGTGGTAAAAATAAATAAATTTGAAGAGTGAGGAGGGGCAATAAAATAACTATATATAAATATATGTATATATATTCTTTATATATTTTAATAAAATATTTAATAGTTAGTACCACCGATTCTTTGTTTTTTTTTATTACAAAATTATATTTATGTAAAGGCCATTTTTTAATATTTAAATTCTAGTCATGATTTAATTTTAATGACTAGGGAAGCAATTTTTAATTTAATTATTAAATTTCCATTAATATATATATAGTTGCATTTACAAATACAATTTTTTTTAAATATAAACATATTAAAAAAATTAAAATTTTTTTTTTTTTTTTTTTTAAATTTCTGATTGTTGTAATCCTCTTCAGAAAAGGTTCCAGAAAATGAATATAAAATTGTTTCCATTAATGAAATTTCAATTTGTCATTTATCATTGTGTTTTTATAAAAATTATACTTATTTGCAATATATATATATATATATATATACTTTTTCTATTTATTTTACTTTTTAAAACTATCTCTTTCTCGTTTTTCTCTGTTAAAATTTTTTGTTTTAGAAATAATAAATATGGATATATATATATATATATATATATATGAATTTGTCTTTTAACAATCAATAATATTTTTTTATTAAAGTTTATATATAAAATAGTATTCACAACTCAAAGATATTTTATTTTTTAAATAATAAAATTTATTATAAATAATAGAGTAATAAATAACATAGAATATTTGGGACTAATATAATAATAATAATAATAATATAATTCAAATTATTATTTTATTCTCATAGTTCCTAACTTCATTCAATAACTTTTCATTCCAATATAATTTTAAATATATTCTATTAAATGAAATTTTTCTTATATAACATATATTATATATATATATATTTATTAAATAAAATATTTATCATTATAAGGAGTAGTTGTACTTTATAATAAAAGGAGAATATATATACAATATACAATTTTATATTTTTATTCATATCATATATAATATATTTACTTATATATATATAATCGTTTTATAATATTGGATAAGTAATATGTGGTTTATTTTTCAAAATTTTTATTTATAATTATAAAAATGAATTTAATCATTCATTTATAATTAACATTTTAATTCATGTTGCTATTTTATGTAATGTAATGTAATACTTTCCTATTAATTTTATGATTAAATTACCTCTTTCTCTATAATATAAAAAAAAAAATTATATTGGAATATAAATATTTTTTTTTTCTTTTAATAGATATACTTTTTAATTTTTATTTAGTTTCTTATTTTATTTAAATTATAATTACATTTAATTCATGTTATTACCTTAACGATATTATGTACAGAAAAGACTAAATAAAATATTTAATAGAACTATTAAAATTCTGTTTTTATTTTATCTTCAGGTAGATATGTTATTTTAGACATTTAGATAATTATAACCTATGATGACCTGATCTTTCGACCAGAGCTTACATTTTGTGGGGATATCTTAAATTCAAAGTTTATTGATAAACCACGGAATTTGATGAGTTCAAGGCAGCTTTAGTTCATGAAATAAAGGTAATACTTGGTAATACTATTGAACATGCTTCAGGACATTTGATGGAAACTTTCTTACCCGGATTTTGGGTTAAAGGAACGGAACATTTGCCAAGAGATGGTTTTGCACACTTAAATTATGTTGGATCTGATTTTTTTTTTGTAAATCATTTCAAATGGCAAAACATCGATAATTTAATAGTAAAAAAAAATTTTTTTTTTGAACCAAACTCAAAACCGTCAGATATTTTTGCCTCACCCTATTTCACATATGGATTATAAAAATTTCTTTTCATTATATTTGATTAGGTAACATTAATAATTTAAAATAATTTGGTTTGTAAATCCGCTTATCAACAAAATAAAATTAAAATTCTAAATGTCAAAAGAACAATAAAAAATAATTATGAAAGGAAACTGTTTTATGTGCAAATATCAGGAACAAAAGAATTTTAAATTAAAAGATCCATTGCAGAGATATTAATAAAATAATATACTTATATGAATTGACGAACTATCTTTATATTTCTATTTTTAATTTATAAAAATATTGTACCTACAATTTAAATCATTATAAATGAATAATTATAAATAATTAAAATAACAGGAAAAGAAAACCTAACAAAAATTTGGATGAAGATAAAAATAATGATAATGATTTTAATTATTATTATTTATTATTATAATTAAAAATTAATAAATTTAATTTATTATTTAAATATACAATATATATTGAATGAAAATTACATTTTTTTAAATAATAATATAATTATTATTATTTTTTTATATATTTACAATTTCACTAGAAATAACTAGAATATTTAAAAGATTAAAACAATATATATATATAATTAATATATAATTCAGTTTTGAAATTCTTTGGTTTTTTTTAACTTAAAATTATAGTTATTGACCAATCTATAAGAAATTCAATTAAAATTAATAATAAAATAACATTTTAGAATAAATATTAAATTATATTAATGGTTATAATATTATATATTTTAAATATAAAAATCCATTTTTTTATCATCAAAAAAAAATGAGCTTCATTTGTTTCTGGGCTTTAGTACCGATAGGATTTGTCTTGACATGAAACCCCTTTGGGCAAGTCTCTTTACGAAAAATTGTCGAAATGCGTGGAAAAATGGCAATAGGCTTTTAGAGAGAGGATGGGGAAGAGTGATAGCCAACAAAGTCTGGTTTGGACTCGTAAACACGTTTTTGAACACGAACCAGCGTTAAAGTCTCTACCAAACGAAGGGGCATCACCTCCCTTTCACCCTGATCAACGAACATTTTGCCGATCCCACACCTTCCTTCAATCTGGATTTGTTGCTTTCTGTACTTAAATTCAACACTGAAAGAAAACACTTTTAATTCGATCGCGGATAACCAAGCAAATGTCAAGGATGCAACCATTTCGAAACAGATATAAAAATTTATTGATGCAGGTGATGCCTATTTTCAAGACTATTTCTTGTATCGATTGAAAAATATAAATAAAATCATAATACAAATAAGGCTCATTAATTGGAAATTGAACCATGAATGATTATGAAAGATGGTTTAAGAAAAGAAGAAGAAGACAAGTATATTTGCTAAAACTATACCATGCTATAAAACTATAGTGAAAATTTAATTTAATTTAGCAAGAGACACCCCCCACACCGAGTAAATTTTCTAAGAGGTTAATATTTTTTTAAAATCTTATTATATTTATTATATATATATACATTTTTGGTGTGATATGATAATCATTTCATCTACTTTTAGGTAATTTCTACTAATCAAATTAAACAAAAATCATTTATATTATTTACATCAGAATTAGTTGTAATATAATAGGCACATTAATAGAAATGTATAAATATAGAATGAAATTTCTTTGATTGATTTTGTTTTATTTATCGATTAATAATTGATTAAAATGATAAATAAACAAATTCTTTAAATAAATTTAATAAAAAGAGATAAACGTTAAACATAAAAAAAATAAATATATTTTATTTAGATTTTTTTGTTTTTATTTACACGATAGCAGAGGAGTATTCTCGTGGAAAATGAAACTTTTATTTTCCTTTAAGAGAAGGTGGGAGTGGTTAAGTTGAATATAATATAATTTTCCAGATTGTGTTTATAAATGAATTATAATGAATAATTATAATTCGTATTTATATATTAATTTTTATATGCTATAAAACTATAAAATCATTTCACAGAAGAATAAAAAAAAATATTTTTTTTTCTCTTTATAATAATGTTAGTCAAAAATAAAGTTCAGGAATGATTTCAACTCTTATAACTCCCCCCCCCCCCCCCGAGTCCATAGTGTGTCATTAGCATTGTATTTATTAACAAGTGTTTGTTTGTTTTTTTAACTTACAAGGGGATGCCATGTTATGCGAATCCTACGTTTGAATGAGCCATAGCGCATTGGAAGAGGAATTTGAGATTAGAAAAACTTTCAGAGCTGTATTGTTCACCTTTTAAGTAGAATAGATAACCAACCATATTTTGTCAACAACAACCGGGGCCGTAGTCATATCTATAGTCCGGGAGATGAATGTTGGTGCACGAGCCGACCCCCACCCTCGGCCAACCAGTTCCCGCGCTGAGAGCCCTCTTTAATAAGGTGTTTGAAGAATGCGAGTTTGGTGGAGACAATATGACTGTCCGAAAGTTTTGGAAGGAGAAATTTGATGTCATTATGGCAATACGACTTATACAGAAGGCCTGGTAAGTAGTGTCACAAAGGACCCTCATTTCTGCTTGGAAGATGCTTGTGCCTTCGTGAACCCAGGAAACAGCAGTAGTTGATGACACAGAAGTGGTGAAGGACATCATCACAGTGGCCCAAAGGTTGGAAGGAGGAAGAGAATGTAGAGGAGCTTTTTAAGGAACACAAAGAAGAGCTCTAAGCACTTCTGGTCCAGCAACAGGACAATGCTCAAGCCGGCCCAATTGAAACTACAAACCCTTTCGATATCCTATCAAGCGTGGATATGGAAATGGATACCAACGAAGGTTTAACCACTGTCAGATTAAACTCTATCATAGCACCCGGCTAGGAAAATCCCGAATCGCGCACGGCACGCTTCATTCGACCTGTCCCGTAACCAAAAATTGATGGAGCCAAATCCCCGCTTGACCACCCCACTTCAGGTAAATTATCTAAACCTCATCCCATTATAATTCATAATGAGAATTCTATTTCTCTCTTAATGACTTAAGTATACCCCTAAGTGTGAAAAAAATTTATCCTTTGTTCTAAACGGCTACATCCAAGACACAAATAAAAATCCGATAATTTACCATATAGTTAGGAAAAGTACTGACAGAAGTATAACTTATGATCCCTTTGACCCGTAGAGATTTTGACGATTCAATATGACAAACTCCAAAAGAGATAAGAGTTAGAATATTGAGAAAAAAATTACTGGTGGATAGAAAATTAAAATGGACTCGGTCTCATGATTTAATAATAATTTAAAATTCTAATGATTAGCTATATTTTATTTAATCTTATTCATTGTAAATAAATTGTATATATAAAAAGTCTCATCTTGTTCACTTCGACAATCCACGCCTCTTTTCCTGAACCTACAATTCCATTGCCAGTTTCCAAATGTACACACTATTAAAAACTGTCACATTTCTGTCATATATCATGATAGAAATTAATTGATTTCTTTTTTGTATTGTATTATTTTATAGGGTAATGTATACAGTCGTTGGCCCCGAGGCAGTCATTGGCCCCCTATCCCCAAAACACAAATAATAAGAGATTTTTATTTTAAAAATTGCACTATTAACTATGGTTATGTAATCGTTTGATGTATGGTTGTATAATCACTATAGACTACCTAAGCCAATAACTGTATTTTTTAGGATTTTTGCGTGCTTATTGAAAATGTCATGAGAAGATGATTTTTTTTTATTTATCAAAATGCTCATAGTATCTATGTTCTGCAAACCTAATTTGACAGTTTGTTCCACAATTTGCCCAAATATGCATTAAAGACTGCTAAGGGGGCCAACGACTGTATGCTTTACCCTAATATAAATGTAATATTTAGAATAAGTAAAATTAATTAATAATTAATAAATATTCATAAGTTATAAACATGAAAATAATGTTTTTTTATACTCTCTGCTATTTAATCCGCTGTGTTTAGAGAATAGATCATCCAAATGGTTTAGGGATTTGTTTTTTGTTTTTTTTGTAAACTTTTGTATATTTGTATTTTTCTGGTTAATATACACATTTAAAAAAAATGATGACTCATTCAAAATAGGAGACATAATGTAGAATCCGGTTGTTAGTTATTTAATCAGAAAACAAACAAAATAAAAAATATTAATATGAAATAATTGGAACAATTAGAACAAAAATAAATAAAATAAAATAAAATAAAAATTAAGCACTATTTAAATAATAGTAAACAAATGGGCTGATTTCTTTGAAAGTGGTGTATGTACGAGGGTGGTCTGAAAAGTTTCCGTCCTGGCCAAGAAAAACGATGTTTTTCAATTTTTTTTTTGTTTTATTTTTCAAAATTCAAGATAGCTGAGACCTGTACGATGTCAGCTGATCATGTGCGAAATATTTTGCAAAACCATATGAATATGGAAAGCTGTGTGCAACGTGGGTGCCGCATTTCCTAACGTTAGACCAAAAATTGCTTCGGAAAAAACATTTCTAACGACAATTTGGCGCTGTAGGCGTAATCCAAACGAATTTTTGCGTCGATTCATAACTGTTGATGAGACTTAAATTAAATTAAATCAAATTTAATTAATTAATTAAATAATTTATTAATTAATTAAATTAATTAGAACACCGTTATGAGAAATGAATCAGTGTTGATGGATATTATGTTGAAAAATTTAGCAAAAAAAAAAATTTAAAAACATCGATTTTCTTGGTCAGGTCGGAAACTTTTCAAACCACCCTCGTACATACACCACTTTCAAAGAAATCGGCCCATTTGTTTACTATTATTTAAATAGTGCTTAATTTTTCTATCAACAGCAAAATAACAGTAATATGTTGAATAATTTTGAAACGATTAATTTATAAATTTAGATAAAATCTTATACCTCCCTCCCATGGTTATATACAATTTTTTATTCTAAATAAATTTACACATACTATACATTAAAAATAAAGATATTTCATTATAAGATTTTAAGTTTTAGAATTTTTTAAAATATTAATAAAATATTTTACAAGAAAAAAATTATTTAAATCCAACTTTTATATAAATAAAATAAATTTTTTTGCATCAATTATGGTTCGAAAATGGATGATATATACAGGGGAATGATACATGAGTTCTACAACCCTCAAAAATATTTCATAATTAATTTATAATTAAAATCAAGAAGCCTACGAACAAAAGAAGAAAGATTAGTGAAAAAAAGACATGTAATATAAAATCACATATAAAAGAATTAAGTGAGTAACGAAATGTCTCGGAATATGTATTTAGAACGCTTATCATGTACCCTAATAACAATTTTAAAGTACCCGATATAAAAAAACAGCTGCTACTGATTCTAGAATACTTTTTCATTCGTATTTAAATTCAAGTTTTCCAATGAAAAGCGCAAAATTAAATAATATAAATGAAAATAGTTTAACACGTTCCCGCTGGCATGCACCACCGGTGGCTCATAAAATAAATAGGCAAATTATGGAGCCGGCGGGAACATGTTAACAGTAACAATATATATTGACCTACTGGATATCATATTGAAATTTCATTTTGTTTTTATATTTATTTGGACTCTTCTATAGTAAATATTTTTATATTCTCAAAAAGATTACAATTTTATGTTAATTTTTATATTGAATTCCACTTGTGACTAGATCTGATATTTTATATATTTATTAAGAATATTATAACAATTCAAACTAATACGATATAAATATATAGTCATTCATTCTAGATAAAGTAAATAAAGAATATATAATCTCAATGACATTTGGCATCTAGTATTGTTTTATTCAATAACAAATATTACAATTTATTAACAAAGTATTTAGAATCCAAGTTAGAGGAAGTTGAGCCTGGTAATATAGAACGATACAACTAAATAAAAGGAAAATGTATATATATAATTTTATATTCTACTTCCTGCTCAGGTATCAAACAATATTTTAAGTAGAGAAGGTAAAGGAACAAACTACTTGTGGATTTGGCACTATAATTTTGTTTAGTTTTCATATACAATTAAATTTTTTATAAAAGTGGTGTCATTATATCAATCGTTTTGGAATTTTTAGTCAATGTTATAATCCTTTTCTCTCGCTCTAAATTCAATAAGTCAATTTTTCTAACTTTGAGATTTTATTTTTAATTGTAATATTTAAAAGAGAAATGACTAATGACATTATAATTTCATATTTTAAAAAATTCTTTCCAATTTCGAGTTTCTTGGTACTCATAATTTACAGGAATATATCAAACTATAAAAAAAATGTCTTCCCCTCTTCACCAAAGTCGTCAATTCGATATATGTATCATATATGTGGTATTCTTGAGAGCGATGTGTCACAAATTGTAATCATATATAAAGTAATATTCTAAATAATCAATAAAATAAAGAGATATTTACTTATAGAGTAAAAAAATTTGTTGTAAAATTAAAATAAATTAAAAAAATTATACATTATATTATATTTTTCAATATTTATAATCACATCTTTTAAATAGTATTTGTGCCTTATCTAATATAAATCCAACCTGAAGGCAAAAAAATTTATTTAAAAATAAAACATACTATAATTCTTGTATATAATATAAAGGTGAACTGTTCAAACTTCCCTTAGTCAAATACTCACACACACACGCATAAACAAAAACAACACAATGCAAAATATTATTACTATTTGGGTCCCGCAGCTTCCTATATTAAATGTTTTGCTATCGATTTTTTTTATTTTTATTTTTTCTTCGAGAAAAGTCTATTAAACATAATAATTTGTTACTCATTCGAAAAAAAAAATAATAACCAAACATCTTATATATAAGTAAATGAACCCAGCCAGAAGTCATTTACATAAATAACGGACGGATTAATAATATAATTTTCACATCGTTCTATAATAAATAAATCTTAAATAATAAATATATTAAATATCACTTAAAAAACATCGATAAAATTGAAATCTTTTTGAGAAGTTGTTATTTTATATAATATAATATATATATATATATATATTATATTAATCCAGTAAAAAAATTAAAAATAAAACGAATAATATTATTTACATAATTATTTCACTTCTATATAAAAAATGCTTTAATTATTTTTTATTTAGAGTATATGAAAATAGTAAGTTTCAAATAATGTATTTGTTTATTTTTGTTCTTTGTTAAAATAAACACGACTTTATTTATTTATTATTATTAATTTGGTATTTTATATATATATATATATATTTATTCAACTATATTTGCACTAAACTTCTATTGAAATCAAGTGCTATAGATTGGAAGTGGATGTGCCTCTGAATTAAAAACATATTTATCTAAATCCATTAAATTTCTTTCATCATTAAATAAAAGAAATAAATATTTTAATGTTTCACCTAAGAAAAATGATTCCATCATATCTTTTGGACGAGTATTAATTGGATTACGTACATTGCTTATAGATGTATATCCATTTGATACCTTTGTATATTTTTCAAAACTCTGAAACACATAAAAATAAAAAATAAAATATTAATTTAGCTTTAACATAAATTCATTTTTTTTTTAATTTTAAATAATTATCTTTCATTTCTTTCAAAAGGACAAGATATATATTTCGGTGAGTCAAATAAAAGTGAATCAGTGAAAATCTTGTGTTAAAATTAAAATGTTGAGAAAACAGTTATTAATCGTCCTTATTGCTGGCTCAATTTCATTATTTTGAATTTTTTAAATTCTCACCCAGATCAATTTTTTTTTATTTTTAAATCGGTAAATTAAATTTTTGAAAAATAAATGTCGGATAAAAAAAATTACTTGGAATATTTTCCAGCCCATATCTTGATAAGTTTGATTTCCAGTCAATTTGAACATATACCATAAACTTTCTACAAATTCAGGACGTAGAAGATTATGTGCATCTGATGATTTAACATAAAGATCACTTGTAGCACCATCCTAAAAAGAGTAAATATTTCTAATAAAAAAGTAAAAGAAAATCAAACATAATAAAATTTATAGTAAATACTTGAATATTGAAATATGTAATTTCTGGTGCCAAAAATGTTGGCTGTTGCGCATAAGTCTGATAACAAGTTTCCACTAATTCATTAGCTAAGTCCATATGGGATGTAGGAAGTCCATTATGGACTCCAAGCGCTAAAGTGCCTGGCAAATAACAAGTTAGATGATCCTGAAAAAATTAACTCGTATATTAAATTTATTTAAATTGTGAACATAATAATAGTATAAAATTTACCATTTTTGGTTTAAAGTCTTTGCCACCTGGTAAAAGTTCACCAACAAATAGGAATTTATGCCGTGATGTTCTTTTGACAAGTAATTTCATTGCTCCATCAATCCCTTCAATATAATCATTTTTTAAACTAAAAAAAAATATTAAATTTTCATATTGAAATTCATTATATTATTTAAATGATTAATTTTATATTATTTTCTTTATACAATATATTCTCTTTATAATAAATTATAAAACATATGATTAAAAACAATGCTGAAACATTAAATTTATTTATTTTAATTTAAAATCTCTATATTAATAAATATAAATCAATGTAAATGTATCCGCCAATATATATATATATATATATATATATATATATTTGATATTTAATTCTATACGAAGAACCAAATATAATTCTGTATTTGGTAATTGTTTACAAAACAGGAAGCTTCAGGGATTTGGGTGAAACTTTTCCAGTAAATTCCTTTTTTAATTCCAAAGAAACTTGCATTATGCAATATAAAACTTATTAACATTTGCATATAAATACATAGATATTCTATTTAGCGACCACGTTTTCTTCATTTGGTCAGCAGAGGGCTCCACTCATGTTCGGGGGGGGGGGGGGTTAGTTCTCTCGGTTTGGATATATGAAAATGGCTGAACATTTCGATGTTGATACCAGCTAATCTATCAAAATTTAATAATTTGTATCTCGTAAACTAGAAGAGACCGGAAAATAATGCATAAAGAAAGTTTCTTTGGAATTAATAAAGGAATCCACAGTCAAAGTTTCATCCAAATCCCTGAAGCTTCCCATTTTGTAAACAATTACCCTGTATTTATATTTGTAATAATATTGGACAATATGGAGAGAAGTTTGGACCAAAAATTTTTACTCATAAAGAAATCATTTATAAAAATATTTAAACATAAACTATAACGCCCTTGGTCTTCCAAGCGGTCCAATATATTTTTCGCCATTCTTTAACAAAATTAAATGGATAATAATACAACAAATGTCTAGCATGGTTAAAATGAGCTTAGTTCACATCAACTTAAAAAAAAAACATTTATTCATTATTTATTAATATTAAAAAATAAAATTAATTAAAAATTATCAAATAAGGTATTTTTCGAAAATATAAAAACAATACTTAAATATGTATATTAAAATTATTTTTAAAGTTTATTTCAAATTGAATAAATTTCCTATAAAAATCAAAATGGAAATATTAAAAGGTGTAATATTAAAGTTAAATTTAGGTAATATCAATAAAACCCAACGAAATTCTTACTAATCTATTGTTTTTCCAGTTTGAATCCATTGTTTTAGTAAATATTCATAATAGCTATCTCCTCTTGCGCCCATAGTGATCGTTGAGAAAAATCGAAATTTTCCAGTGTTTGCATTAATAAAGATTGGAACTAATCCTTGGATTTTTTCAAGATTATGAACATGCTCAGATACACGTGCAGCTACATTCTGAAATAAAAAGAATTCAAATGAACCGTAATAAATTAAGAAAAAATAATCACTAGAAGAAGAAAAATATAAAGATTTAAGTCCAAAATAATTTACAAAGCCCTTTCTAATTTGTTGCTTTTCAAGGTCTTCAGCTTCATCCATGACAGTTAACAAAAGAAATAAAATACCGTACAATGTGTGTGTGACAATACTCTTAGTGATTTTATTTTGGATCATTTGACTAAAGTATATTATTTTTAATTTTTAATAGGTAATTTAATAACTTTAATAAAATTTCAATTCATTCTAATTATTTAGGAGGTATTTGATTTGATTCACTAAATTAAAAATTTAAATAATTGAATTTTAAATAGAAATACCTCAAATCGTGGATCGCCAGAAGATCTGCTTAAATCACGAAATTCTAATTGAATAGTTGTAACTTCGGATGTGCTACTATCAGGACTCCATTTTGGTGAATGTGCTTTTCTTGTTGAAAGATTAATATCAGAATACGGAACTCCTGATTCAGATTCAAAACATGGCAATAAACGTTCACCCAAATCCAACTTGAAATTAAAATAAAAAAATTAGATTTTTTTCCACGAAATTTTAAATTATCAACCATTCTCCAAGTAATTTATTGGTTTTATTTTTAGATACTTACAGCTTTGGTAAGAAACATTCGATCATTTGATAAATGATATGCACTGAGAAGTCCACCCAAAACACGAATTGTCACTTCAAAAAGATTCACATCTTTATTGATATTGAAATTTAAATGATTTTCTACCCAATCCCGGGCTTCTTGAAATTCTGCAATAATATATTAGAAATATAAAAATAAATATAAAATAGTTCGTGTTGTCTAATTGTAAATTAGAATAAATATCAAAATATAAATTAATAAATAAAATCTAAAAATAAAGATTAAATAAAAGTATGAGGAAAATAAGAAAGTATTAAGGAAATTCTTTAATGGCGTTATGATTATTAACAATTATTAATTATTATTTAGTGAGTGAATTCGAATTTTTATTTTATTTCTTTTGTTAGGAACTTTGACAAAAAAATATTTTATGAATACTAGAGTTAAAAATAATCTTGTCTCTTGGAGGTAGCGATACACGGTAGGCAGATCACCCACATTCCAAACTTATTTTATTTTTCTTCAAAACTTAAATCAAATGTTTTATATATTAATTAATTACAATCCCTTTTGTATTAGTCAATTTAATTGAGGATATTCAAATAGGATTTTCAAAAAAATACATTTAACTAATAAATGCACAGTGCTAAGAATTTTTAATCTAGAAAATCAATTTTATATATTAATTTTAATAATTATACAAATAAATAGTGAACTAAACAAAATTATACTGATGATTTATCTATGTATTTTTGTACGTTTAAATCACACACTTCCTCTCCTATGGAACAAACGAGACAACAAATCCAAGAGAAATGGAGCTCTAGGAAAACTCTAGAAATGTTTAAAAATGTTCAATGTGTGTACTGGTCTCTTTTCAGAAGCCATTCTTTATTTATTTTCTAAACACGTTTTTTTGTACTTATGGTTAATATTATAAAGGCGTCATTGGGTGTATGGGTAGCGAACCCGGGTTCAAGTCCCGGGCCTGGCAAGGGAATTTCCCTATGAGACGGAGTCAACCCAGCCTAAGGGAACAACATTGGAGAAAAGCTACTTGATAGCGCCTCCGATCAAGAAAATCAATGTAAAGGTTGAGAGGACCCGTTCTACTGATCATAGGACACCTCATAATCGGCTTGATAGGCGTTGTCCTTGCGTAGGACGTACCAAGTCAGAGGTTGTTTTTTTTTTGTTAATATTATTGTAAGTGCAGATTTATTTCCAAATCCTAGATTCAAGAAGACAAGACTTTCAAAGATTTAATTGAATTGATTTGTGACAATTTAATAATTATATCGGTTCTGTCAGAATAAGTGATAACATAATTGTTCAGCAAGGTAAAGGGAAGGGAGGAGAATTATAAAAGAACATTGAAATTTACCTTCTTTGAGGCCCATAATGAAAAGTGTATCAAGTGAATCAACAATGGTTAAACCTAACGTGAACCAATCGTGGTAACCACCTGAGATGGGTTTCAAATGATCATGGCCCCAAGCGTATTTCTTATAACCCTTCCATGCGTGTTTCAATGAACTCACAATTGACTTTTGTTTATCATTATGCTCATCTAAAAATAATTAAAAAATAAAATATATTTTATTTATTATTATAATATTTACGAGCTGGTCAGCCTGGCCTGGTTTCTACTCGTCATATCTTAAAGTTAAATACAATCTATTATCACGACTTGATTATAAGAGTTAGATTTCTTATTTAATATCAAGTTTTTAAGTTCAAATACATCGTTGAGATTGATTTAAAATTTCAAACTGTTTCAATTTTTATTTATAGAATTTCTTATGGAAAAACATTCAGAATTAATTTTTTTTTATTTCTCTAGAAAATTTGAAAATAAAAATAGGCCAGATTTGTTTCTCTTGGTATTAAATTATATGTGTCAAATTTAATTTTAATTAGGTTAGTGGTTTTGAATGAACATCCATCCATTTATAGTCTTTTATATATCTAGATACAAATATATATACATACTTGAAAATCCTAAATTTATTGGCAATTGTATTTGATTCATTTCATTATTATTTTCATTAGTATTTTGAATTACATTATTATTATTATTATTATTATTTTTATTAATAATAATACTTTCAAGATTAACTCGTTGAACATCATTTTCTGCATTATCTTTTATTTCATTTGATGAAGTTTTTAATTTCTGAAAAAATTTGCAATTATTTCTACATAGTATCTTTTTGTTTTATAAATTGATAAGATTCAAATGAATTTAATTTTATTTTGTTTTAAATTAATTATAGACTATTAAATTAACATAAGCGAGTGATATTTATATATAGTATACCAACAATAGTAGCAATTATTCATTATAAGAAAAAACAAATACAAATAAAAAATAAACAATATAACATATTAATTATTATGTATATAACATTTCAATCGCTAATTATTTAATTTTTATTTTTATTAACATTAAATTAGCGAAGAGAATAATTGTTTTAATTTTTTTGCTAAATTTATCTAAAAATAAGAAATTTAGGGATCAATCATGAATATGTAATGAATTTGATTAGAAAGTATTTTGAAGATTTATAGATGAAAATATGCATAGAATGAAATTTGTCTGGTTTGCTACTCGCTATGTCTTTTTAAGAAGATCCTTTCATTTTAAATTCAATGATTACATTGAATGAGTAATACAGATGAAAAGGTAATTTAAAATAAATTTGATATTTAATTCATATTTGTTGAAATTCCATCAATTTAGCCTACTTTGATTAAAAGATAACATATTTTATCTGATTGAAACCGTTATTTTCTCTTCTACCCTTTAAACCCTGAATTACTCACATTCCAGAAGCCTTTTCCTTTATATATATAAACAAAACGTTTTATGCCATAATTTTCCTTTATAGAAAATAATTTATTATTAAATTATTTATAAATTAGATATTAAAAATAAAGAATAACAAAATGAAAAGTAACATTTAATTTTTCAAAATACAAAAAAAAGTAAATGAGTTAAATGTTTTTAAATGTAATGTAAAAAAAAATAAATTTGACAATAAACAAATGGGAGAATAAATAAATACCATTTCTTGTTTTGATGTGATTTCTAATGTCGGTTCCACTTGATCTCCTGATTCATTTTGGTTGGATATAGAAAGAGAATTGGACCGAAAATATAAGATTGCCAAGAGAATTATTAATAAAAGCATATAAGCAGCACTACGTTGAAATCTTGATAATTGATTCCACCACTAGAAAGGAAAAGATTATTTATTATAAAATTCGAATGAGAAGAACAAGATCAAAAAGAAAATGAATACAGACTCTACAGATTGTTTTTCTAGTCCATACACGTTGTTGATGTTGCTGTTGATTATATTCTAATGCAATTGTCGGTACATTTAAAGAAATATATTCATTTTTTATATTTCCCATCATTATACTTATTTTTTAATTTAATAGCTTATAATTTATATTAGATTTATTTAAATATATTTTTATTTTCTCTATTAGTTAATGAACACAATATTATATATATTTTTTCTACATTACTTTTTAAAAAACATTTTTTTTTTTAAAATTCGGAATAAATTAGAATAATCATTTTCAATATAAAATATATATGTAGGTATATACATATATATAGTATAGTGATTTATTTGTATATATATATATAGGTATATTTGAAAAAAATCAGTTATAAATTTATGACACGTTTAGTTGTGAACTTAACCTCATTTTCAAACGAATAGTCAACTTTTCTGAGATTAACAATGTATTTGACGTCTATGTCTTCCTTGATATCAGCAACGATATTCGTCTCACCGACTATCCCTATGTGTGTGTGTTAGTGTTAGTACTCTTTGCATCCACAAGAGGTGCGAATTTAAAAAAATTATGTGTGCCATTATTTAAATTCAAATTATATTTGTTTTTATAATAAATATAATAATTTTATTTGTTCTTTTATTTCATAGATCTGAATTTGTATAGAATAATTATTAATTAAAATTATTAATTAATTAATTGATAATTCTATAGAAACTGTTAAGTTATATTTAATAGTGATATCTTTAAAAATTGAAAGATCTATCTTTGTGGGTCCACGGAACTCGAAATTGTTTGGCCGCAGTAACATCATTTCTCCAAGTGTCCCTATTCTGAGCTGCACACATCTAACTAGTATTTTCTCCCATCTCTCTCACGCTCTTTTCGACATTGTCCGCACCACAGACCATCCGTTACCGCACATCTCGTCCTTGGTCTTCTAAACGAACATTTCCCAACAAATATATTTTTCTTCTGGCCAACACAACCTTCTCAATTTTATGACCCTAACTGGAGATGCATAGAGGTCATGCAATTATTCCTCGTTATGCAGTCTACGCCATTTCCTGGTGACCTCATCTTTCTTTGGCCCATAAACGCCTCGAAGAATCCTCTTCTCAAATACTCTAAATCTACTCTCATCTCCTAAGGTCATAGACCACACCTCACACCCATAGAATATAACCAGCAAAATAATTGTTTTATATAATTAATTTTGATTCCCTTTGATAACAATTTTGACGAGAGAAGCCCCTTTTTTGCATGATATCAGGCGCTACCCGCGATAGCAACCTCAATTTAAATAAATTTTTCTCGTATATTATTACCCTTCGTAATTACTGAACCTAAGTATTTATTCTATTCATTTTACAATTCTTACAGTTTCTTATGTTAATACTATTCCTCCTTGCTACTAAATATTTAGTTTTAACTATTTAATTAAATACAAAATAAAATTATATATAGTAGAAATGATCAAAATCTTTCAACCAACTAGGTAGATAAATTAAACCAAAAAATTCTAATTCAAAATAACTAATTCTTTTCTAATTGTAATACCTAATATTAGAATTGTTAAGGATTTAATTCAAATATTGAATATATATATAAATATATTTTTGATATTAATAATTTTCTTAGTGATGAGTAGATGTATATTGTTTCTCTCAATAGGGCCCTTTATTCTATTTTTGGATACATCTCCCTTTAATTTAACTATACAAAAATGAGAGGAAAGTAAAAAATTGTTTTTCTTTTACTTGATTAAAGTTTTGAAAATAATTATATATTAATTAAATTATTAGAAATTCTAAATTACTGATCAGGATTTTACATAAGTATTATAAATAAGATATATCTTTAATATTATCTAAAATGGAACGAGGAAAGGCGCAAAGAGATAATGATTAGAATAATTTTCCACAAGAAGGTCTCACCTTAGATCATAGGTTCTTAAACTTATGTACTCCACGGACCCCCACTTGAAAAAATTTTTTTTGACGGACCCCCATCACAACTTTAGGTACTTTACGTCATTTTATTAATTAATTTCTGGCTTACGATCTCATAAGGACAAGGATATATGATGAATATTTCTAACAGTGATTGGTGAATAACGATTTTTTTGCATTTTGTAGAACACATTTTATTAGAAATTATAATATTGAAGAAAGAAAATACAAACATTGTCATAGCAACAAATCTCACAAATTATAATGGGTACTTTCATTAAATTCATATAAATATTTTATAATTTTTTTCAGAAAATATTAAATAAGAAATATTTTAAAAAATAACTGCATCTATCTCATTAAATATAACTTACATATTTAATGAGATGTATGCAGTTGTTTTCTTGAAACAAGAATCTCAATATCTGGCTTAATATTGGAAACTTTTAATCTAAGATCCGGCTCTACATTTAATTTGTTTCTATATTTAGACTTAATATAAAATAGTACCGAAAAAGCTTGTTCGCATAAATATGTTGTGCAGAATGGAATCAAGTGTTGAAGTGCTTTATTTGCAAGCGCAGGATAATCTGACCTGAGAAGTAACCAAAAGTTGCTCAATTCAGTTTTGTTAAATTTTAGTTTATAAGTTGTATCACATGATAATTCCACGAGAATATCTTGTTCAGGTGCAGATAAATGTTTAGCATTTGTAATTTCCATATTAAATGGATCTCTGATCCAGTTATTGCAAGGATCAGGAGTAGAAAAATACTTCCTGAAGTTGCTTTTCAAAGTAATTAAATGTTCAACAAATAATTGACGCGTTTGATTAAGCAATTTTTCACTGGAGCTTTCTATGAAATCATTGAGAGTTGGAAAAGACTCATATACACCGTTCTGGATGCGTTTCGACCACAAGTCGATTTTTTTAATCATTGCTTCTATTTTATCTTCAACTTTAAATATATTTACAACAGTACCTTGCAGGCTCAAATTAAGTTCGTTCAATTTTGTAAAAATATCAGTCAAGTAAGCCACCTTAGCTAACCAGATAAAATCATTGAAACATTCGGTCAGTTCAAAATGCGCATCTATTAAAAACAATCGTATTTCATCTCGAAGCTCAAAAAGGCGAATGAGTACTTTCCCGCGGGACAACCAACGTACATCTGTATGTAATAATAAATGTGTATGTTGACTACCCATTTCCCCACACAAAATTTTAAAAACTCTGGAATTAAGTGGACGAGCCTTAATGAAATTGACAATTT
The DNA here is from genome assembly GCA_963082975.1 of Labia minor. Lineage (NCBI taxonomy): Eukaryota > Metazoa > Arthropoda > Insecta > Dermaptera > Spongiphoridae > Labia > Labia minor. The sequence goes on along the minus strand of OY720347.1, from coordinate 7,602,573 downwards.
TAACTACTTCGTCTAATGTTCTTTTCAAATCTGGTGACATATTTTTGGCTGCTAATGATTCTCTGTGAATGCAGCAATGATTCCAAACAACCTGAGGCGCAACATTTTTAATAAGAGCAATCAATCCAGTTCTTGTACCTGACATTGCACGAGCACCATCAGTGCAAATTCCAACACATTTTGGCCACTCTATTTCATTTTCGGTTATAAAATTATTCAAACTGTTAAATATGTCATTAGCTGTCGTTCGTGAAGGTAGTGAATCACAAAACAATACATCTTCTTGTATTTGATTTTCAAACTCATATCTAATGAAAGCTAACAAATTGGCATTATTAGTGACATCAGTACTTTCATCCAATTGTAATGAGTAATAGTGACTTTTGCGCACTCTCGATATTAATTCTTCTTTTATATTACATGACATGTCTTCAATCCTATTCTTAACCGTATCATTTGATAATGAAATCAAATTTATATCGTTTGCTGCTTTAGTTCCTAACATTATATTTGTAATTACTTTTGTAGCAGGAAGAATTAATTGCTCTGCTATATTATGCGGCTTTCCTGCTTTAGCAATAAGTAGAGCTACTTCATATGATACCATTACTGCTTTCTTACTCATACCACCAGATCCCGTCTTTACCATCAATTTCTGACTTGAATTAAGTTCTTCTTTTTTCATTTTAAAAAATTCGATAGACTTACTAACATGCTCGCTGTGCTTTGTTTGTAAATGACGTCTGAGATTAGCAGGTTTCATACTTTCATTGGATAAACTTTCCTGACATAGAACGCAGACTGGTCTTTCCACATCATTGTTGCAAATATAAGTAAATCCAAATGATAAATAATCATCCGAATATTTTCGTTTCTTGGTAGAGTTTGCTGTTGATGCCTCATCATCTGATTCTTTCCGTTTCTGTGTTGAACCAGTTTGTAGCCAACGATCCATTTTATGGAGTAATTTATTAACATTGAACTACAATAATATAAATATGATATAAATATAATATAAATATAACGAATTATTATTTACTAGCTATGTTTTAATATGATTTTAAATGAATGTTTTAATATCATTTTAAATGAATGTTTTAAATCATTTTAATAAATGTTTTAAATCATTTTAAATAAATGATTTAATATCATTTTAAATGAATATTAATTTATATAATAAATATATTTCGTAATTTGATTCTAAAATATTATTAATTTCGTAATTTGATTCTAAAATATTATTAAAATAAATATTTTTTATTCATAAAACTAACTTATACTTACTCTCAAAAACAGCCTTTCTGGGAAATTGCAAAATGTGTTTAGTGTTTTTATAAAATAATGATCATGCAAATTACACTAAAAATTAAAAAAAATTATTAGCTATAATAAACTATTATTAGCTATAATTTAATTATAATTAATTAAATTAATAAAAATAATTTAAAGATACAACTCGTTGAGAAATGAACTTATAATTAACATTTGCTTTAAAACTGTTTAAAACCCCAGAGTGGACGCTGACAATTTGGGTTTTTCCGGGTAAGACTGTCCCCTCCCCTGATTTTCCCCAATAACAAAGTGAAAGAAAATTCCCTTATATGCCTCCCCTTCCGAGCCCCTAAGAGGGGTTATTTTAAAGGAACAATCGAAAAATGATTTTAAATGAATGAATGGATGAAAATTCAAATTTTATATATAGTTTTTTATATATGTTTATTTATTCACAAAAAATTAATTGACATAATTATCAATTTAATAAAATAAAATAGTATTATTAATAGTATTAAATTATAGCCGTAATTCTCTAGGAGGATATAGTTAAACAATGAACTTTAAATATTTATATATGTATATATTTTTACGATGATTTTTTTCCGAGGACCGCGGACCCTCAGTAAAGGCTTCGCGGACCCCCAGGGGTCCGCGGACCACAGTTTAAGAACCACTGTATTATGGAATGATTCACAATACATATTTGTATCTGTGTGCCCATGAGGGAAATTCCTATAAGCCATAGCCCAAATGTGTATTCTGTTACAATAATTATTTTTAAAATATTGGTAAAATTTAGGACATCTGATTCTAATATCGGCCAAAAAAGTATTCAAAATTTTATCGAAATGAAAAGAATTTTTCGTTTTTAAGAGAGTTATCAAAAATTTGTATATACCTTTTTGTAATTCTTTGGGGATATCTTTTGGAATGTTACGTTTCCAAGATCGAATTAAATGCCAGTGACAAAGAAGGGGTCTAATATTCCCAAATACCGAAAATATAGCCCGCCATCCCGTGTTATCATCGTCTGTCATTAGGGCATTTATTTTTAAATCGGGGATTTTTGCCCTAATTGAAGAAAATAAATGGGTCATTGTATCTAAATCTAAACGTCCAGAAATAAAATGCGCCACGGGATAACCTTTGTCAAATTTAGTGGGGACAACTAAATTAATTAATTTATAATTGTAACTATTAGTACCAAAGGTTGCGTCAATACATAGTATTCTGTTGCAACCTTCCTTCATCATTTCGGCTTGCTCTTTGGTCTGTAAGCCCAAAAAAAATAAATCTTTATCAAAAGCTTTTTTTCTTAAAAATTTTGGCCCAATTGTTATGAATTCCTCCCCAAGGGGTTTATATATTAATATGGGACTATAAGTTTCCTGATTTAATTTGTGTACCTTAATTGAAATTGAAATTGTATCATCATGATGCTCCCATTCTAAGGACTTTGCCTTTCTGTCAAAATACCTAATATGAGATTTGGATATTAAATTTTCCCCAATTGGAAGGGAGACCTCCCTCCCCTCGCGTTTACCATAATCTCCTTTTAAATAAGAATGAATTTTGTCGATATTAACCCCCAACGAACAATTTGCTTTAATAAAATTTATAGTCTCATGTTGTAAATGTTGAAATTTAGTATTTTCAATTCCTAATTTGTGGTTATGAGCCGAATAATATTTTACTATAATAGCCCCGTTGAATTTTTCATTTACTATAATCCTACAAGGACAACCCGTATTAATTAAATGACCCTTAGAAATATGCTTTTTACTATTAAAAGATTTTCTTTTTTGGGCTAAATTTTTATTGTCGAAATTGCAAACATAATATGTTTGTCTTTTTATTGATCCACATAATTTTCTAAAATAAATATATTTGCTATTTGATTCATTATTAAACCAATTGTTAAATTCAATTTTATCAGAAAATTTTAAAAGTTTCCATGCAGGTTTTAAATTATGTACTAATTGCAAATGTTTTATCATTTGTGATTTAAAATAAAAAAATTTATTGCAATCGGGGAACAAACATTTGGAGTGTTTCGAGTATTTTAAATAAATAGAATTAGTAGAAGTAGAAGGAATAGAATTAGTAGAAGTAGAAGGAATAGAAATAGATGTAGAAGGAATAGAATTAGTAGAAGTAGAAGGAATAGAATTAGTAGAAGTAGAAGGAATAGAATTAGTAGAAGTAGAAGGAATAGAATTAGTAGAAGTAGAAGGAATAGAATTAGTAGAAGTAGAAGGAATAGAATTAGTAGAAGTAGAAGGAATAGAATTAGTAGAAGTAGAAGGAATAGAAATAGATGTAGAAGGAATAGAAATAGATGTAGAAGGAATAGAATTAGTAGAAGTAGAAGGAATAGAATTAGAAGAAGAAGGAATAGATATAGTAATAGATTGCCCTAGACCGCTATCAGGTACATTACAGCCCAATAACTTATGTTTATAAAAACTTTTCCTGTTTTGGTAAATCTGGTAACATTTCTGACATATTCTAGGGTAAGAAATGACACCGTCTAATAACCAAAGAATAACAGTGAAAGAGATAAAAAGGATAAGAAAAACTAAATTAATAAAAAAGATAGGGATATACATTGAGGACATTCTAAAAAAAAAAAAAAAAAATTAATTAATATAAGAATAATTATTAGTTGGTAAATAAAAAATAACCAAAATAATTTGATACACAAACCTTGCCCACGAAAAAGAAAATAAATAAATAAATAAATAAATAAATAATAACATATGTTCATAATTACCAAATTAACTGCAAATTATAAAGAAATCCAAAAAAAAAAATTAATGATTAACATTAGAGGTAGCTTATTTAGAAATGCCTAAAAAAAAAAAATCTGATTTAATATATTCACCAAATTAGTATTCAAGCTAAAGAAAATAAATAAATAGAATAGAATAATTAATTGAATAATAATGAATATAAACTGTAAAAAGAATATCTGATAAAAACTAAAAATTTTACAGAATTAAAAGTAGAATATTGAAATGTTTGAAATAAGATAATTTTAATTTTGATTAATTTAAAAAGATTAAAGCAATAATAACATTTGTTCATAATTACCAAATTATATTATAATTATAAAGCAATCCAAAAAAAATATGGTATAAGAATAAAAAGAATAAAATAAGAAATTTAAAAGGTTAAAAGGGAATAAATGTTTGCAAAAAGATATTTTTAATTTTGATTAATGCAAAAAGATTAAAACAAATAATAAGATATGTTCATATTTACGATTAAACTTAATTTAAATTCTTAGATTAAATATATTTTAATAAATTAACAATTTCCAATATGCTTACCTTTAAAATGAATGAATGAATGAATATGTAAGAAGTCAGAAAGGAATCTAGAGAAATAATTTATATTTTGATTGCTAAGTTCGGAATCGATAAATAACATATTTTATCGTTGCTGATACCAAGGAAGACATAGACGTCAAATACATTGTTGATCTCAGAAATGTTCAAAAATCTTTTCAAACAGTTGGTAGATTTTTTTTATTTTGTAATATATTTATCAATAAAATCAAATATACAACATATAATATAATATAATTTTTAGGAATTTAAATCAAATATATTTTTTTATTTTGTTAAAATTTGATATAAATACAATTTATTTTATTTTTATAGAATAATGATTAGAATAAAATAATATTTTAAGACCTACAATTTTAAAAATTAAAGTAAATAATATAACCTTTTAAAAATTTAAAAATATACAAACATCTTGATCTAAGATTGTTTTGAAAAAAAATTGCTGATTTAAAAAACGCGGGTGAAATTAAACTAATGCCATATTGAAATTCATTTCGAGTGTAAATATAGTGTATAAAAATCTGGTATCTCAGACCATCACTATATAATATATTAAAATTACCAGCGCAATGACGGTTCTATATTCTTAAGATTTATTACATTTATTACAATTTATTACATTACCAAAATGCTGCCCCCCAGGACAAATGCCAGGTTTGCCGCCCTCTAAAGCCGGCTCGTAAATTACTTAAATTTATTTAAAGAATTTATAAAAAATTACTAAATTATTAATATAATATTAATTTCTCATTATATTTATATTTAATGATTTAATTTAATTTTTATTTGAATAATCATATTTTACACATATTCTTCTTCAAACTTACAAATAAAAAATATTAAAACATTTTGTTATTTCATTAATTCCATTAACTTGTTTGGATCATCTATCAATTTCTTTCTTTTTGATGGAATTATATCTTTTGATTTTTCTCTTTATTACGTTTTTTCTTTTTTAAAAGCATCCACGAAATTGACCCGATAAACTCTAAAAAATATTTTAAAAATTTATTACGACTTTCAATAAAAATAAAAATAAATAAAAATATAACAGTAATATAGATTTTAAATGTCAAAGCAATTGATAAGCATTTAATTTTAGAAACATGAAAGTTGGACCTATAAAATTATTAAATTATTATAAAAAATATATTTAAGTAATGTTTTTGACAATTTATCATTAAAATCAAAAAAATCTTATAGAATTGATATACGAGAAAAAACTAAAAAAACAAAATAATCAATTACTGTTACATGAAATTTCAGATTACATGATTTTACTTTAAAATATCGTCTTTTCGAATCATATTAATACTTTCTAAATTCGGGATATAATGTCCATTAATTGTAAAATATAATGCATCTTCAATTCCAAAAATGTACTGAACACGCTGTATTAAACATCCAATCATTGTAATTTGATTTAAATCGACTGAAATATATGATAATTTCCTTAAATCATCAAAAAATTCAGATAAATCTAGAGATATTCTACAATTAGAATCCATTTTGAGATAAAAATCTGAAATAAAATAAATATTTATTAGCATATTTATATTAATTTATGGACATCTTATAAAATGCATACAAATTTTTTATTTTTTGTTTTTATAGTAGAATAGGTTATTATAGTATATTCATCTAAGCTGATCTAAGCCGTTGTATAAAATTAAAGTTATATAAATTGCTAACACTGAGAATTTAAAAATGTCACCGTGGAAGATAGCAACGATGTGTGTGTGGAAATGTCACCGAGGAAGTTCGCACAGGATCACCTCAATGGGACGGGTGTAACACGAACACCAGATGGCGTTACAGGAAAACGGTTGACTGTTCAGGCGCCCAATAGATGGCACCGCAAAAAAATGACCGAAGATCACCCCCTTCCCCCATTTTTGAAACTTTCCCCTAAACTATTCGCCTCCCAAATATCCTGACACATGTTAGAAAATCTCTAAATGAACTCCAAATACCCCCCTTTTGCCCTGCACATAGTGATGATTTCACTAAAAAAGCAATTACACTTTTGCATAAAGTTTTGTTGCACCATAAAATTGTGTAACAAAACAATAAGCAGAAGAGACACGCTTACTAGTGAAATCATCACTCAATTTATAAGTAGTATCAATTAAACTAAATAAACATTTTAAATAAACATTTTGTTTGTAATCTTTATGATTAAAATGTCACACGTAATTTTATATAGTTTATATAAGCAGATGTTATATTAAATTATTATATACCACCAGATATTATATACCACCAAAATTTGTAACTATAAATATGTACTCTTAATATAATACACAATAGTTTAAATTATACAAAAAAACTTGTTCATCAATGACACCAATCGAAATAAATTGATTTCTTGACTAATTTTTATTTTTCACTTAACACTATTTAACTTATGAAGTTATATTATTTATTATTTGATAAAAAATATAAATATAAATTTGATTTAACATTTGACACAAATAAAATTGAAAAATTTATTATAAATTGTTTGATAAATAATTTAAATTACATTGTAACAAATCAAATATCAAAGTTAAATTATTTAATATTTGATAAATAAATACAAATTTCACAGCAATATAGAAATTCACAATAAGCACTATTGAATCAAATATATTCACGTACTCCTCTCCGTATATCTTTTATAGTTTTTCACATGTTTAAAAATTGCATAAAACTGCTATATATAGAATTTCAGCTTGGTTGAATCGCTAAAAGTACCGGAATTAATTTTTTAGCACGTTGACTAACAATCACGCGCCAGCATGTGACCAGATGCCCTCAACAAAGAGCCAAACATTTTTTTCATTTATAAATTTACCCAATTGTACGTAAATCAGTTGTTTGATAAACTTAGATGATTAATTATTCTTAGTTAAACAATGATTTATGGATTTCTTGTGATCTTTTTAAATAGTATCTTTTTGGAAATAGAAATGATTATTTATTTATTTATTTATAAATTTCCTATTCGAATGTGTTTCTCTCGTTTCAAATATTGACATTGAAGAAAATTTTTAATCCATACATATTAAATATTAACAAGAACATTATTCGTTTATTTTATTTATGTAAATTACATAAATGTAGGTGGATTTTCTGTTAATTTAAAAATTATTTATTTGGATATAAAACTAACATTTTTGAAAAAAGCATATTTGATTTCTGTAATGCTAATTTTATATCTCAATAAATAATTTTTAAATTAACAGAAAACTCCACCTACTTTTATGTAATTTACATAAATAAAATAAACGAATAATTTTCTTGTTAATATTTAATATGTATGGATTAAAAATTTTCTCCAATGTCAATATTTGAAACGAGAGAAACACATACGAATTGTTCTTAGTGAGAAGGAAATTTATAAATAAATAAATAAATAATCATTTCTATTTCCAAAAAGATACTATTTAAAAAGATCACAAGAAATCCATAAATCATTGTTTAACTAAGAATAATTAATCCAACGCATTTTTAATCATCTAAGTTTATCAAACAATTGATTTACGTACATTTGGGTAAATTTATAAATGAAAAAAATGTGGGATGTCTCCGGTCGGCTATCATGCAAATTCCAATTGGATAAATTAACACATATATATTATATTTAAATTAAATTATAAATTAAAATTAATAAATAGTATTTATTAAACCAGCGCGAGTTTGGCTCTTGTCACATGCTGGCGCGTGATTGTTAGACAACGTGCTAAAAAATTAATTCCGGTACTTTTAGCGATTCAACCAAGTTGAAATTCTATATATAGCAGTTTTATGCAATTTTTAAACATGTGTGAAAAACTATAAAAGATATACTGAGAGGAGCACGTGAATATATTTGATTCAATAGTGCTTATTGTGAATTTCTATATTGCTGTTAAAATAAAATGAGTTTTTTCATATAAAATTAAATTCTAAATATATGCGCATATAAAAAATAATTCATAATTAAATAATAAAATAATTTAAATAATAAAAAATTTACTTACCTCTAATACCATGTTTGCTGGGTTTGTTTCGAATATTATGTGTCCGGATGGTATGTGGTTGTCGAGTTTGATATTCAAATAATTGCTGGGAATTCGGAAGGCCTGTGGGAGGGGGGTCATTTTTTGCGATGCCATCTATTGGGCGCCTGAAGAGTCAACCGTTTTCCTGTAACGCCATCTGGTGTTCGTGTTACACCCGTCCCATTGAGGTGGACCCTCCTTGATCAGTCAGAATGGAATAGAGAGGATTAATTTATATTTTGGTTGCTAAGTTTGGAATCAAGAAATAACATATTTTATCGTTGCTGATATCATGGGTGACATTTTTGTTTATCTCAGGAAAGTTCAAAAACTGGTAAAGTTTTATCCAAATCCATGGTCAGTTTATATAATTACCAAAAAAGACAAAAAACAAAAACAAATACTAATTTCCACCCAGAGAAGAAAAAATGATTTTATGTATTTAAACCCAATATTTTCATAATAGTAGAACAATACAATCATATACACGAAATAATGTACCGTTACTGTTTTGAAAATTTGTTTTTGTTTCCAATTAGTATGTGCAGATCGTTCATTCTGGAAATTAACATAGACAAAATATTATTTGTCTATCACGACAAAAAGATGCACTTGTTATTTTTTTTTTAAATAAAGTGGTTTTATTCCATTCAGTCTTCTGGCCGTCTTCCACTTCCCCCCATAGCTTAGTTATTCCTTCCAACCATTTTTTAGAAAAAAAGTCTAATGTTTTAAAAAAAAGACTTTAAATAATAGAATTTAATTAATTTTTTTATCATTTTTATTATAATAATCTTTAACAATAACAATTATTCAAATTAAATGTACTGAATGATTTAGTCTAGAAAACATATTTTTATAAAACTAATTTAATTTTAATTAAATAACAATAATTGATTTTGTGTAATGGAATGATTAAAAATTATTATTATCTATATTTCAAATAAGTTAAATATATTTTAAAATTAAAATGAAATATGTCATGATTCAACATTTCAATTCATTCATTTATAAACCAAGCTAATGTTTAACAACTATCATCGGGGTCGGCCTCTGAAAAGTATAGAAAAATTTAGTACACCTATCCCCCGATTTACACGGTACTTGCTTTACACGGTTTTCCAAAAAAGTTTTTTTTTGTTTTTACCGCACTCTACTAAATGCTACTGTGTTTGAACACGTGCGTTGTCTACACATCTCACGGGGAATCCCGAGCTTATGTGCTGACTTGCTGCACATGCACACTGTGTCTGTATTGGTCTGTATTTCTTCGCATAAAATTAAAGTTTTATCTACGGAAAATTGTATTTGAGTGAAAGTTTCACAGTTTCAGAAAGATTTAATTTTCCATATTCGTAAATTACAAGTGCATAATTTAGATTATTATAAATTAACATAAATTAAAAAAAATTATAGGCTCATAATGTCGAAAGAAGTTAAAAGAAAAGTTATTTCTTTAGAAACTAAAATCGAAATTTTGGATCGCTTACGAAAGGGAAATAGAGTAGTAGATGTTGCAAAATCATATAGCATGAACGAAGCTACAATAAGAACTATTAGAACAAATGAAAACGATGAAAACACAATTAGAAAGAGTGTTGCAGCTGGCAATACCACGAGTATGAGCACAATTGTTAATAACCGATTTTATTACCACCTCTCAGAATGTAAATATTTCTGCTTCAAACATCGAATCGGCACAAATAACTTCGAGTGATGAAAGTGAATTCCAACCTTCGATTCCGAAAAAAAGGATGAGAGTAATTTCTGATAGTGATGAAGGATAATAAAACACTTTCGTTTTATTTTTTGTTCTTCTGTTTAATTTATTGTAATTAAATAACAAAACAGTGTTTCCGTAATATATTACATATTTTAACCTGTCAATGCATTTTATTTTATTAAATAGCAAAATTATGCATTTTCTGCAAGCTTTTCGATTTACACGGTTTTGACTTGAAAATTTTTAATTTTCGATTTACACGTTTTTCTCAGGAACGTATCTACCGTGTAAATCGGGGGATAGGTGTACTACTAATTTCCTATAAAAAATCACATTTGAAAAATATAAAATTTATTTATTTTATTTGCTTTTATTGTGTTTTTATAAATTTTAATATTTTATTATTGGTTATTACAAATATATATATAGATTCGAAGTATAAATTCACTTCATTTATTTTGTTTAATTTTTTTAAATTTGAATGGGTATTTTTTTTAATTTTGATGTTTTCTTAGGGCTCAAAAATAATATCTACACCTGCCTCTTTTTGCCATTTTATTTGAATAAATGTTAATTGACTAGAATATTTATTATTCCTCTTGTATAATTTATTATTATGCCTAAAAAATTTTAATGAAACGACAAACAAAATCAGAATGGTTGTTTATAGCTAATCAGTTATCCAAGCTGTCACTACTCGAGTAGTTATTTTAACGTAACTTTCCCATATTAGACACTTTTTTATCATCTATAAAAACATATTATACGAGATCTAAAGAATATTTAATTCTTATTTCATAAAATACATATTTATATTAAAAAATGTGTATATAAAACATTCAACATAATTGTAAATTTAAAATTTTATATTTATACAAAAAAATTATAAGAAAAATACAATTATGGAGTTCTTTTCACATTAGATTATCTCTGTTAAAATTCTAGAACCCGTTAAATGATATTTAATAACCGAATGAAAATTTTTTCTACTGTTCGAACGAGCAATTTTTAAATATGCATGCGACCATACTATTATATTTGCAAATTTTCATTAAAAACATCATATACATGACATCTTTAAAGCACATGCCACGTTTAATAATTAGATAAATATATTTGAATATTTTTTCTAGGTAAAAACTTCTTTGCATTCAAGTCATATAACTAAAAACTTACCTAATGATCCCCTTTATCTCTTCATCTCTTCATAATATTTACATATAATAATCCAATAAAAAAAACTCAGCTTAAATATTATTATGCGAGTGTTATTCTTCTCTGTATTTTAGGGATCCCCCCAGTGTATTCACACCATCAATATCTATTATCTATCTCTCTTGCTCTACGGAAGTTCTTGACCATATTTCTCCAAGTGTCCCTATCCTGAGCCACAACCCTCTCCTGTCTCCCTCACGTCCCTTCATACATTTTCCACCCACATCGTCTTTGGTTTTCCAAGTGGACATTTCCCAATCGGTGTCCCCACCAATATATTTTTCGCTATTCTTTTCTCTCCCATTCTAGCCACGTGTCCTGCCCATCGTAGCCTTCTCGATTTTATAACCCCATACAGAATATAAAATACATTGGGACATAAAATACTAATATCTTCCGTAAATAAGCCGAATATTTTTCAATTTCTTTTTGTTGATATGACAATGGTAGATATCATAAAATATACAAATCTAATATAATAAAAAGCCATTTTGAAAATACTAAATGTGGCAGTTTTTATGAATTTTAAGAAAAAAAAAAATTTTAAAAGTTCATTCGCGTAAAAAATATAACGCAAACAAAGAAGGGGGATTTTTAGATACATGAAGTTTTAATTATTAATTATGTATGTATGTATCACACACACATTTCATTTTTCTTTTTTTTTAAATTGAATTACCCAACCAAGAAAAAGCTTTTTTGATTAATAAAATTTGAAATCCCGTTTTTACATTTCATAATTATGGGTTACCTACAGTATCTATATACAGTGGCGTCAGGCCGGGGGGGGGGGGCAAGTGCAAAAATAAATTTAAAAGTGATTAGTTTTGTAATTGAGAACTTAAAAGAAAAAAACATCTTTAAATTACGTATAAGAAGTCTAAACGTGTTATGAATAAATAAATAATTTCTTTTGTCAAAATTTTTTCTGGGGGAGACTCCCGGACCACCCCATGCCCCCCCCCCCCCCAACATAATAGATGACGCTACGCCAGTGTCTATATATCAATGGCCAAATGTATTAATAAAATAAATTTGTTAATAAATAGTTTTATATTATTATAAGAGAGTGGTGTTTTAATTCGATTTTTTTTTTAAATACAAAATTAAAAATAAATATATCATAGATAGTGGCATACCTATATTAATCGTAATAAAACCAATTATGAATATCTATAGAATTTCGTATGTATTTTTTTTGTTTTCAAGTCAATATAGGAAAGATGATATGTAATAATACTAACTCTTAAAAAGTATTGATCTATTAAAATGTATGTAACAGTATCGACTCGAAAATACTCTACTCAATTTTATTAATTAAAAATTATTAAGAGTCCAATGTGTAATCAATGACTAGAAAATCTTGCATTATTATCAATAAAATAAAGAAATTATAAATTTAAATTAAGAGACCATTCATTATATACACGATTTAATTGCAATTTATATTTATATCAATAGGTGTACTATTTGTTTATTTATCCAAAAGAAATGGAAGTTATTTATAAATAAAAAATTAAAAAAATACTTAATGGTAATTTATTTTATTCTATTTTAATTTTTTTTTGTAAATTCAATTATGGCATCCTATGCTTATAGTTTATCTCAATTATAATTATTTATTTGTTTATGAATTTATAAAAACACCATTAATTTTGAAATGGCGGTAAAAGTTCTAGATACGCCACTAATCATAGAATTTATTTTCTTTTATTGTATTTAAATACTCAAGATAAGGTTAAAATTTATTGGTCAAATCTATTTCTAATGATGAATATTAAATAAAAAATATCTTGATTATAAATTAAATGTTTTTGTTATGATAATAAATCGTAACAAAAAATTATTATTACTATTATTATTATTATTATTATTATTATTTCTTTCTCTTTGTATCAGTTTAAGGGAGATGCCCACTAAACGTAATATTATGTTCCGTTACAGGCAGTCCAGTCAACGTAGTAGGATGGTGGAAAATCTTAAAAGGAATCGTTTGACGTGACGATGACTTTCTGTGAGGCAATATCGATCTTAATAGTTCGTACCGTCTATCAATATATATATTATCATATTCAGAGAGCAATTACGTTTTCAAAAATAGAAAATGTGTAATTGCAGTTAAATTTTTCATTTGTTTTTGTTTTTTATTTCAATCTTAAATGAACAATATTAAACAGTAATAAATAAAATTTTATGATATATATCTTAATGTACATATATTATATAGTGACCAAATAATAATAATAATTCTTTATCTGATCGAAAAACTGAATTTTTTCTTTCCTCACTGATCTGCATAATTATTTTATTCTATACTAAAAGAAAAAAATTGATAATTTTTTTTAATTAAAAATTAATTGAACAAAAACTCCTAAATGAAATTATATAATAATTAAAAATGAAAACATTAAACAAAAAAATATATTATATAGTGACCAAATAATAATAATAATAATAATATTAATAATAATAAAATCATAATTTAAAAAAAAATTTTTTTTGGATTTGTATCACAATAAAAAAGAATGGAAAAAATTATATATATATATATATGTATATATATACGTATCAAATAAGAAAAAACAATTAAATAAATCAATGAACAGATAATTATATTAATAATAATAATAATAATGTAAGGATATTCTTTATATAATAATAATTATAATAATAATTAATAATAATAGTAATTATCATAAATCGAAAATCGCCTTTCAATGTTTTTTTTTTTTCTGTAATATATATATATATCCTGTGAACACAAAAGAAATAATAATATAATAATAATAATAATAATTATCACAAAATTAATAATTACAAAAACAATATTTTTAAAGGCTGATATATATGCAATTTTTATACAGTACTCATCTTAAATAATATTCTTTATACATTTGAGATATTTTTTTAAACACATTATTATATATATATATAAATAATAAAAGGATTTTTTTTTTCAATTTTTCAACTGAAAAAAATACTGGTATTATTTTCTTCATTTATAATTTATAATTTTAGTATTTTAGAGTAGTAAATTAAGAATAGTGGGGGTAAAAAATAAAAGATGGTGTGATAAAGAAAGGATAGCTACTTGAGCATTAATAACATATCCATCCCTTGGTTGAAACTTTAAATTTCACAATATATATTAAAATAATATATAAGTAAATATAGTAATTTGAATTGATGTAATTTACCTTAAAGATTTTTAATTAATTGAAAAAATTAAATAAATAAAATTCTAATCAAATTCTATAATGAGAAAAAAAATAATTTTTATTTTTGTGTTTTGTTTTTTGCATTATATTTTCCTACTTTCTGTTAAATAGCACGATGAATTTTGATTGAAATGAAATATATATATATATATATATATATATATATATATAAAATTATCAATGGAAGTGGTGGGTGTGTGTGACAAGATGAGATGGGAAAAAAGGAAAGTGGTTGGGCGAGGAAGGATATAATAAAGAAAATTGCAATTAGAGGAGATTATTATTATTTTGCATTTTTTTTCGTGTTTTATTATTATTTTAGTATTATTTGAAATTCGGCGGCCGCTTCGCAGGGTGCGGTATCACAAAATTGGTCCGCCCATGCGTTACATCGGATTAACAGGAGAAGAGGAGGGTGAATTAGGGAAAGTCTGTATGAAAAAAAAGTACTCAAATGAAATGATATTTTGGTGTTTAATTAAAATTATTTAAATATTATGTTGAAATAATTAATGAAATGGGAGGAAAAAAATAAGAGACTCTTATAAGAAATGAAGAAAATATGAAAAATCAAGGAATAGGTTAGAAATTCTACAAATAAGAAAAAAAAATGGGGTAAGAAGTTTCAAGTCTTTTCATTTCATTATTCTTGTAGGCTTTGGTATAAAATATAGTTAAATTGATTAAATTGGATGATGAAAGATTTTTTTTTTTGCTCTTATTTTATTTTGTTTTATACAATAAGAGAGAGAGAGAGAGAGAGAGAGGATTCTAGATATTATATATATAATATATATAATATTATAGGAGGACAATTTGTTCACTTTGTACAGGCAACGCACAGGCAGCTATTAGCTAAGACGGTATATTTATTTACTCATTTATTCTTTATATGCTTTTTTTATTTGGGTGTTTTTTTTAATTTTTAATTTTTTTTTTTTATTTTATTTTTAATTTTTTTTATTTTTTTTTTATTTTAATTTTATATATAAATTCACCCGCCTCTTGAACACAATAAGTTTCAATTCAAAATACTAAACATCAATATATATATATATATATACATATATATATATATAAATATAAATAAATAAATATATATATATATATATATTTATATAAAATCTGTTGAGGTATCCTAAAAATAATTTCAAATTTATTTATTAATATAATAATTATAATATTATCCTTATTTTTGCACTAATTTAAGTTTATATTTTAGGTTTAGGAAATTAATTTAAACATTTCACTAGATATAAGTTATATATATATATATATATATATATATATAAATAGGAGTTTAAAAAAAACACTTTTCACAATGGGATTGTCTTAGGATTATGTATATAAATGGTATATACCTATACAATATATATGTATATGTATATTTTATAAGATGATGAGTGTATGTATGAGGGAGGGGGGTGCCAGTTTTTTTTTTGTTCTTTTATGTTTTGTTTTTCATTCGCACAACACTCAATTTACACAGTTTTTGTTTTTACGTTTTATTTATTTTATTTTCAATTTATTTTTATTATTTAGTTTGTATAAGTTTTTTTTTATGCAAAACTATTGGCACGCGCAGAAGAGGAGGAGGATGAGGAGGAAGTGGCACATCTCCTGTCTTTTTTCCATTCACACCGCAATATAATCGATTGACTTCTTTGGGGATCCGTGTGGATGCAACGTGTCCTGAGATCGGTTGCTTTGTTCATGTTGCAATCAATTTTTATTTTTATTTTCATTTTTATTTTTTTAATTTTTTTAATTTTTTTTTCTGTCTTTATTATTATTTAATGAAGTTTTTTTTTGATGAGATTAACGGCGATTTTAATACCCGGAATGAGTTGATGATGCTAGTGGCTAATGTTGTTGCGGAGAAGGCTTGAGCTGTTGCTTCTGTTGTTGTGAGTGATGCGGTTGTCTTCAGCTTTGCTTCACTCGTTTTCTTGGGGGGCCAATTGGTGGTATTTGTTGGGTAGCAAGTGCACGAAATGCCTCCGCTATTAAATGTGGATGTGAGCTGATCATCGATTTCCATCCGACAGTGTCCATTACGTCTGTCGCATGACTGCTTCGGGGCAAAACAAATCACGCAATTAATTAGTAAAGCTTTACTTACAATCATAACTTAAAACATAAGAAAATTTATTTCGTTTACAAATAAAAGAAATCTTTAAAAATTGAAATGAAATGACCAACATTCGAATGGTAGAAGCAAGAAAGAAAAACAAGCATTGACAATTCCTTTGTTCTTTCTTAATTTCAATTTAATTTAACACGTTCCCGCCAGTATGTACCACCGGTGGCTCATGCCGCCACATAAAATAAATAGATAAATTATGGAGCCGGCGGGAACGTGTTAAATATAGTGGGGAAATTTTTTGAATTGTTCTCAAAACTCATTTAATTTCATATTAATAAAAATAAAATACAGATATGTTAAATAAAGTATATAAATTATAATAACTAATAATAATAATAATAATAATAAGAATTATACACATGATCAATTTTGGTATTATTTTGTAAGCCCAATATTTTTAAAAGTAAAAAAAGAATTAATAAAATACGATTTTAATTATTCATATACAATTTTAAATTATTTTTTAAAATTAAAAATTATAATGAATATTCAAAAAAATATTTTATTAAAAGTTTAAATTTTCAGATTATTTGTTTGACACAGCAAATGTAATTCACTAATAAATAGTCCAAATTATTCGTAACAGAAAGATTAAATCACACAATTTTTTTCAATTTGAACTTTTTTAAAGATTGTTAATACTATTAAAAATATAAAAATTCGTTAATCTAATATCTAAATATATTTTAATAACTAAGTGACTCACTATTATTATTTGTTCGTAATTATATATATATATATATATATATATATTATTTTATTATTTTTTTTTAAGTCAAATTATAAAGTTGCAAAAAAAAAATTAAGAAATTTTAAAATTTCATTAGTTATACGAATAATTTTTTTGACATGTTAAAACAGCGGTCGGTGAACTTTTTTTAATCATTACCCCAAAATATTTTTGTGTAGTTGATATTACTCCGTGGTGAAGAGCAAAAAAAAAAACGAAATCGCCTCTTTTTAGCATCTTTTCTATTATAGCCCCTCAATTTAGTGCAGTGGTTCCCAAACTTATTTGGCCAAGCGCCCCCTTTCCAGAAACAAATGTACTCAGCGCCCCCTAGGAAATTAATTTTTTTAATTTTAATAACAATTTAACAGAAAGATAAATGTACCTATTTGCAAAATATTATAAATAAAGGTGTAAATTAGAAACGTTGAATTTATGTATCTATTTATTGATCTCAGAATAGAAAAGTAATATACAAGTAATTTTCCCTAAATGCATCTGTGGCCATCACCGCCCCCCTGGATCGCTCCTGCGCCCACTCTGAGAATCACTGCTCTAGTGGTGGGGAGTGAGATGGTGTGGCCTGCATATGTCACTAAATTGTTTAGGTTGAAAAAATAATTTGTCAAAATACTAACAGGTTTATAATATAGCAAATTAAAAATATATACTTTTTACTCACAAAAGTTTCATTTTTACCACCAAAAATTTCAATTTTTACCCCATTTGGACTAATTTCCAAGTTCCCCGACCGTTGAGTTAAAACAAAATAGGAATCAATATTAGAAATAGATATATATATATATCTTTGAATTGTTGATATTTATAAATATTAGAATGGCAGAAAAAAAAATATTAATTCAAAAACATTTAACTTTTTCAAATGATTTTGAATGGAACTGTTACTATTCTCTGTAATATATATAATTTGATAAAGGGACAGATAGGTAGAAAAATAAATGTGCAAGGAACGCCGCCAGTCTTTGTTAGCTTTCATGAAGATAACATTAGAAATTTAGGCATTACCTGTTGCTCAATGATGCCTAAACAAGATTCGGACTGGTTGCTGTATTCAAGGAATACTGCAGCCCTTCCCATGTACCTGTACCAATCAATCTCTTTATGTGTTTTCATTTTTATTATTATTATTGTTATTTTTAGATGTAGGAAAAAAGAGAGCGGTTGTAAGGAAATTGCATTCAATGAAGAATTTGCACACATTTTAAAGAATTTTTAAGTACTAATAAAATGACGAATGTCAAAAAAAATAAAAAATAACTGAGTGCATTGAAGAAATATAATAGCAAATTAACTTTTAAATAAAAAATTGTTCTTTTTGTTTTTTTTTTCAATTCTATTAACCATTTAATTTGCCAATAACAAGACATTTTTAAAAACAATTTGACTTATGATAAATTAAATAAAATTACAAAAACGTTTCAAAATAAAATATTTTTTTGGTTTTAATACTGAGAAATTTCTATTTCTATATACATATAAAGAAATTTTAAGTTTTTAAGTTTATAAAAATTTTAAAATTATTATTAATACAAAATCAAATAAAATTTTTTAATGAAATGGAAAAGTAAAATATTTAATGGTTGAATTGGTTTATTTTAATATTTTTCAAAAATAGGAAATACTTATTTTTGACATTTATATTCATTAAATAGACAATAAATAAATAAATAGACAAATTATGGAGCCGGCGGGAACGTGTTAATGTAGGGAATGAGAGAGCACAGTTTATTTTCTAATTTCTGATTTTATTGCTTATTTTAGAGATCCATAAGCTTAATTTATTTATAAAATTTAGCTTTGATGAGAGTGTAGAAGCGAGCAAAGAAGAATAGAAGAGAGAGGAAGAAGATAGGAGAAGGAGAATGGGTTCATATTATGTTTATCATGTGTATGGCACTCACGTGTTAATGAAATCAATGGCTTGTGCCTTGAGTTGATCAGCACTATGAAGGTCTGCTAGGATAAGTGTTTCTGCAGCATTCTCTATTGATAAATTGGTACATAAGGCCTCTTCACACATCACTTTCAGCCTTTCAAGGGCGTACTAAAAAAATATAAACAAAACCAAAAATATAAGAATTTGCAAAGGTCAATTTTTATTTCTTTTGTTAATTTATTAGGTTATTAAAAAAAACTAAAATAAAATGAGAGGTTTATTTAAAAAAAAAACCTATTGAAATGATCGATCGATAATATGTATATAATAAACCAATTGAAATCACCTTATCAGCAGCAGCCAGAAGATCGTCAGCCATTTTTTCAAGATTAGCAGCTTTTCCCGTATAAATAAAACGTAACATTTCACGGAGTACTTCATGATCAACATCAGTGATCTCTACTCGATTATGTTTACGTTCTTCCATTTCGTGTTCGAACATGGCAGCGAAAACGGGCGACCTCGCTGCCAGGATGGCCTTGTGCGCCTGGAATTCACGCCCGCTCACCGCCAACGTTACATCGCTAAACTTCTGGTTTTCGAATAGGCCACCAAGATCTTCACTCAATCGACATTCAGGCACCTTGAATTGGACTGCATTCGACTGACCACTGATGTTTACACTATCAGCAACAACACTTACCTGAAAAGAATCACACAAACAATCAACAAACAAATTATGGATGAAGAACATTAACAAAAAAAGAATGAAAAAAGGTTGATTTCTTTCTTTCTTTTTTTTTTTTTTTTTGACACTTTTATGTCTTATTGCAGCGTTTTCCAACCTGTGGGGCGCGCCCTCCCTGGGGGCGCGAGACTGTTGTAAGGAGGCGCGAATGTATTAGAACCAATTTTTTTTTTCTAAAATCTATAATAATCTATAATATGTTTTTGCTTAATTGAATGTGTGTGGGTGTGTAATGTGTATGTGTGATTTTGTAGTCCATTAAATAAATTACTATACTATGTGAGTATTTATGAAATTAGATTATTACAAGAATTAAGGGAGGGGGGGAGGCGCGCAAGAATTTTTTTTTAAAAAAAGGGGGGCGCCAGTACAGAAAGGTTGGAAACCACTGTCTTAATGTATTTATTTATTTATTTTCAATTAAAATATTTCAAAGTTCATATAAAAATAAAATTTCGAGGAAAAGGGATTACTTCGCAGAAGATGGTGAGTTTGTCATCAGGAAGCAGGCCGTTGGCCTCATCGAGCAGGAAGTCCCGTCTAATGAACTTCTTGAAGCCCCAGTCTTTACCCTGAACGAAGCGATACGCTCTCTGGCTCTCTGCAACATAAGAATCGACAAAATCATTAAAAAACAAATCAATAAAAGCCTTCTTACAACTTTCATTTATTATATTAAATAATAATAAAACATGAATTAATTTAAAAATAATAGGGGCTCCGTTGATTGGGTATTTGATTGGTATTTTCTTAATTATATCTGGCCATGCCTTCTACAATTACTGATTGAATCTGTCCAATAACTCTTTATAGTATTGTCCAGTGATATTTCTTTGTTTCTGCAAGTTTTAAAAAATACAGTCGCCTTCAATTGTTTTTGCCTCTTTCGGAACTGACCTGAGTAGATATTTTGTTTTGGAATTTGTGCATTGTCCGGATATTTATTGCTCTTAACAGCACAACCCAGGTCAACACTGATTTTAAGGACCTCTTTGTAGAGCATCCGTTTGCTCACAATATTGTCCCGTTAACTAATAAATTTTTCAAAGTTTGAGTTTGATCTTTAGTGTATAATAATGAACCCAGGTTTCATCAACCTCTGAAAGTTTTTTGCATAACCACTGCTTCAATAAATATCTAGTCTTACCCCGACACCTTTCGCGTATTTATTTATCATTTAAAATATGGATTGATGCTAAATCGAAAATTTTGTATAAAATAATATATGTATTTTTTGTTGATAAAATAAATTTTAAAGATTCTAATTTTTATAAAAAAATATATCAATTTCTATAAAATAATAGATATACAATTGTATTAGTATGAATATTTTTTTAATATATACAGCAGTGAGAGATTCTCAACCACTGTGCCGCGAGATTAGGAGGTTCTTAAACATTTCCGACTTTTTTTCTAAATTTTTTCAATATGGTCTAAAAAAATACCGTTTTTGGGACTACTTTTATTCAATATGGTAAACTTTTAAACTTATCTTTTTCTTTGTGTGCCGCCAAATTTTTTAACCCTTAAAAGTGTGCCGCGGTAAAAAAAAAGGTTGAGAATCACTGATATACAGTTTAAATATCCATATAAATATATAATTATATTATATTCTAAATATGTACTAAAATATTATATTTATTTGAAAATAATTAAATATACATATTTTAAAGTATCATACATATAAATTTACTCCTTTCAATTTATAATAGCTATCTTAGTTGAACTTTAAAACTTTCTATTTTACAATTGTTCAATTGATTGATTATTATATGTATTATTTGCATAATTTATCAAATGTTCTTATTATAATAATAAATAATAAAAATCCAATAAAATCACAAAAGAGAATTTATTAAACTGATTAAAGACGTTTTTATAACGTTTTCGGCTTCATAACAACATTAAAAAAATAATTACTGGGTTTTTTCCAATTGATATCAATAATAGATGTATAATATATAAGAAATCGATAGAGTAATTTTTCTAGTAATCGGCCGAACCATTTTAC
Organism: Labia minor; assembly: GCA_963082975.1. Classification (NCBI taxonomy): domain Eukaryota; kingdom Metazoa; phylum Arthropoda; class Insecta; order Dermaptera; family Spongiphoridae; genus Labia; species Labia minor. The sequence continues at coordinate 7,580,235 of OY720347.1, read as the reverse complement.
AATTTCCTGTCCAAGAAGACGGAGATGAAAAATTAAAAAGTCACAAGATTTTGGGGTTTTCCACGTATTTTAAATTCTAACCAATTTAGAAACAAAAACTTGTATAATTTTAAATAGTCACGAGAAGGGGTGCATGTCCAAGAGTTTGAATGTGAAAACAATATAAAGAAGAAAAATAAAGTGTATGGACCAATTCTCAGAATTAAAGTAGGCACATCCAGTGGTGTATTGGGGTGTAACGCGGGGGAAGGACGTTCCCTTACCTTTTTTCAGAACAGGAACGCGTTTCAGTACTTTTTCATGTCCCGACAACACCCACTTAAATCTAATGTTAGAATTTATTTTTTTCTGTTCGTTAATATTTTGTATAGCAAGAATAAGAAAAAAATCAAAACTTATATGGAAAAAAATAGTCTACTGAAAATAGGACTTTTTTGCTCCCACTAAGCATTGCACTGGGCACATCCAAAATCAATGTCTGTTTTTTTTTTTTTTGAATAGATAAATTCATTGATAAATGTCTATAGACTTTGTACAAATAGAAATAATAATTATAAAGAAAGAATAGTAATTAATTCATTAATTAATGTTTGACATAAAAGCTTCTTGGATTGAAGATATGCCACACGTTTAAATTAATAGAAAATATTATTTAAAGAAATGCAGTGTGAATTTATAAACATTTATTTAAATCATTTTAATATTTCTCGCTCATTCCATTTATTAATTAAATATTAGGAGAAAAATCAACTTACCCATCGCTTTAGTCTCTTCTCGTTTTGCATTTAGAATTGAAAATTTAAATTTTGCCCTCACTTCACTTTTATTACATGATACAAGTAGTAAATAGAGACTCAAATAGTCTTTACTCTCTTCGTCCAATCCCTTGGGATTCACACGCAGACACCATTTTAATTTATCGTTGGCCCCCGCTGAGAATGTTGATGATTTTAATACTTCGCCCATTTCTTCACGGCAAAATGAAAAATTATTTATGGTCCACATATAACTAAACTTTACAACTTTGACCTGTAACAAACAAACAAACAAACAAACAATTTAGAAAAAATATTTAATTATATTTTACTTATGTTTTATTATAATATCAACCCATCACCCTTTTATTTTATTTATTTATTTATTTAATTTTTTTTAAATTATATTGTAATGTTTTTTGATCACTGTAATTGTAATTTTTAATTTCATCATTTTTTTAAATCTTAGTCAATTAAATAAATAAATAAATAAAAAACGAACGTACGTTTATAGAGAATTATTTAAAATAAAATCTACAAACAAAGACAGTTTGTAATAACATAAAAATGTGAATATCAGGAACAATGAAACATAAAGAAATACAAAAAGTTTTATAATCGATTTTTATTATCATAATCACAATATTTCATTTCATTCATAATATGCTTAATAGTAATTAGTTGAATTTAAAATTTGTTGTTTCCTGTCTTTATATTTAAATTTACTTTTTTTATATGTTACCTATATATTTTAGATTTATAATATATTTTAATTTGTTCAATGTTAAAATTTTTTAAAATTAAATTTATCTTTGAAAATTATTATTCATATTCAAATTTCAAAATTTTATTATTATTATTATTATTTATTTTTTTCAGATATAAACTATAGTCCAGGAGATGAGAGTTGGTGCACGAGTCGACCCCCACGCTCGGTCAACCAGTTCCCGCGCTTGCCCCCACCATTCCAACAAAACCACACAGCGCAACTATGTTGCGAATATCACATTTTTTATAGTTTAGTTTGAGAGAGTAGAATAATGTGGTGGAAATCACTCTAGGAGGGGGTACCCCACCACTCCTGGTCGCTACCCGTCACGTACCAACTCTTAGCTCCCGGACTATAGTGATCGATGGAAATTTATTCCTGTACGTTTGTTTTCATAAAATGAAAAATTCATATGAAGAAATATAATTTCAACCGCCCTTAAAAAAGGTCATTCTTGAAAAAAATTGGCCAAAATTGGAAAAAGAAGGAGTGTCAGTGTTTTTGATGGTATCAGCTGTACGAATAGTCTGAACCCGAAGATTTGTTTTTCTTTTATTGGTGTTACTGACTTTCTTTCAAATATTGCCTTGTTATCCTTGCTAGACAAGTAAAATATGAAACTATTCAGTGTTAAGAGATGTATTCTCAAAGATTAAAACTTTATGTGTCAATCACTGGGGAAAACTGTCAATAAATAATTGCTCTTTTTTTGGTGTAATAAAAGCCTTATTAATTAATTAATTCGTTCTTAGTAAAGAAAATCAAATTCAATTTGAAACTTTTTTTGTATATGTGAGTTTTTGAAAAATGGCGTCGGGTCATCATAGAAGATGGACCAGACCTTGACATTGAGCAATGGGAGGTCATCTCGGGTCAGGGACGAGCGATCATAGCTGCTGCGGGTTCGCGCGGCCGTCCGAATGGGTCGTCGACCGCAACACACGCAACACATCACAACAACACAACACAACAACATCTTAACCAGTCATACATACACCAACAAATATATATAAGATTCAACTTGCAAATAACATAATCAATTAATAGAATATACGAGTAATCATTCTAAATAATTTATTTATATTTTTCTTCCATTCTATTCCCTCTCCCACTCATGATTAAAGATAATCTTTTATCGTATTCTAGTCTATACTCTATCCATTTTAGATTATTAATACACTTTTATTTATTATTATTATTATTTTTTTTTTTGTAGTGAGTATTTCAAGAGTTCCGGGTTCGATCCCCTTACATCACTTTTTTCCTTTCTCGTTATCGTTTTAAGTTACAAAAACTTTTAATACTATAAAACATTCTTAATTACATTTAAAATGAAAATCTACGCTGGAATCAATATTTATGCTTCAGATTCCGTTGAAAAAAATTAATCGGAGTAATACAAAAGGAGTTTGTTACTAAAAGTAATTAATCGATAATTATATTAAAATTAATTAATTATAATTCAATTATATTTCTTCTATACCTTCTAGGGATGCATTGAAATATCTTTAAAAATTTTCAAAAGTCTATCTCAATAAAAAGTCGATGAAAAATCGATTTCAATTTGTCAAAAGAGCGAACAGACAGACACTGAGACAAAGAGACAGGAACCAAGTGAGGTTGAGAAAAACGTTATAATTTATAATATAATAAAAAAAATAAATAAAATAAAAAACATCATAGTTTTGATCATTGTTCAACCATTGGTTCATTGGTTAGAAGACTGTGAATAGTAAAAAATGGGTCTAATTAACAAGAGTAGGGGTCGATTGGGACTCGAAGGAAAAACAGTTCTTAATACGCAAATCACACATACCTAACTGCGTATATAAAATTTTATTTTTTTTTTATAATTGAATTAATATAATTTTCTTTATATATATATTCAGGTGAAAAGAAGTAAAAAATGTGTACCTATTTTACTTATTGTTTATGATTTATTAAATATTAAAGCTATTATGGTAGATACTTTTATTTTAATTACCTGAAAATTACTTTTATGGGGGTTGATGGAGATTTCGAAAAATTATATAGGGGTCGATGATCAAAAATTTTGACGACCTAATACAAATATTAAAAAAAAAATAATAATTTGTGGCCTGAATTGGCTGAAATTTGTTAATCTCATCAGGGTCAAATACCAAATTATAATTCATTATAATTTAAGAAAGAAGTAATATTTTTTAATTAATAATTGTATTTTTGTTTTATAAAATAATAAAAAAATTAAATTTAAATAAAATAGCTTTATTTTATTTTTCCAAATAAATGCCTGAAAACTTATCATAGAAAAATAAACAAAATAATAAATATATTTCAGTAGTATTTTTTGTTTTTTATTTTTAATTTAAATATTTTAAATGTTAAGTTCGATATTAGTTACCTCTTTTTGTGTAAAGTCTAAATAATAGAATAAATTGTTATTTTCAATATAAGAGGCAGTTCGAAAGCCCCGCTGAGATTGAATCGTGTCGATACATTCAATGCCATCAGTTGAGATGCCAGTAAAATTTTCATTATTATCATTAGTCATATTAATATTATTATTATGTATTGAGTTTGAATTTGATAAAAGGAAGAATCCGAAAGAGGGGAGGGGGGTTGATTTCCTATCCCACTCTCATTCGAGTACAATTTAAATCAAGCACAACACGACTCCCATTCAATCGTTTCTATAGTTTCCCTACAATAATTCACTTTTTTTTTTTAAATTCAATTTTCATTTGTTATTGATAAAAATTGATGATGGTGGTACTGGAATTTCTTAAAAATAAATTTAAATCGCTAATGAATGTTCACCCTTTAATTCAAATTTTAGTAATTGATCTTATTAGGAGTATACGAAGATTATTATCATGTCAGGGAAAATATTAATTTTACACAAAAATAAGTATTTTATTTACATTATTATTATAAGTTAAATAAAAAAATGTATAAAATTTTTAAAATATAAATCAGTGATTCTCAAACTGTGAGCCACGGCTCCCTAGGGAGCCGCGAAAAAATTTCCTAATACTTGAAATTTTTTGGTTCTAAAAAAAACCTTTTTTTGGACCAAGCTTTTGAACATCTCGTACTTTTTTCAAAATTTTTTCAATTTGTCTATAAAAAAAAACAATACCTCCCTTACTATCGTCGGTCGGTAAAAAGCTCAACCGTTTGTCCCGGATTGGTGTTTTCGAAATATGGCCACTCTAATTAAATCCGATATATTATGGGAGCCGTATACCGAAAAAGTTTGGCAACCTCTGATTTAAATAATTATCTTTAAATGACTCTTCAGTGATTTAGTGGTTAGCACGACAATCTACCACATCGAGCCTATTGAAATTCAATAATTAATAATTTCTCTCCTAAGCTTTGCGTGATCGGGTCTATTCGCAAATAATAATAATAATAATTTTCTTTTAATGTTCGGTAATTTTAATTAATTTTGGAGCAATATCATAAAAATTATTTTTTTTTATGTTATTCAATCTTATAATCAACTTTATTGTTAAATCATTAAGATTTTAATAGATGTCAATATAATAGCGTTAAATAATATATTTGTTTTTAAGTAAGTTAATAAAAAAAATTAAAAAAAAAACAAAATTAAGGACTATCAATTCAGTATAGATAGGTATTTACTTTTACTAGTGTTTGATATTGAAAAACAGAAAGAAATAAAGTAATAAGTCATTTTACAGGTGTGATGAGAAATATAAAGAGAAAGAGAGAGAGATTTTTTGGTAGAGAGAGAAAGGAATGTGCATTGACCTCCCCTGGACAATCGAACAAACTTTGCCTGAAGATGGATGAAAGAGGAGAAGACCCTTGGACGATGTCAACCTTGAGAGGAGGAGGAGGAAGAAAAAAAAATAGGAGAGGGGACTAAGGGAAATGAATCTCAAAGTTCACCCCCTTAGATTCGTTTTAAGCAAGGATTTATATACCCCAAAATAAAATTAATTGTTTCTCTCATCCATTTATTTAAGTATAAGTACATATTTCATATTTCATTAAAAAAATTAAAATTAATTTTTAATTTTATTTATTTATTATTTTTGATGATTTTATTTTTAGTTTTTTTTTGTTATAAATCAGCCCTGGCCAACCCAAATGACTCCATGGGCATCTTTGATTAGGAGCAATGCTACAGGGGCCGCATTTTAGGGAACAATGTATTAAAATACACTTTTAATACTTTCTTAATGTTTAATGTTTTTATTTATTATTTTTCGGCTAGTTTTTTTTTAAATAAAAATAATAACAATTTAAAATAAAAAAAAAATATATTCTCTATTAATTACTATTGTATTGTAACTTTTTGCTTCCTTTTTATGGAATCCAATATGTAGTTTAAAGTTGTAGGACATATTTTAAATAAAAAAATGAATTAATTATAATTATTTCAATTATATTGTCTGTTTTTGAATATACAGACGAGAAATGAAAGTTACAAAAGAAATATAAAGTTAACTGGCGGGCCGCACAATTTTTCCACGGTGGGCCGAATGCGGCCCGAGGGTCGCGGGTTGGTCAGGCCTGTTATAAATATATATATATATATAATAAAGAAGTAAAATTTAAGTTAATCGACTTTAATCAATTTTAATTTAACTTTTTCTTTTCAAAGGAGAGGGTTCAAGAGGAGGGGGATGTTACTATTTGGGATGTTACTATTTGGGATGTTACTATTTATTGATTTGGTTGGAGTTGGATGTGTTATTGAACTCTCTCCCTCTCTCTTTCCCTCTTATGAGTTGAATGGACTACGGAGCCAGGTTGGCAAACGGCCTGTCTGGCAAGTATTCCCCCCACCCTTTTACCTACTAGAAACATTGATAAAATCTTATTCTCCTCTTATCACTTGAGTGAGACCTATATCAGGGTCATAGGGCATTAGTCGATTTTGTTTAAACAATTAAAAGTACGAGAATTATAATAATAAACAAATATAGAAAATTTTATAAAGATTCATCATAATCTCAAACATTTGCTCAATAAAAAAAAAAAAAACTATTTTCAAGAAAAACACAATCATCGAATTGATAAAAATGGAATATATTATATATATATATATATATATATTGTTCAATTTCTATATTGATTGAAGTATAAAATTCGATTGAGATTGGAAATTTATAACGGTATACTGCGGGGATTGAACTTCAAGAGAACTAAACTGAAACCGGAAGAGATTAACGAACATTACTTATAACTAACTACATTTACATTATATGTATATGTATATATAGCTAATATACTAATTATTATATTAACATTAAATGATTTTATTGTGATCTATATATAAAAGGTTTTTGTCTGCACATTGCTCAGAATTTAAAATTTTTTGCTTATCTTCGCGTTTCATTATCTCTAGAATCCAAAAGTGATTTTAGAATTTTTCATGTCTGTTCATAGGCTATAAATTTTATTAACAGCAGAAATTAATTTTTAAAAATTTGATATAAACATGTTGTCATACAGCAGCGCAAAGAATACGAAAAAAAAGAATGTTTAGAATATTTATATTTTGATTTTTCTAATATTTACAATATTTCAATTAATTATATTTGAGTTTTTAACTTATTTAACACACTGAAAACATTAACATTAAGAATACAGTTTCTCTTTTAACTAACTACATTTACATTATATGTATATGTATATATAGATAGATAGCTTATATACTAATTATTAAATTAACAATAAATGATTTTATTGTAATTATTAATAAATTCTAATTTATACATCAAACAAATATATTAATCACCAAAATCTATTTTATTTTCATAGAATCTGATTTATTAATTATTTTTCAAGCTTTACGCCTTAAAGTTAAACTTTTCAAAAAAAAAAAAATCAAATTTAGATTAATATTTTTATGAAGAATATATATTTATATTAAATTCACTGTCTTTGTATATTTTAGGATCTATATGTAGTCAACCCATATTAAATAATTATAAAGAATACCATGTGGAGCATAGGTTCCCAAACTTTTTTGTGTCGTAGACCCCTTGCCATGTTTTTCGGTTTTGGGTAGACCACCTAAGTTGATTTTGATTTTTTATAAAAAAATGTTACCTCTTTTTTTTACAGCCTTATTGAAAGATCAAAAAATGCTTCAAAAGCCATGCCGGAAAAACGATTTATTCATATTCAAAAAATATATGTCGGAAAACAATTTACCTTTTTCGAGAGCCGGGACCCCCAAAGACCCCCGTTTTCATTTCATGGACCTCCAAATTTGTTATTCGCTGCCGTTGACCCCTTGGAGGTTGAAATAGAACCCCAGGGGTCTATTTAGACCACTTTGGGAACGTGTGATGTGGAGCTTATGAATTTAAGTTCCATTGAAAAGGTTGAAAATTTTTTTCATTTAATTTGTACATATGTACAAATTTATATTGGTAATTTTTTTTTTTTGATGTTTGAATGACAAACAAAAATTTAAATAATTTAAATTAATATGAAAACATGATTAAATTTTTTTAAAATACATTTTGAGTCTTACTCTACGTTTTAAGATGAGTAATTTTTACTAATTTTTATGGAAATTATTAACAATTTAATTAATATTTTAAAAATAAATGAACGGAATGTAAAGAAAAAATAAAAAAATAAATAAATAACACATAAAGAAAAAATTAAAAAATAAAATAAATATTGTAAATTTAAAATAAGAATGTATGTGTAATTTAATAAATATATATATATATATATGTTGGTATAGATTTCTGTGAATGTTATTATTATTATTACTATCAGATTTATCAGAAATATATAATCACGTAATTTTGTTAGATTGTTTTCTCGACGTTTCGGCATCTCTTTAAAATAGCGCCAAAATGGGTACCGAAACGTCGAGAAAACAATAGCACAAAAATACCCTGATAAATCTGATAATAATAATAATAATAATAATAATAAAATATTAAATTATTAAAGCTTTGGTGGCTGTTTTTATTTATAAGGGAATTTTGTAAATAAAACCACATATCGATATTTTTTTATTTTAAATTTATTCAAAAAAATACAAAATAAATACACAATTTGTATGTACATGTATTTTATTGAACAAATTTACAATAAAAAAATATCGATATGTGGTTTTATTTACAAAATTCGCTCATAAATAATATATATATATAATGATGATGAATTATTATTATGTACAAGAATTTATGAACTTATAGAAAGGTAAAACAAACCATTGTAAATATTAGAAATATTGTCGATGTTTTTTTCAGATAAGTATAAGTATTTAAAAGAAAGAGAGAGAGAAAAGGTCTTTGACCCGCTCTGGATTCGTGGATGAATTGATGGCTGCTGACCTCGTCGTAGGGGAAAATGAGAGAATGATTCATTTTTATGCATGTCTCTTCCATTTATTCGTTCATCACCTCTTCTTCGTCTCTATACTCTCATCCTCATCAAAACCTTAAATACACTTCAATATGACCAAATGTACATTTCAATTTCTTATTCCAAATTATCATTAATTTCAGTCATTCATGATTAATCTTAGCCAGAGTATAATTTCTCTAATATCAATGGATATAAAAATCATTGCATTTTTAGATTCATTTTTTTCTACAATTTTGTCCAAATGAAATTTAATCAGATAAGGAAGAAAAGGCTCAGGCGAAAGAGATAATGGGGGATAAATAAGAAGGTAATTATTTATAGACCGGGAAGAGCTTCAGGGATTTAGTAGATGAAACTTTGCCAGTGGATTCCTTTATTAATGCCAAAGAAATTTTGGAAAAACAATGAAATTTTCAAAATGTCAATTATTTTTTTTTGTAGAGATATGAACGAAAAATGAAAATAAGAGCCAACTTTTTCAACGGGCCGGCCGGCGTTCAAAAGCCCCGCGCTTAAAAGTATTTGCCCATCCCTGAACTAATTACAAGAACTAAGCCCGTATAAACTAGGCTTTATGCAATATTTTCCGGTTTCTTCTAGTTTACGAGATAAACATTATTAAAATTTTCATATAAATCCTTTGATATTCTATTTAGCTACCATATTTTATTCAATTGGCCAGAAGAGGGCTCCATTATTTTTCGGTTTTTATTTGTTCTGTTTTTCCTTGGTGAATAAGTGAATAATTAGTGAATTAGCCAATAAAACATTATTAAATGGTTGCTCATTCATAACTAGTTTATCTGTCAAAGTGGGTTTCCAAATTTTTAAACGAACTAACAAAGCGCAACAAATGTTAATGCACACACATATACAAGAAAGCAATGATTTTAATCCACATTTTCTTTAATTAAACAGAGAGAAAAAAGAGAGAAAATAAAATATTTATTACAATTATATTTTTAATGAATACACTTAATTTAGTAAAAAATATTAATTAATAATTCTTTAATAACATTTGAAGTGAAAAGAAATACTAATATGAAAAAATAAAAAATCTACTTACTGGAAATATAGTGATATCTGGTAATTGTTTGAGAAATTCAAAACACATTTGAATTTTATGCATATTTGTTTTTGTTTTTTGTTTGATTTAATTATATTTATGTCAATATTGTACACATTGCAATGATATATATAATAACTAAATTAAATTTAATTTAATCCTTAATAAATTAATGATAACCGGGTTTCAGAAAAATTTTTTTTCTTATTATTTTTTACATCATTAGAAACCCAAAATTACTTCTATTTTTCTTGTATAATTATTATGTAATTTTTTGTATAAAATAAACAATTTGAAAATTATTAATTTTTTAATTACTTTTATTTTTCTTATATAATTATTTTGTAATTTTTGTGTATGAAATAAACAATTTGATTTTTATTGAAAAATAAAATTTGTTCTAAATAAATGTTTTTTTTAATGAAATGGGTCGCTACAAATTTTAAGACCTCGAACCGGGAAGCGATCAAAAAAGTTTGGGAAACACTGATATATAAGTGTATATATATATATATATATATATATACAAATTGTGAATTAAGTATGATAAATTGTTGTGCTATAAAAAGAATAACGAATAAATTATTTTTATAAAGTTAAGAATATACATTTTTTAAAAAGGACTTAGCAAATATTGACAATTGAAGTATTAGGTCGATTATATTTTCCAAAATATGAATACGAATATTAATTTAGATTTTTCTTACTGAAGATTTTGACTCGAAAAGAATGAAAGATTTAAAATATTATTAAAAATGGACAATGAAAGAAAAATTTACTTTGAATAAATACTATAAATTATTTGTAAAAATTATTAAAAAAATTAAAATTAAAATAAAATAAAAATAAAAATTCAAATTATTAAAAAATAATAATAATAATAATATAGTTTAGCTGTTTGTTTCCCTTTCATTTAACTGGGGTTAACTCTTATTAAATAAGAAAAATATATGAAAATATGATTTATCTTCATCATCAATATAATATTTAATTATTCAATAATATATGTGCTATTATTATGTCAACTATTAAAAAAAGGGACTGAATGTATCTATGATCAGAAACGAAATGAATGGAAAAAGGGAAGGCATCATTTGTTTCACTTTCAAAGTTTAGAATAAATTTGAAAAATTTTGAATAATAAAACTGGATAAGACGAATTTTTTTTTAAAGAAATATTTCTAGGGAATTTTTTGAAATGTATTTTGATAAAGAAAATGAATCCACACTCATCACATATACACTCACTCACACACACACTCACACAATTATTTAAAACTATTATGCTATTCTTTCAGAATAAATATATTTTAATTTTTAATAAATTCTTAGTAATAATAATAATAATAATAATAATAAAAAGTTAATTTTAAATTTATAAATTTTAATTTTCATTTTTCTAGATAATTTTATTTATAACTTTATATAAATATATAATATAATATTTTAAATTTTAATTAGAATAATAAAAAAAAAGTTTTAATGAAACTTTTAGTTTTCTATTAATAATCAGTAAATTAATTATATATTAGCGGACCAGTGTGAGAGCCCTCACACGCAAAGAAATTGAAACGCAAAAGATTGAAAAATATTATAAGATATAAGAGGCACTGGATGTGACGTCACAAATGACGTCAAAAATGATAAAAAGTAAGAAAAAAAATTATTTTTTCACTTTTCTCAAAAAGTATTTATTGTTTTCCAATGAATTTCACGCTATTAATAGATTAGCCCGAGGGCAATCAAATGGCATTGGAATGGCCCAATTCGCATAAGTCGTTTAGGAGGAGTATGGGATAGAACTGTCTTTTCAATATATAAATATATGCCACCTACCTACACATTTTTTTCATTTGTATCTTTTATTCATTCCTCACTTATCTTTCACTCGCTCAATCTCTCTCTCTCTCTCTCTCCCCCTCCCCTTTAAATCATTATTCTAACGCATACTCTAAATTGAATTTTATGTATTCAGTGGAGAGTGAGTTCAGTTCCTTTCGTTCTATTTTTTCATGATTGACATTTTTCAAAAAAAAAAAATCTTATTTCGATTGGTAAGATAATTTTTATTAAATATTTGTTTTATTATTATTAAAATAATAATTATTCTTTTAATATTATAAGGGGAAGGTATTGTTTTCACACCAAATTTCACATGTAGAGATTTTTTTTTACATATCTTCACGAATCATGCATTTTGTTGACAGAAAAAAAGGATTTTAAGCATGATGTCTGTCCGTCTGTCCGTATAGACGTGCATAGCTTAAACAGCTCAACGGATTTTGATAAAATTTGCATATATTTACTTAATCCATCAATAGCATGAATATATCAACTTTTGGTGTATATCCGGAAACCGGAAGTGGTAGTTTACAAAGTATTAATTTTATATTCATTGTCGGATTTTACATTATGTAAAATTATATAAATTTGTTTAGAAATACTATCCTTTTAATAATATATTTGGTGTATTTTTTTAATAGCATCCAAGAAAACAGAAAATTAAATTATGATACTAATTAATATTGTTTTAGCAGCATTTCGTTTAGCTTGAGGTATGTGTGATCACCAAATCAGATATAAAACAAACTCAGACCAAAGATAATTAAAATAAAATATTAAAAAGACCTCAAAAATCCTTGATTTGAAAATTTCAACTTTTTTTCCCAATTCCCTAGTACAGGGATGTCCAACCTTTTAATTTAATGGGCCACAACGCAAACTTAAATATTTAACTGGGCCGCAAAATTACCAGAATATGTTAAGCCTAGCTAGTGAATGTCTCAAAACTTATGGAGATTTTTGGGGATAGAGGTGGTTTTTTGTTTTTGAATGTTGCAGCCTTTTTTTATAGCCTCGAAGTTATAGGTTGCTTGCCGGACTGAATTCTTTAAAATTTAACTCCAAAATGAGTCGATAGTGGGCCGCATCAAAACTTTGAGTTGGCCGCAATGCGACCCTCGGGCCGCGAGTTGGACATCCCTGCCCTAGTACTACACTTTGACTTAATATATAAGAGTGGTTTCTATTTTCAGGATATTTACTTAATCCATCAGTAGCATGAATTCATATACTTTTGGTGTATATCCGGAAACCGGAAGTTGTAATTTACAAAGTATTAATTTTATATTCATTGTCGGAAATTTTCCACTTAAAATATAACAGTAATTAATAATTGAGTAATTAAAATAAAAATAAAAACCAAGATAATATCATTTAGTCCTTTTAATTCAAGTTTTAAAAATATATATTTTTTTGATAATTTTTATATAATAAATATGTTGTTTGAAAATTAATTTATTTTAAATTGTATTTAGGTTTTGTGTGCCTGGCCACTGCTCATTTTTTCAAATAGATCAATGAATAAAATAGATAAATACCTGTGTATAACACCAATTTTCAGCTACGGGTGTGTTGACCTCGGGAGGTGGCGGACTTGACACCCGGGACACTGCCATGCTGCCCGCGTGGTTCGAGCTGACCCGCCCGTTCTGAGACGAGCAGTCACTCACCACAGGCAGCCTGAAAACACAAAAAAATAAATAAATAATTTATTCAACTTATTCTTATTATGACTTTTATCATTTTCATATTTTTTTTTTAAATATTAAATAATATATATAACATAACTTTGAAATTGACAATTAAAAAAAAATAATCAACTCTTACTTATAATATTAAAATTAATTTCAGGAATATTTATTATTATTATTTTTTTTGGATTTCATTTTTTAAATTGGAAATTGCAGTTTACTTGAATGTTAAATTCATATTAAAAATTGCATTATAGAAGAGGATGAATAACCAAAATAAATACTAAATCGTTAAAGAAGTGCGGGTAAATAATAAAAGAATACCAAAATGTAAATAAATAAAAATTGTATATTTTACTATTTGATTATTATTTCATTAAATAAACTGATATTTGTACTAATTAACACTTTTCTTCCTCTCTATAGGATTGATTTTTTTTTTGCCACTAATCAACAACTCTAGATGGGATAATTTTAGTCGTAATGGTTTATTTACGTGTCTGGCCAACGACCTTTGTGCTGGATAAATTGGGAAGAAAACTTCCACTCAACTCAGAATTTCTCTCTCTCTCTATTTTTGTTTAAAAATTAAATACACATAATAATATTATTAAAACAACCGAAAAGTAAACATTGGTTGAAAAGAAATTTAGGAAAATTTTGAAATTTCTAGATTTTTATATAAAAGAAAATGATTGAAAATTAGCCCAACAAACACCAACTGATGTAATGGATTTCACAAAGGCGAATCAAACTGAAGCCACCTTTTCTTCGGGCTCGTCTACTCAAGTTTTGAAAGAGAAGACTGTCCGCAGAGAAGCTCGTAATCGACGTATTTAATGGACGCACTAGATGAACACTGAAGTCATGAGAATCTTCTACCGTGTAAACCAATACGAAGTTAATCCATTACAGAGGCTAAAGAACGGATTGTTATCTGAAGAGTCAAATGGGCCAAAGTGAATTCTTTTCCCATTTAGACCTAGCCTAAGCCCCTAACATCTATGGGATAGGTGGATAGTTTCCAGCAAAAAAAATGCTGAGAATGTACAAATTTGTAAAATAATAATAATAATAATTCATGTTACAATACTCGCAGTTACATATAACATTATCACTAGTATTGAATTATGTTTTTCTATTTTTTCCTGTTCGTCTGTCCATTGTCTTTGTCCGTATAGACGTGTATAGATAGCTTGACAGGCTCAACGGATTTTGGTAAAATTTGATATATTTACTTAATCCATCAATATCATGAATTTATCAACTTTTGGTGAATATCCAAAAACCGGAAGTGGTAGTTTACAAAGTATTAATTTTATATTTATTGTCGGAAATTTTTCACTTATAATATAGCAGTAATTAATAATTGAGTAATTAAACTAAAAATAATAACCAAGATAATATAATTTAGTCATTTTAATTTAAGTTTTAAAAATATATATTTTTTGATACTTTTTATATATATATCAGTATATAATGTTGTTTGGAAATAAATTTATTTCAAATTGTAGGTCGGTTCTGTGCCTGGCCACATAGAGCTCAACTCAGAATTTCTCTCTCTCTCTCTCTCTCTATTTTTGTTTAAAAATTACATACACATAATATTATTATTATTGTTATTATTATTATTAATAATAATAATAGCTCATGTTATAATACTCGCAGTTATATATAACATTATCACTAGTATTGGATTTTTTTTTCTAACACCCACGCAATTTTTACTCTTATCCTTTCCCCTCCTCCCGCACCTCCTCCTTGCATTTCTCATCAACACTTTCTCTTTCTTCTCTCTCTCTCTTTCATTAGATCGCCATCCAATCGCCCTTTAAGTAGTGATTTCATCATCATATACATTCATGCCCTAGAAAATATATAAAGAAATATTTATTACACGTTTCACTTGATAAGTACTACTTTTATTTATTTATCTTTTTAAAAAAGTAATATAATTTTTTTGATGTATTATTATATATATATATACACACCTGTCCCCCGTTTTACACGGAAGAGTGGTTCCGAACAAAACCGTGTAAATCGAAATCTTAAATTTTCTATGTTAAAACCGTGTAAAACGAAAATAAACTAAAATGTGGATAATTCAATAATATTTTAATTCTTTTATTATCTTATTAGGTAGTATATGTAAGTATATAATACAGAATTTAATTCATTCTATATTAGGAAAAAAAATATAAATGCGTGTATGCAGCCGAATATACACTTTTACCAGTTTTCTCGCCAGAAATAGTATTGCTATCACGAAAATTTTCGATGTCGAGATTTTGATGTTTTTATACTTTTTGAAGGTTCCTAAATCATTTTCACTAAGGTTGTGAAAAATATCTTTCTGTGTGTATGTGTGTATGTATGTATGTATGTATGTATGTATGTATGTATTTATGTATGTAGAGAAGATTACGCAAAAACAGTTTGAGCTAGAATCATGAAATTTGGTATACGGGAATTATTCAAAATTCGTATTTTCTATCAACTTTTGATAAATGTAGCTCAACCGGAAGAGGGTCATTACCTACAACGTTTTGATTTTTTTTCCTCTAAAGTGCCCGTAAAAATAAAGATATATGTTTGATAATTTTTCAGATGATTAAAAATTGTATAAAACTGCTATATATAGAATTTCAGCTTGATTGAATCGCTGAAAGTACCAGAATTGATATTTTAACACTGCAAATCACGCTCCAACACGTGACGTAGTGCCATCAACAAAGAGCCAAACATGCGCTGGTTTAATAAATATTATTTGTTAATTTTAATTTATAATTTATAATTAATTAAATTTAATTTAAATATAATATATTATGTTATTTAATCCAATTCAAATTGCGAGATAGTCGAGTGGAGACACATTTGAAATCCGTTAATTTATAAACCGTGTTAAAAAGTACCGTGTAAAACGAGGGACAGGTGTATATATTTTCAATTTCAATTTTATAACATAATGACCTAAGGGGAGAAATAAATACATAGACAAAAAAAAAAAATTCTCTGTTTTTACAACTTTTGAAATGCAAAAATGTTTAAAATTATAAAAAATTATTGGATGGTAGATAATAATTATTGGGCAGAAGGATAATTTTTTAGAATGGTGAAAGCAAGCAGAGTGGGAGAAGGAGGGAAAGTAGAAGAGGGGAAAGAGTAGACAGACAGACATATAGTTTATTCATTGCTCAAGTTTCGATATTAGATAATTTCTATTATATATTACTTGAGGCTTTTTCTTTTCTTTTAAGCAATCGGATTTTATTTAAAGCAATGAATTGGTTTTTATACTTTATTATAGGAAATCTTTTCTATTTTCTTCGTAGAGAGAGATATTAATTAAATATTACCCTTTTTCTTTTCTCTCTCTCCCTCCCCCCCCCCTAAAAAAAACAAAACATATACACAAATATATACAACCAGTTAAATTAATATAGAATTACTGACTCATTCACTCACTTTTTAAAATCCTTTCTAAATTTCATATTTGACCTTATTGTGCGCGGTGTGATTTTGTCATACTTTTTTTTTCCTGATTTTTTTTTATCCACTATGTTTGCCTGTTTGCCCTCAATTGAAAAAAAAATTCGTGACTTGTTTAGTTATTTTATCATTTGGAAGGAAAATATCATCAAACTTACTAATTTAATTCCTAGTTTCTTTTTAACTTTCTCTTACTATATATATATATAAATTTATAAATTGGAATGCCTTAATGAGGGTATATATAGAATAAAGTTCACATAACAAATATAACAAAACAAAAAAAAAAAAAAAATTGAAAGTTAAATTTCATTTCTCAATAAATGGTAATTATAGTGGGTGAGATAATTATTTATTTTATTGATTATTTATTATTTCTAATACTTTTCCAATTAACCCACCATCATTAGATTATCATTAGATTGTAGTATTATTTTTAATATAAAAGATAAAATTTTTATATGCAAAAATACTTGAAGTCAGAGAGAAATAAATAATGAGCACACTACAATGATAAGGGCACTAAATATTGAAATAGAGAGAGGCATATATGTTGGAATATACAAGTGTTACAAGTGGCGTCGGGCTGGGGAGGGGGGGCACGTGCTCCCCCCTAAACAATGTGCAAAAAATAAATTTAAAAGTGATTATTGATGTAACTGAGAACCCAAAAGTAAAAAAAAATCTTTAAATTACGTATAAGTATAGTCTAATCGTCATGAATAAATAAATAATTTATTATGTCAAATTTTTTTCCGGGGGAGACCCCCTGCCCCCTCCCCAAATCACGCCACGCCACGCCACTGCAAGTGTATATTAAACTGTTTCTTATAATATTATACTTGATTTTAGTATATAAGTGAAATGAATGAAATAGCAATGAACAAACAAACCAACAGGTGCCCCCCTCCCAAACATTGTGCAAAAAATAAATTTAAAAGTGATTAGTTTTGTAACTGGGAACCCAAAAGTAAAAAAAAAACATCTTTAAATTACGTATAAGTATAGTCTAATCGTCATGAATAAATAAATAATTTATTTTGTCAAAATTTTTTTCGGAGGAGACCCCCTGCCCCTCCCCCAAATCAGGCTACGCCACTG
Organism: Labia minor; assembly: GCA_963082975.1. Lineage (NCBI taxonomy): Eukaryota > Metazoa > Arthropoda > Insecta > Dermaptera > Spongiphoridae > Labia > Labia minor. Next base: position 7,562,166 of record OY720347.1, on the reverse strand, counting down.
CAAGTGTATTTTAATATATAAGTGAAATGAATGAAATAGCAATGAACAACAAACCAAGAGAGGGTAGACAATTTTTCAAATTATTATAAATTTTAAATTTTAATATAGAAATATAATAATAATAAAAAACATATTATAGACTTGAATGGTGGATGGATGTGTGATAAATCCATTTCTTTGATTTTATATATATATATATATCTGAATGGTGTTGTTTGAAAATGGATTTAAAATCTAGATCTGGTTCATAGTCGACATTATCCCGACCTACTAGTTGGCTTTTTCTTCTTTTTTTTTTAATTTGATATTATGTATTACATATTTCTCTCTCTCTCTCTCATATATATATAAACTTTCTATATACATTTAATTGAAAATATAACTAATTAATATTTAATAAAAAAAAAATAATAATTGATAGTTAAACGGATGAAAGAAAGAAATTAATTTAAAAAGAGAATTTTACCATGAAAATGTTAAAAATGAAAGCAGAAATATTATATATACATACCATGTACATATATACCGGGTTATCATAAAAGAATGGTGCGGTTTCAGTAATTCGTAGGAAGATTGTAGAGAAATTTATAAATGTTATATTGGTATCTCTGAAAGCCTACAACCCAAAAGTTTATTTATAAGCTGTTCTAACCTCAACATCAGTTCTTGTACTGTTGTTGCAGTGAGTTTAGTGACTTACTATGTTCTCTGTTAAAGATAAAGCAAAGTGTGTTTTATTGATGGCTGAATTAAAATCCGTAATTTTAGTTCAACGTGCGTTCCGACGTGAAATTGGAAGAGATCCACCACACAAAAATAACATAACACGCTGGTTTAAACAATTTGAAGAAACTGGATCAATTCAGAAACGGAAATCAAAATTTGGAGATCGATGGATAGGGCGACAAGGGCCTATGCTGTGGCCCCCAAGGAGTCCAGACCTGACACCTTGTGGAGTTACATCAAAAACATTGTTTATTGACAAAAAATTCGCGACCTGAACCACTTAAAAAACAGGATTAATGAAGCAATGACAACCTTAACCGAAGAAAGGTTAGCGAATATTTGGAGAGTTGTTTATCGTTTGGACATTTGTCGAGCGACTAAGGGCGCCCATATTGAAATTTATTAATTATGTAAAAAAATTGTATAAGACGACAAATTATATTAATAAACAACATTAACTATAGTAATTCTGTTTTTCTTTAAACAATGTTGGAAACAGCACCATTATTTTATGATAAACCTGTATAATGAAACAAAATCAATTAATAGGTCTTAAAAACTATGATCATTTTTATTATCAAGGAATCAATCAAAAAAAATAAAAAAAATATAGAAATGAGACTAAAGTTAATAATTGTTTTTTTTATATTTTAGAAAAGAATGTATGTTATTTATTTAGGCAACCTAGAATCGTTAAAAAGTAGAGAAGGGAGAGAGAGAGATAGGACACAATGCCTGTAAGTAACTATGCTTGATGTATGTCACATTTTGGGGGCGTTGTGTATGTATGTTCACCTTTTCTCTTGCACACCTACGAACATACAATCGATCGTTTCCTGGTTTTCACCGGGATTATTCATTCCAATAATAATACAAGAGAGAGATAAAGAGATTTTTAATTATTTTTATTTGTTATCAAGTATTTAAATAGACATCCTCGTATACATAAAAAAATACCAGAGAATATATATAAATAATTCAAATATATTTTAATACCAATATATATAATTTCCAATATATGTAGGCAGGTATGAAATATCTGTAACATTATGAAGTTAGTCACAAATTTAAAATTTTACAATTTATATTTTTTATAGAATTTAAAATAAAAAAAAAAATTGATATACAAATTGAAATATTCTAATTTTTGATATTAATATTATTTTTTATCATAAAAGAAATTTTATTAAACATAATAAACATAAAAAGAAACGTATCAAAATTATTAATTGGTTACTAAAATCATTTTTACTATCTCGCGTGAGATAGTATTGGGATCACGAGAATTTTCGATGTTGAGATTTTGATGTTTTTATACGTTTTGAATGTTCCTCAATCATTTTTACTAAGGTTGAGAAAAATGTCTCTCTCTCTCTGTGTGTGTGTGTATGTATGTATGAAGACGAATCATGAAATTTGGTATACGGGAATTATTCAAAATTCGTATTTTCTATTAACTTTTGAGAAATGTATCTCATTACCTACAACGTTTTGATTTTTCTTCCTCTAAAGGGACCGTAAAAATAAAGATAGATGTTTGATAGTTTTTCACATGATTAAATATTATATAAAACTGCTATATATAGAATTTCAGCTTGATTGAATCGCTGAAAGTACCAGAATTAATATTTTAACACTGCAAATCACGCGCCAACACGTGACGTGATGGCATCAACAAAGAACCAAACATGAGCTTATTTAATAAATATTATTTATTAATTTTAATTTATAATTAATTAAATTTAATTTAAATATAATATATGTTAATTAATCCAATTCATTTTAAATTTTCTTTTGTTATTATTAAATATTGAAAAAATATTATGACGATTCGTGAATAAAGTTATTAATTTTGTATTTAAACATTGTGTTGTTTTGTAACAAAATTTCGAATAAATTATTATTATTAATCAATCTCGTGCAGATAGAAGCCGCCTGTCCCTCTAAGAAGATTTTTATACCGCCGGCAGCATATGATGCCGGGAACGCCTAGTTGAATATTTCTATTCAATTTCTATTATTTTTTTAAAACACAATATAATATAATAATATTTTAATAAAAAAATATTTAATTTTTAAAACTGTCTAATTAATATTTAACTTTGAAAATCAATTGTAATATTTAAATATCTATGTACATTTTACAAGTAGAAAATGAAAATAAATCCATTTTGGATATTTTGTTTTAATATTAAATTTAAGCGAAAAAGTAATTAGATATCTATTTAAAATTAAATTGAATAAGAGAAACGAGTATTAATCCAAATTGAATAATTTAAATTTAATGTTAAAAAAATGGCTTTAAATAGGATGAAGAATCTATTGAGACGAACAGTACAAGTCGATTCAAATAATTCGATTGGTCATTCAGTCAGTCTCGTCGTATTTTATTGAGTCTGTATGACACAAAATGAAATTTTATATTATATAAAATATAAAATTTATAGTATAGATTTTAGAATGTTTTTAAACCATACTTTACGGAAAAATAACGAGGTGGGATTTTTTATTTATTTATACATTTATTAAATTTATCATCAAAGAATAACATAATTTAATTTTTGCTAATTACGTACGATATCCTGATAATAGATAGCCTGAATTAATTTATTAGTCTCGTAAATTCATAAGCATTCAGGTTCCATAATACGAACAAGAAAATAATAGTTTTAATATACATATAAGCAAATCAACAATATAAACGTATCAAAATGTATTCATTTAATAGTTTTTAATTTATGTAACTATTAAGTAGTAAATGTTTTGTTTGATAAAAAGAAAGAAGCAGAGTGGGCTACTAGTAAATGGGGTCGGGGCCCTCGTTAATTGGCCCATTCTTTTGCATCGGGGCCTCCTCGTTTCCATCGGATTGATTCATAATTCTAGATTCGTAGAAAGTACTCTCTCCCTCTCTTTCTATGGATTTACTTTAATGGAAATTTGTAATTAGTATTGTTTATTTATTTCACTTGCCAATTTCTCAATAAATTTGATTTAACAAATTATAAATAAATTTATCAAATTTTACACAATTATTGTATCATCAAAATATTATAATATATTTCATTTAATCAATTGGAATAAAGAAATATTATTATTTATCAATTACTTATATAAAAATTAGAAAGAAAAAATTAAAATTAAAATTTTGATAGAGAAAATGAAAGAAAAAAAAAACAACTTAATTTTATATAAAGAAAAGATGGACAATTCAATGTACCATGAATAATTAATTGTTCGAAACAATAGAAACTTTCTTTAAATCTACCCATCCACACTACTGTATCCAATATTATATGTAAAAAGTGAAAACTAATATTTTTAGAAAACAATAAAAATAAAAGAATATTTTCTTTTTGTTTTCAAATTAAAACTTTAATAAATATTCTTGATAAATATTCAAAGCAATATATTGTGCAATAATTATTAAAGATAAGATGTAATTTACATATAACAGATTGATTAAGCTAAGACACGAAAATTTTGTAGACAAGATTACGCAAAAACTGAAATCATGAAATTTGGTATACGGACATTATTCAAAATTCGTAGTTTTCTATCAACTTTTGAGAAACGTAATTGGGTTATTACCTACAACGTTTTGATTTTTTTTTCCTCTAAAGTGACCGTAAAAATAAAGATATATGTTTGATAGTTTTCACATTATTAAAAATTGTAAACAACTGCTATATATAGAATTTCAGCTTGATTGAATCGCTGAAAGTTCCGGAATTAATTTTTTAACACTGCAAATCTCACGCGCCAACACGTGACGTGGTGCCATCAACAAAGAGCCAAACATGCGCTGATTTAATAAATATTATTTATTAATTTAAATATAATGTATGTTAATTAATCCAATTCAAATTGCGAGATAGCCGATTGGAGACACTTCAGATTTTTTCTATATTAAATAATAATATTAATAATAATGTACCCCCGAGTGGTACATTTTTTTGAAATTCACACCAGAGATAATAATTATAAAGAAAAATCGAGTTTTATTGATCACATCTCTGGGAAAAATCATATTCATTAGTTTCTCCTTAATTTAAATGTATCTATTAATGCAATAAAAAACAAATTTGGATATAACATAATTATTTTTAATTTTATTTAATTTATAATATATATGATATAAGAAGCGGTGGCTGTGACGTCACATATAAAAATAATAAAGTTTCTCAAAAAGTATTTAGTGTTTTCCAATGAATTTCACGCTATCAAATGGCCCAAATCGCATAAGTCGTTTAGGAGGAGTATGAGATACCACTGTCTTTTAAATATATAAATAATGCTTTTATTTTTTTTTTCTCAGTTCAACTTGACTTGGCTTTTTCTGAATGAGAGCTCTGCAGGTGGTCCAGAAGTCGAACCACCCCTCCCTCCTTCTCGCCTTTCTGGCACGTGGATTTGCGTATCGACCAACCATTTCTCCCCTAGCCCCTCCACCCTCACCCCCACCACCACTTCAACTTCATCCTTCGTCATCTCCCTTTGCTCAATACACATCCAGAAGCCACGTGCTCCCTCCACCATCACCCAGAGAGAATAATTAACTACCTCACTTCCACCCACTACATTACATTTTCCCTTCCATTTTCTATTATTCTAAATCAACCAACCCTTGAACTTTAGCTAATCTTGAAAGAAGAAAAATCTTAAGACAGACAATTGCCAATGTTTTCTTAAAATATTAAAATCAACTGTCAGGAAGGGAACTTTTTACTATCTTGACAAGGTTCCTGAATCATTTTCACTAAAGTTGAGAAAAATGTCTCTCTGTCTCTCTCTCTCTCTCTCTCTCTCTCTCTCTGTGTGTGTGTGTGTGTGTGTGTGTGTGTGTGTGTGTGTAGACAAGATTACGCAAAAACAGTTTGAGTTAGAATCATGAAATTTGGTACACGGGCATTATTCAAAATTTGTAGTTTACTATCAACTTTAGAGAAATGGAGCTCAACCGGAAGAGGGTCATTACCTAAAACGTTTTGATTTTTTTTCCTCTAAACTGACCGTAAAAATAAAGATATATGTTTGATAGTTTTTCCGCATGATTAAAAATTGTATAAAACTGCTATATATAGAATTTCAGCTTGATTGAATCGCTGAAAGTACCAGAATTAATATTAACACTGCAAATCACGCGCCAACACGTGACGTGCTGCCATCAACAAAGAGCCAAACATGCGCTGATTTAATAAAATTATTTATTATTTTAATTTAATTAAATTAAATTTAAATGTTATATGTTAATTAATCCAATTCAAATTTGCGAGATAGTCGTGTGGAGACAATCCAGCTTATTTATACCATAAAATAGATGAGTCAGAATGGGAGAGATGGTTATTAAGTAAGCATATTGTAAAGTATATAAAGTATGAATCTAATTCAATTAGAATCAAATAAAATGTCAGTGTCAACAGTTCTTCAATGTGCTTACGTTAGAATCTTTGTGACTTAACTAAGCAAAGTGTTGCCAAGAGACATCTTCAAACTAATGACGTTGCATTCAGAAGGTCAAACTGACATTCATACTAAAATTAGTATATAAAATATCCATTGATTTCATTAGACATTTACGCAAATTGTCATTCATATGACATTAATAATACTCATATGGACTACAATATTCAGTAAACGAATTACTTCATGTTTCAATTAGAAAAAAGAAATTACAGAACGAACAAAATGGAAGCAATAATCCAAGTTAAGGGAATGGGAGTAAATAAAGGGTCCTTAAACCAGTCGAGTACGATAGCAAAGTTGATGAGCGAAATGATTGGAATGGATTTCAAAAAAAATTGATTGGTTAGAGCATTGATTCTCAACCACTGTGCCGCGAGATTATCAAAATGTGCAAATTTTATAAATGTATAGTTCAAATTAAGAAAAAGTACTTATTTACTTTATATGTATGTAAAAAAAAAGAAAAATGTTTTTGCGATTAGGCTCTTAAACATTTTCGACTTTTTCAATATGGTTCTAAAAAAAAAGAAAAAGTAAACAGTTTTTTCAATATGGTAAATAGGTAAATAACTTGTACTCTTATCTGTTTCTTTGTGTGCCGCTAAATTTTTAAACCGTAAAAAAAGGTTGAGAATCACTGGGTTAGAGAAAGAGAATATTTTTATATTAATTTAAACAAAAATAAAATAGAATTTCAAATTTAAAGTAATTCAAATAGACTAAAACATTAACTAATATTAATTCATTTTTCCACAAAAAAAAAAAAAAAAAAAAATCTAAGAAGATGATGAAATTTTAATAAAATTTGTTTGTGATGTGATTGAATAGAATGAAAGAATGAAAGAGAAAATGAACCTTATACTTTATAAATATGTTTGAAATTTTATTTTTTTTTATTTTTAACCTGGATGTAAAATAAATCCTAAAATCAGAGGGTGTGGTATAATGGGTGTGAAAGCGTAGATGTAACTGTATGTGTACGATATCATCCCCCTTGCCGTTTCTCGCCCGGGGCTTGAATCTAAAATAGAAGGGAGGGGTTGGAGCTCAAATCAATATCGCATACTCTTCATACTTTACATAATATATATATATATATGTATATAATTTCTTAAGTTTTTCGTCTGATAACCACCTAACTACTCATCTACATTTATTTCTAAATTAAATTCAAATGTAATAATAAAAAACCTGGATAAAAATTATAAACAAAAAACAAACAAACAAAAATTAAAACCTATTCTACACTACTTTATAAATTCATTCATAATTATTCAAGTTTGGATTATTTTGATTAATATATAATCAAAAGAAAAGTATTGTTATTACTATTAATTAAATAATAATATTAGGTTAATAATCATAATGTCGAAGATAGATTACCGATTTGCTAAATGACAGGAATAAAGATGGATTGATGTTATCACAACGTAAATGTATTTTTCGTAAATATTATTCTTTCCATTTTCCGTATTTAGAATTGAGATAAATAATATGAATTATATTATTTCAATTCCTCTATTTTATTTTATATTTTAATTTTGATAACTTATTTATTTGTTATCATTTTATTTATATATAATACCACAAACCCACCAAATTCGACCAGAAATAAATCAAAAAAATAATTTCTAATAAAAATTATAGTAAATTTAACAATGTCATAAAAATTAATCGATTTTATATATATATATATGATAAAAAAATATTAAATTATAATTTTATTAAAACTTTTATTTATGCATCCATATTTATATTTAGTCCTCTTTCAAGTAAATACTATTTCCATTGCTCAAAGCACTTCTATTTGAATACCTTGAGCCCTCTTCAGAGATAGTTCACTAAGCAAGAGAAAGAACAGGGAGAAGCCTCTCCATTAACATCTTCTCGTTCTTCTTAGAATTTAATTCATTTCTTTCATATTTTAAAAGATGTAAAACATAAACATAGCTATATACAAGGTGTAGAAGTATGAAACCGGAATTTTCCTATAGATTGTGCTATCACTTTAAAGACCATAAGACCGCTTCTGTAGCGCCATCTTCTCCCTCTAACAGCTGCCAAAGTTTGTCAACACACAATAACCTAAATTTCATACACCGGTATATTTTTCTATAACCTCAAACAAGTCGAGTTTTGTGCATACGAACTATGATTTGGGACAGCATTGGTTATCTGCTATCATTTGAAGAAAACTGCAGCAGAATAGCATAGAATGCTTGTCGAAGCATACTCTTGACAAAACTCAATGCTTTGAGTGGTTTAAAAAAATTTCAAAGTGGTGATTTTGACGTGAGAAACGAGGAGCGTGGGAAACCACCAAAAAAGGGTATAATATATTACGAACTTCTAAAACCTGGCGAAACCGTTAACACTGATCGCTACCAACAATAAATGATCGATTTGAATCGAGCAATATGTGATATGCAAAAAGGTAACGTAAAGTTATTTTGCTTCATTATAATGTCCCCTCACACACAGCAAAACGTGTCACGGATACGATCGAGGCGTTCAATTGTGCAGTGCGCATGCGGCTTATTCTCCAGACTTGGCTCCGTCTGATTACCATCTATTCTATTTGCATCATTGGGACACGAACAACACTTTGATACCTATGAAAATGTTCGAAAATGGCTCGACAACTGGTTCGCTTCAAAGAAAGAATTGTTTTTTGGCGTGGTATTAATAACCTGCCGAAGAGGTAAAAAAAAAATGATTATTTTGAATAAAATATTTTTTATAATCTTCAAATAGCAGACGAGCAAATTTTCCAAAAAAAAATCCGGTTTCATACTTCTGTACATGGTAGCTGAATTTGTGAACATTATTAGTTCAGAACGAGTCTGTTATTTGAATTTCCTTGTGATAAATGTCCAATTATTTTATATATCAATTTTTTACAACTTTAAAATCATTTAAAACATTAATAAAAAATATCTATTTAGTTTTCTTGAAAAATATAAGTTACAATAATTAATATAAAAAAAACTTTTCTTTACTAATAGAATAATTTATGTTTTTAAATTTGTTAAAATTTTTCATTTTGTATTTAGTTTTTTTATGCATAGGAACTGTTTAAGAGAATATTCTAACAAATAATAGGATAATAGAAATTATCATTTTTAAATTTCAATTATTATTATAAGAATAATCCACTTTTGATATATATTATAAGTAATTTGGAAAAATTTCAAAGAATAAAATTATTTTAATGATGGTTACGTTTGTCATTGTATAATGAGTGAATTGGGTTGCTTGCATTGCAGGAGCTTTAGGGCTTGTTTGGATGCTAATTGTCTATTAACCTGCATCCCTTCCCTTCCATCTCCTATATATATATATATATTCTTATTGAATATCCGAGATGGATTGCATTTCATTTAAAATTATTAGTTTGATTCCAATTATACATATTATTATATATGAGGTTGGTTCAAAAGAAAAGGTGTGAATTTTGAATTATTTCGAAAAGTATTAATTTATTCGTCAATATCCACTTTGTCCCCTTCAAAGTAATTCCCCTCAGATATAATGCACATATGTCAGCGCTTCCTCCAATCCAATCGTCGAAGCACTTTTGAAATGCGCTTTTCGGTATCTGTGGCAAAATGCTTTTCTATCATTGGTTCTTCAGTTATAGGAATAGGAAAAAGTCACAGGGAGCCAAATCTGGTGAATACGGTGGTTGATGCATGATTACGGTGTTGTTTTTGGCCTAAAAATCACAAACAAGCATTGATGTGTGAGCTGGTCCATTATCGTGAAACAGATAATTCCAAGATTTGTTTTTCCACAATTCCGATCGTTTGAGCCGTATTGCTTAACGCAAACGTTGCATAACTTCATTGTAGTATTCCTTATTAATAGTACGACATGTTGGCAAGAAGTCATGATGTACTACGCTATTGTAATCGAAGAAAACAGTGAGCAAATGCTCATCGTCATCAACATCTCGGCCTTTTGCAAAGCGCTTGTACCACTTATAAACATTTTTTGAGTCAAAGTAGACGCGCCGAATTCTACTAATCCAAAATGGCTGATAATGTCTACATATGAGCAAGATATGTGTACCAACATCACAAAAAATTTCGATAATCGAATATACACAGAAGACGAAAATTCAAAATTCACCTTTTTCTTTTGAACGAACCTCGTATGTATAAAAAAACATAATAACGTTCTCTATTATCATTTGATTGATTTAGCTTTCATTGTCAGTTGATGATTTTTTTAAAAAACAAAATATCAACTATTTACTTTTATAAATAATATTATTTAAAATACTTATAAGGAGAAATCTAAAAATCATTCGATATATTTTTTTGAATTTAAATATTGTATTGATTATATGGAGGATCATTTGATATTTTTTGAATTTTCCAAATAATAACTTTCAATGCAGCACTGATCATGTCAACTGTTATCTATTACAATGTTGAACAAGTTGCATCATTTCATTGGTGTTTGACAACCTTGGAATACCCATAAACGAACATAATTTCAATTTCATATGCTCGCTCATCATTCATTTATATTAACCTGAAAGTATTTCCTAGTTTGAAACTTAAAGAAATGACTTCACGGTTAGTAATTGGAGATTATGTGTATTTATTTATTGTCACACATAAATTAAATAAAACAATTTACTCCAAATTGGAAATTAGTCTTTTCATATTGTAGTTGGTAGCTCAGTGATTCTCAACCACTGTGCCGCGGCACTTTTGTGTGCCGCCAAATTTTTTAACCGTTAAAAGTGTGCCGCGGTAAAATAAAGGTTGAGAATCACTGTGGTAGCTGAAAGTTTTGGAATTTACTAACTTATCAAACTGTTCAAGTATTATTCTTTTAGAAAAATCAAATTCTATTATTATATATCACAAATTTTCGGTTGATAGAAATTTTTTTCCTGTGAATTCTGACATTAAGAAAAAATAATAAGAAATGTGTGTAAATGTGTGTATATTGATATTGTAATATACATTTATTGTACTTACAAATAATTAAGATGACATTTAGATATATAGATCAAAATTGTAGTATAAAGAAAAACTTACCTGAAACAAAAAGAAAACAAAACAATTAGAACATTTCATACAATACTTAATTTTTTATATTTAAATAAATAAGAATATAAATATAATTGAATTTTGTAAAAGAATTGTCCGATCATGTACTATCTAAATAGTAGTATTAATATATATTTCAAAATGCAATTTGTCTCTGAATTGCTTTTCTCTGTTGTATCTTCTATCAGTTTAAAAATTTTGCCTATCGATTGCTTTTCCACAATTTATCAATAACTCTGTAATGCAGCGTTTTCCAACCTGTGGGGGGCGCGAGACTGTTGCAAGGGGGACGAGAAGTTATTAGAACAATTCCAAGTGCCCGCAAAGTTTTGAAAATTTTCGATTTTTTTTCAATATGGTTCTAAAAAAAAATTGTCAGATGATTTTGCGATGCTAAATCAGAAGGGAGGAGGGGGGGCAAGAATTTTTTTTAACAAAAGGGAGACGCCGGTACAGAAAGGTTGGAAACCACTGCTGTAATGACTCGAGAGCTATTTAGCTATTTAGAATTATTTTTTAATCTTATGATTTTAATAAAATAATTAATATATATATATATATAATTGAATAGCATATCAATTGAAATTATTATGGTATGGTATTATTAATTGATTAACAAAAAATCAAGAAAGAATAGAAAATAAAATAAGACAATTGAAAAATTCAAAGTGTTGTTTTAGTTTAAAATGAAACCAGGCGAGGTATATATATATATATATATATATATATATATATGTGTGTTTAAGTTTCAGACCGATCTCATTTAATTTAAGAACAACTCGACCTATTTAAATTAGAACCGATTAAAATTTACTTACGTAAGCCCCCCCTCTCTCTCTCTCTATGACATACATTAATAAATAGTATTATAAGGAAATTAATGTATACAAATATACATATAACAATAAAATCAAAAATAGAATAGAGGAGGAACACTTATATAAATCTATTAATTTATATAAAGTTTATATATGAAACTAAATCCAAAGAAATTGTAACATAAATAATCGCCAAAACCTGTTGGTTTTCATTAATCATTAATCGCAATATTAATAAGATTTTAATTAATTTATTGCCAAAATTTTAAGTATTGAATAATTAATAAACAATTAATATGAATAGATTCAAAGTTTAAATATTTCATATTATAAATTAAAAAGTATCAAAAAAAATTATATTTTTAAAACTTGAATTAAAATGACTAAATTATATTATCTTGATTTTTATTTTTAGTTTAATTACTCAATTATTAATTATTATTATATTTTAAGTGAAATATTTTCCGACATTGAATATAAAATTAATACTTTGTAAACTACCACTTCCGGTTTCCGGGTATACAGCAATGAATGCTACTGATGCATTAAGTAAAAATTTTTTAACAAAATCTGTTGAGCCGTTCAAGCTATACACGTCTATACGAACTCACTATGGACAGACGGACAGGCGGACAGACATCATTCTAAAAATACTTTATTCAGTTAACAAAATGCATGATTCGTGGAGATTTGTAAAAATCTCCATATGAGAAATTTGGTGTGAAAACAATACCTTCCCCCTTTTTAAAATATATTAAAATAAGGAATTAAGAGATTGAAAACCTAGTCCCCTCTGGTTGTGGTGGTGGAGATGATGATGATAGTAAAGAGACCCATGTTATTATACTATACTTGAAAATACTTTAAATAATTGATGTCACTGAATTGTTAATTTTTGAGAAACAACCCCCTTTCTCTCTCTCTCTCTTTCTTTGACATTATTATAATCTAACTTCCGATTTTAAATTCGATTCTTCTTTGAAAGGGACAAAACTATCCAAGGATAAAAAAAAATATTTTCGAATTCATATTTAATTTCACTTATATTTAATAAATATAAATGGATAATACGTTTAACTATAATATAATAAGAAATAATAATAATTTTATTTTTAAAAAAATAAATGTATAATATGTATTTATATAACTTATAATGTATAATAAACTTTTTATTTGTTCAATAATTTATAATATTATACTTTCCTAAATATCTGTTCAATATATATAAAGAAAAAGTAAGCGATGATATCCCGATAAAAATGGAAATGGTATGGATGGATGGTTGCACGTGTCGTTTTCGTCGATAAGTTCTCCTTGAGATGTCGTTAAAGAAGAAAGAAGAGGAGAAGGTGAAGGAGCACGAGGATAAAGTGTTGTTCGTGGTAGAGGTGGTGGGGAGAGGGATGGAGGAAGAATCTTGAAGGAGGATCATCGAAAAGGATGAATCCTTTTTTTTTAGAGCGGTTAATTTTAGAAAGTATCTCGATGATGAAAAGCAACGCTTCTAACAACCAAAACACCAAGAATCTCAATTGAGAATAATATATATATATATATAATTTCCTATGTATGTATGTATGTATGTATGAAATGTCTGGAACATTATGAAGTTAGTTACATTTTTAGAATTTTACAATTTACATTTTTTATAGAATTTAAAATAAAATAAGCTGGAATGTCTCCATTCGACTATCTCGCAAATTTGAAATGGATTAAATAACATATATTACATTTAACTTAAATTTAATTAATTATAAATTAAAATTAATAAATAATATTTATTAAATCAGGGCATGTTTGGCTCTTTGTTGATGGCACCATGTCACGTGTTGGCGCGTGATTTGCAGTGTTAAAAAATTAATTCAGGTACTTTCAGCGATTCAATCAAGCTGAAATTCTATATATAGCAGTTTTATACAATTTTTAATGATGTGGAAAAATTATCAAACATATATCTTTATTTTTACGGTCCCTTTAGAGGAAAAAAATCAAAACGTTGTAAGTAATGACCCCCTTCCGGTTGAGCTACATTTCTCAAAAGTCGATAGTAAACTAGAAATTTTGAATAATGCCCATGTAGCAAATTTCATGATTTTAGCTGAAACCGTTTTTGCGTAATCTTGTCCCCCCCACACACGTATATATATATATATATATATATATATATACACTCAACCTTAATGAAAATGATTCGGGAACCTTCAAAACGTTTAAAAACATCAAAATCTCAACATCGAAAATTTTTGGGATCGCAATACTATCTCTGGCGAGATAGTAAAAAAATTTGAAATACAAATTGAAATATTCTAATTTTTGATATTAATATTATTTTTTTATTATAAAAGAGATTTTATTAAACAATTAAATATAGAAAAAAAATATTTCGACGATTTGTGAATAAAGTTATTAATTTTATATTTAAACATTGTGTTGTTTTGTAACAAAATTTCGAATAAATTATTATTATTAATCAATCTCGTGCAGATAGAAGCCGCCTGTCCCTCTAAGAAGAACGGCTAGTTAGGTATATAAAATAATAGACAAAGTAAATTACTGATAACAATATTTAACATTTAACACAAAAATGTCATCAGGACATGAATGGAATTCGTTATATTAAGAGAAGAAATGATTTAAAAATAAATGAAAGAGAAAATAAATTGTATATTTTTTCATTTATTTATTATATATTTGAATGTAAATGAAACTGAAGACTATTCAAGTTAAATAATTCCTTTTTTCCCCATTTTTATGATTTAATTGTTTTTTATAATGATAATTAAAATTAATAAATTAAATCATGAACCGAAACTTTGACTTTTTGTCAAAAACGAGATTTTCATTTATTACCTTCATTTCCTGCATATAAACATATATTTTAATCAGCAAATATGATTATACATCTTTCGGAAATATATATATAATGGTATGGACTTGATGAAAAAAATTGATGATGAGAATAATGAAGTGAAAAAACAGTAAAGCAATTGCGATCCGAAATGTCAAGGCATTATGCATGCATTAAAGGAAGTGAGAGAGAGAATAAAAAGAAAGAGAGAATCTTCCTTCTCTTTTTCTCTCTCCCTGTTAATTGGAATCTGTAGCATTGATTTCATCCACTTAACGGGAATTGGCTGAATGAATAAAAAAAAAAAAAAAATGAAAACAGTTATTATAGAGTTATGATTATTCTAATGTCCTAATGCTCTATTAATTAAATGAGCCCGAAAATGATTTTTTTATAATTTCACCCCTTTCGCCCCACCCCACTATAAAAATATCATTAGTAAGTTTTTTTTAGATTAAAAAAAATAAGGTGGAGTATCTCCACTCGACTATCTCGCAATTTAAATTGGATTAATTAACATATATTATATTTAAATTAAATTAAATTAATTATAAATTAAAATTAATAAATAATATTTATTAAATCAGCGCATGTTTGTTGATGGCATCACATCACGTGTTGGCGCGTGATTTGCAGTGTTAAAAAATTAATTCCGGTACTTTCAGCGATTCCATCACGCTGAATTTCTATATATAGCAGTTTTATACAATTTTTAATCATTTTGAAAAATTATCAAACATATCTTTATTTTTACGGTCACTTTAGAGGAAAAAAATCAAAACGTTGTAGGTTATGACCCTCTTCCGGTTGAGCTACATTTCTCAAAAGTTGATACAAAACTACGAATTTTGAATAATTCCCGTATACCAATTTTCATTATTCTAGCTCAAACCGTTTTTGCGTAATCTTGCCCCCCCCCCCCACACGTATATATATATATACTCAACCTTAGTGAAAATGATTCACGAACCTTCAAAACGTATAAAAACATCAAAATCTCAAAATCGAAAATTTTTGTTATCGCAATACTATCTCTGGCGAGATAGAAAAAATCAAGGAATAGAAAAACAACTCTTGGATTAATATATTACAAATATAGCTATATACGAGTATACAGATAGATATAATTCTTATAGTTATACTATTTTTTCTTTGATTGTATAAGGAAAAAGGAAACGATATGATTTTAAATGATAAGAATGTGACCAAATGAGAAGAGTGATTGGAGGAAGAGGAAGAAGAGGTGGTGGTAATGGAATATAATATATAATAATATATCTTGAAAGTTTATAGAAATCTTAGTGAAAAAACTATCATACATTATTTAGAAAAGAATTCCATATTGAAATGGGAATATTAAATGATCAGAAACTATTTATTTTACTTATTTCTTATTATTTAGAAAAATTAATAATATTATTATAAAATCTATAAAACTACATGAGTGACTATGTAGTGTGAGTGAACTTTTTTTTTGTTTTTGTAAAAACATAACATAAGAAGAAATGCGTCACGGAAGGTTACGAAGAGCAAGACACGTGGTTCGAATAGGCAAAGAAAGGTTAACGAAAATAAGACACCATTAGAGGATAGGCTGTCAAGAAATTTAAAAAATTGTGAAGAAACACAAATAGACGAATAGATAAATTAAAATGAAAACATAATTATATATACTTATTTTTATTTTTTTTTTTAAACCTCTGACTTTTGTACGTCCTATGCAAGGACAACGCCTATCAACCGACTTGGTTATATCAATTAGGTGTCCTATGATCAGTAGAACGGGTCCAACCAACCTTTACCTTGATTTTCTGGATCGAAGGCGCTATCAAGTAACTTTCTTAATTTTGATCCAGGAGGCTGGGTTAACTTCGTCCCAAAGTCCCTAGCTAGAGAAATTCCCTTGCCAGGTCCGGGACTTGAACTCGTGACCACGAGAATGTAAGTCAGCTACGCTACCTCCCACCATGTGGCGCCTTCTATACTTTTTAAAAGATAAGTTAAATATTTAATAATATTAATTATAATTAACGACTTTTTTATACAGAACATAGCATAATGCAATTGAAATTAAATTCAATTGATTTGTTGGAATCTAAAAATTCTTCTATAAATCAAAATATCATTACTAAATAATTAAATTTCAAAATTATAAAAATTATCTATTGCTGATTAAATAAATCATTTGTTGGTTTATGAGTGATGCATGAGTGGGTGGTGAGGGATTAAAGGAATGAGAGGGGGGATGGAAGGAGGGAGGATTCAAGGTGATGTTTTGAAGAAGGCGAGATTGGTTTCTGTCATCATCGTCGTCAAATATTCTCAATGTCGTATGAATAGAATGATTATTAAAAAAGAAGCATTCGTCAATTAATTATATAAGAATTTATGAATATCAACAACTCAAATGATTATAAATTTATAATAATTATCGTTCGTCTTAAGAAATTTTTCATTTATTAATTTATTAATTGTTTATCCCTTAATTTTCATTTTCATTTTGTTTTTTATTTATCATTTTTGTATCTTTATATTTTTAACAAGGCCATCTTATCAATTTAAGGATATTCTATTATAGATAACAAAAATATTAAAGAAAACATTAAAAATAAAATATATCCATATTTTATAAAAATAAATATTTTTATTTATGAACATTAAGAGTGACGTATTTGTGATTTATCCATAATAATAATAATAATAATAATAATATATTTAATATTCTATTGCTAAATACGAGACATTCACATTCTTTCAAGTATCTCTTTTAAAGTTTTTCCAATTTTTCAAGAGATTAAAAATGTATATAAAAATCGGATGTATTAAGGGAAAAAATCCGATTATTTAGGGAACCGCAAACTAGAAAAGTTTGGGAACCTCTGTGTTAACATATAAAATAAACTTTAATAAATATTTTTTTAGAAAATATTTGGTTGCATATAGTATCACATTATGAAAAATTGGTTTGACCTAAACACATCCTAAATACAATAAAATACAATAAAAAACAGAAATGAAATGTTCACTTCTTCTATAATTGTGGGAGATCTCGACAGTTTCCAACGGGATGTCAAGTGTAATTCAGAACAATCGATTTTCTAAGTAGAAACCAGTACAATCAAAAGATTAACGAATTAACTCTGTCGAGATGTCCTTAAAATATATTAATATATTTAATTGTTCAAATATATAATTTAATATTATTTAATTTATAAAGATTCATCTCTTTTCTTTACATTAAAATTATAAAGTATTAATAATATATAATATATACATTTTTTTAAATTTTTTTGTAAATAATATATATTTACGAGGTGTGCCTAAAAATTTCGGTGAATGGTCTGATAAAAAGATTAAAAAGAGAATGATAATTGTAAATACCTTTATTAACCTTCAAAATACTGTCCACTTGCCACAACCCACTTCTGACTACGTTCGTTTAACGCTTGAAAACTGTTGAAGTCTTGACATGGAATCGTTCTCAGAGTAGCCGTCACAACGTTCAGGCTGGTAATCCACAAGCACGACACCAGAAAACACTGAACGTGTACGAGTGATGCTAAAAAAAGATCGGCGATTGACTCTGCGACTAATAGCCGGAGAATTGGGTATTAGCAAAGATACAAAAAGTATTTTCTGGTGTCCTGCTTGTGGATTGCCGTTCTGAACGTTGTGCCGGCTATTCTGAGAAAGATTACACATCAAGACTTCTCCAACAGTTTTCAAGCGTTATACGAACGTTGTCAGAAGTGTGATGTGGCTAGTAGAGTATTTTGAAGGTTAATAATCGTATTTACAATTAACATTCTCTTTTTAATCTTTTTATCAGACCATTCACCTAACTTTTTAGACACACCTCGTATATTTGGTTCCCATATAGAAACATAAATTTAACCTAACATAATTATATATATTTTAAGATAGTAGTATGATGATTAGGTTGAAAATATGTCTCGAAAGAGGCCTTTTATAAATTCTCATTACGTTCATATCATTAAATATACATATTTAAACGAAATGTATACTTTCCAAATTAAAATAAATAAAATGTGTATGGTTTAATAAATCAAATGGATAATCTAAAAATAAGTGTATTCTTCACTAAGGTTTCAAAGCATAAAGCAACTTAACCTCGTATTATTATTATATTTATTTATTTAAATAATTCAAGTAAAATCATTGTTCATCTATTATATCCAGCACAATCTATCATTTCTACAAGATTTCATTGCTTTTTTTAAAATTTCTTCATACAAGGTGACTTTGTAAAAAGGTGCTTTGCTGTAATATGATAAGATAAGTAACTCTGTTTTATTATGAACTTCAAATGAAACATAAACATCGAATGATCTTACTTATAATTTATTAATACAAGAATACTATTCATTAATATTAAGTTGAAATTCAATTATTTTTCAACAAATTAAATATTATATTATTATTATTATTATTATAAAAAAACTCAATGAAGTATTATTTAAAAATAAAATTAATAAATTTAAATTATTTTATATACATACAATAGTTGATAAAATAAAATTTTAAATATTTACAATTAATGAATTTAATAAAATGTATTATGTACTTGCATAGTTTTAGATATTCAATTCATTAATTAATCAATCATCGAAATGCATGGATTATTTATTATCCTAAATAAAATTTTAATCTTTATAATGTATGGATTAGTCAAGAACGTTATCAAAGTATCATAGTCATCCAAAATATTCTCCGTATAACTATACTTGATTAATTAATATTTTTTTCCCCCGCAAATATACTAAAGTTTTAAAAATAGATGATATCATAAATTAAAAATGTTTTATTTTGTTGATATCGCATAGCATAATAATAATAGGTGCTTGCATGTATTTTGATCGGCGACATTTATTGATTAAGATGCAAAGTATCAATGCAAACAAGCTAATTTAATGACATTACGAATCGTTTTAACATCGCAATTTCTTTGGCAAAAAAAGAAAAGTTTTCTGGGGATGAAATGTGAATTTAGTACGATAATCCCAAATAATAATGAATTAGCCCAGAAGAGCCATCCACATGGTCAGTAAGTAAGCAGAATATTCATAATCATAAAGTTTTGCTGTGTTTATGGTGGGATCAACAAAGGGTATTGTATTATGAGCCGCTAAAACCTAATGAAACTGTAACTGCGGATGTCTACCGACGTCAACTGAACAAATTGAACGATGTATTGTTGCAAAAAAGATCATCAATAGCGAGTAATAGACACAAAGTTATCCTTTTGCATGACACACCTTTTGAACGATACATTATTGCAGCTCGAATGGAGAGTTTTGCCGCACCCAGCATACTCACCAGACAAAGCGCATTTTAATTGCTTCTTGTTCAGATCGATGCAGTAAACCAACATCTTTCTTTCGACACGGTATCTCCATGTTGCAAAAGTAAAAGTGTGTGTGAGTTTTAGAAAATTATGGAAAATATTTTGATTAATATATATTATATATCAATTTTTCTGAATAAATGAAGGGAATATTATTATTGTTTAATAAATACACACACCCATCTCCTAAAGTTATTGTATTTAATTAGTTTTATAGTCATATAGAAACAAACCAGGACATAAATATATAATAAATAAACATTATAGTTATAAAATACATTGGTTTTAATTATACATAAAATAAATATATCTTATTATTAATTAAATGATTTTTGATTAGATAGTGAATTTGATAAGAATTAGAGAAGAGAATCGTATACCACGTATTAGCTAATGTCCTTGAATTTTTGTAGATTGCTATAATTAACCTGACCAAATTTTATAAAACAATACCGAATAATAAAATATAATCTAAATAAGTAAATAGGCAACGATTTATTTTCATTATGAATAAAATTTACCTTGTGAAGGAACAAAAGGACTAACACGAACTGTTATATATATATATTAAAGATAATAAAAGAATTTGAAATTAAAACATAAAAAATGTTAGGTCATTGGAGAATAAGTCATTTATACTATTCATGGATCAAGTTTGAAATACAAATTTTAAAATGTATATTAACAATTAATATTTGTCGAAAAAATAGGAAAACTTGAAAATATAATGCAAAAAAAGATAATTTTATTATTATTATTATTAGTATATATCTATTTGGTAATAATAATAATAATAATTTTGTGTATAATAGTGAAAGATATAAATGTTTTATTGTTGTAAAATATACCAGATTAATATATGTACTGTGATCTAATGATGGAAATCAATGTCTAATTTATTAAAATTTCAGAAAATAAATAGATAAAAAAATATATAGAACTCTTGATTGTCATTTTGCAGGAAAAAAGTAATGCACGAATTGGAAAATTAATAGATTTGAGATAAAATATACATAACATGAAAATGCATGAGTTACAAGAGAGAGAGAGAAGAGAGACAAAGAAATCAATCTTCTTTCATCATTGCTCACTGATGGAAGAAGGGAAAAGGAATAAACGAGGGTGTACACAAGCGTATTTGTGTGTATGGTAGGGTGGACTCAAGTGAGAGAGAGTTATAAAGTTACTGAGGAATAACGACATCGTGTCTCCCTCTTTGTATGAGTCTGCCTACATTTATTATACGTGTGACTGAATTTGATGATACAACGATTCAATATCTAAGAATAAATATAATTATAATAACTAAATGCTCATTAATAAGGTTACACTTCGAGCGATAGATTGAGTACCAAAACATCTGATTTGGTTTAGTAATTAGAAAGTTATTAAGGGAATCGTTTACAATGAGGTACTACTAGTTGGTCAGGCGATTACTTCACAATTCTACTGCAAACAGCTAGAGAAATTACACCAGACAATTGTAAGAGAATGGCCCAAATTGTCTTCCATCATGACAACGCCAGGTCACACACTTCTACAATAACCCATCAAAGATAGCAAGTTTTAATGCACCCTCCATATAGTCCTGACATAGCTCCCAGTGACTATCACTAATTCTGATCTCTTTAAAACTCTCTTCATTAAATTAAACTGGATTCAAAAGAAACCTGCAAAAAGTACTTGATTCAGTTTTTCAAGCAGAAACGGGTGAAATTCGTTGCTGATATTATTATAGTTAATCCAGAAAAATGACGAAACATAGTCAATAATAATAATAATACCTTCCCTTCCAATCGTCGGTCGGTAAAAATCCTCTGAGAGAAAAAAAATGTTAATTTCTGTTGGAATAATTGTTATATTTGGTCACAACATGCCAAGTAAATATCACCCCATTCCCTTTAAAGGGGGGGGGGGAGTATAAAGAAAATTTAATAAAATATTTATTGAAGATTTCATATTGATCTACTCTTATTTTTTTTTTTTTAATTATATTTATATAAATATCAGTTAATAATTTTAGAAAGTTTTTTTTTTTTTAATTTTCTATTAATTTTTTTTTTCTTATAAATAATTTATTCCTTTTCATTTATATTTGTAGTGTACTTTTATATTGAAATAATAATTAAAAGAAAGTCGACATAGAATTCGAATAAATGAAATAAATAATATTAAAATTAATAATAAACATATATAAATACAAATGAGAATAGAGCGGAGGAGGAGAGGGGGGAAAAGAAGAAGAAGGAGGAAGAAAAGTAGCAGAGAAGAGAATCTACTTTCATTTGAAAATGCTACTTAAGAAAGTGTTTGGGAATTAACTTTCACCTACTATCTATTATTTCCAAGGGCATGTAAAAACAGACAATAATAGACAATGGAATCATAACACTTCACTTGTTTTAACACACAAGCATACACACACACACCAACTAATATATTTTCAAATATACATTATATATATTCCAAATGCCTAATATTATATATTATTATAATCATCATCCACCTATTTATAATAGTACTTTAAAAATTATTCCTTATGAATTTTGAAGATTAAGATTATTATTTAAAATAAATAAACGACAAAATCTATGAAACAATTTCAAATAATTTAAAAGAACATAAATTAAAAAAAAAACAAAATAGTCATAAAACATATATATATAATTTTTGCTAGTATAATAAGATAAGATATATCAATTATTATTTGTATTTTTTTCTCGAAACAGAAATAACTATATAAATTATTATAAAAT
Source organism: Labia minor (assembly GCA_963082975.1). Taxonomy (NCBI): domain Eukaryota; kingdom Metazoa; phylum Arthropoda; class Insecta; order Dermaptera; family Spongiphoridae; genus Labia; species Labia minor. Next base: position 7,539,121 of record OY720347.1, on the reverse strand, counting down.
AGATAGAAAATTAAAATAAAGAAAAGTATAAAAGTTCAATTCTCGATTATTTGGTTCTAGTACCAATCCTAAAAATTATTTTTTAAGTTAGAATGTGGAATTAGTTATGAAGTTGAGAAAATATTAAACATATATATAATCTGGATGTTATAAATTTATTTTATAAATTCTTAAATCTTTTGACGAATCACATGTGATTTCGTTTGTAAATATTTTATCTTTATATATATAAACAGCCTAAATTAACAAAAAGGAAAAAAAAGTAATTAAAAAATATTCATCAACAAGATAGACTGCTATACGGAGATATCTTTTTGCACCAAATCCATCTTATTAAAAATAAAAAAATAATTTTCTCCCTCGTCTTTAAATCTGTGTGACTTTCAGCTAAAAGTATTTATTTATTATAAAAAAAATGTTTATTTAAAATCACATAGAATTCATATGGTAGCCCCGTATGGGAATAGGGATGATTTTCAAAGGACAGTTGGATATTGTTATCTGAATGAACGGTTTCCTTATCCACCCTACTTAATTTTTTTTTACTTTAAAACGACTATTCAATGGAGAAAAAAAGAAATAAAAAAAGAATCTAAGTTTATTAAAAAAAAACGTTCAATATTAGGAATAAATATGAAAAAGATTGTCCAATAATAAGAAAATAGCGCAAGTTTCTTTGTTGTTGTTCTTTTAATTGCTTTAGAAAGGAGTTCAAAGATCCGGTCGGTTTCAAATCGACATATAGAGCAGAGGATAATTAGTATGGTATTAATATAATGGAGAAAAAAAAGTAAAAACAAAGTATAAGTGGGGGTGGGGGAGAGAGGAGAAAGGAAAGAATACAAAGAAGAAAAGCAGAGCAAAGTGACTTTAATGGTTGGTTAACAGAGTGAATTAAATCGTGAATCGAAGAGGTTTTATCCTGATGAATGCCGGAAGTTTTGGTCCAATCACACTTTGCATAAGTGAAAGAATATTATTATTATTATTATTTATGTAATTGGAGAGTAAACGGTTGGTGGTTAGATGAGATATTTTGGGAAAAGGAAGAGGGGAGGTTGGTCCTTGACCTGGGTGGGGCAGCCATTCCGGGGGTCCCGGCTGCAGCCCAGCAGCAGCAGCCCCTCGTAAATATCGATCCCCTTCCTTCTTTGATGCCTCCTGCTTGCACACATCCCCACCGGGCTAGCTACATCCTATGAAATATGACATCAACTACCTCCTCTTAATACCAAAAAACCAAAAAAAAAAAAAAAAAAAGAAAAAGAAAAAGAAAAAAAAAAGAAAAGAAAAATGAAAAAAGAAAAAAAAAATCAGTTGAATTTGATATGAATAAGAAAAAAAACAACCGTTTCGCTTCATACCTGCTAAAATGATTTAAACATACAATATTTTATTATATTATAAAAACAAATATTTTTATTGTAAATAATAGTAGAAATTTGAAATTATTATTTTTTGAGAAATTGTGCCCAAATAATATAATACATTTATGGATGTCGTTTTCTTTTGGTGTACCATTCGATGAAAATTTGTAGTCTAATGTAACCAATCAACGATGGATATTAGTATTTCCAATTTGTATAAAATTCCAATCCACCACATGACACATCTTTCAATGGATTAATAAATGAATATTTAAAATTAAAAAAAAAACTTGATAGAATAGAATTATGTTAGTGAAGTTGTAACATATAAAACAGATAAACAAATTAACAGATTAACAGAGTAACAGTTAAAAATTCGTTATGATTCGTCTTATATAAATTATATGGAAACATTTTTTTTTTAAATAAAAATAGTAATAATAATATATAAAATGTCATACTTCGAGCAAAGTTATTTTTTGTTTAAGGCCAGTAAGTAATAATTGATAATTTCATTTCATTTCTTCATTTGAGGAATATTATAGAAAAATTTCTAATAACAGTTTTTAATCGTCATGAGATGACCAATTTAAGTGAAATGTTTCATTTGACATTTATGCATGAATTTTAATAAAAACAAAATATTTACTCGTTATTGGATGTACTACTACTACTACTACTACTACTACTACTACTACTAGTATCCCAATCATTAGATTTAATTAAAAATCAATTAATCAATGAAAGATTAGACTGAATTTACAAATACTTATTTAAATTCAATTGATATAATTTAATGTATAAATCTGTTTAGTTAAGTGCGATATGATCTGATAACATTCATTAAATGATTTTTATTTATATATAAGAACTAATATCCTTGACGTGATATTCGTATAAATTATTACTTATTATTATTTAAGACTAATAAATTAAACAAAAAAAAAAAAAAAAATTATTTACAGGACATTATATCAATATTTGAAATAGAAAGATAAATGCATTTATGAATTTGTTTTAAAATTGTAAATTGAAACGACAAGGTCTATGTATACGTGTACGTGATATTTCTGATGTGTTACGTGATTATCAAAAGACGGAAAAAAACCTTGACAACATTTTTACACTCTATTTGAATGAGATAGAAAAAAGATTTATATAGATAGATAGTTAAAAAAAATATATATTTAAATATTTAAATTTTAGATTAACTAAATTTTTAAATACCATAGCATATAAAATTTATTTAATTAGAAAAATGGAATATAATCGAGAGGTATATTTAAATTGAATATAAAAATAAAAAATAAAAATAAAATATTAAATATTAGCAATAACATTAATTTTCGCTAAAAATTTAAATTGTTTGTGAACGAAATATGAAAAAATAATAAATTAATAATAATAATAATAATAAAGAATTATTAACTATTCAATGTGAAATATTAATTGTAATTTGTAACGCGAATTTATTAGATATTACTCAGTTCAATTTTATATTTTTAGTGAAGAATTTGACCATAAAAACATTGAAGAAATGATGATAATAAAAACAATTTTTATCTTCTCCCTACTTTTGCTTTACTAAAAGAAGAGAAAGTATATCAAAATCAATTATATTAATAGGAATAATAAAAAAAAAAAATTACGTAATTATTATTGAACCTTGAAAATAAAATCACTAGATTTAGGCCTATTCAAATTATTCCGACAAATTTTTCATTGAACTACAAGGTCTGAAAACAAATTGAGAAGGAAGGCCCCCAATCCAAAATTAGAGCCAAGGTCTACGTGGGGTAATTAGTTGAAAAGCGTTAAAACATGCAACGAGCAACGAGCAACGAATAGCAAGCGAGCCTTGAGAGAAGTGAACAGAGCAGCGCATCTCTTAACTTCTTCCTTTTCCTTCCTCCTCCTCGTAATACACACATAACATTGAAATATGCAACAAAAATAATAAAATCGAACAATATTAAAAAAATTAAACTACCTTATTAATTAATTTTTATGAAAAGTGCTCTTTTTTACTATCTCGTTAGAGATAATATTGCGATCACGAAAATTTTCGATGTCGAGATTTTGATGTTCTTAAAGTTTTGAAGGTTCCTGAATCATTTTCACTAAGGTTGAGAAAAATGTCTGTCTGACTATATATATATGTGGACAAGATTACGCAAAAACGGTTTGAGCTAGAATCATGAAATTTGGTATACGGGAATTATTCAAAATTCGTAGTTTTCTATCAACTATTGAGAAATGTAGCTCAACCGGAAGTGGCTCATTACCTACAACGTTTTGATTTTTTATCCTCTAAAGTGACCGTAAAAATAAAGATATATGTTTGATAGTTTTTCACATGATTAAAAATTGTATAAAACTGCTATATATAGAATTTCAGCTTGATTGAATCGCTGAAAGTACCGGAATTATAATTTTTTAACACTGCAAATCACGCGCCAACACGTGACATGGTGCCATCAACAAAGAGCCAAACATGCCCTGATTTAATAAATATTATTTATTAATTTTAATTTATAATTAATTAAATTTAATTTAAATGTAATATATGTTAATTAATCCAATTCAAATTTGCGAGATAGTCGAGTGGAGACACTCCAGCTTATTTTTCTTTCTCAGTTAAATCATATAAGAAATAGTTAATTTTGAATATAAATATAAATATGTATATTTATAACTTATTATATAATATAGATAATTACTGATTATTTATTTTAATATATTGATAATTAAAAAAAAGCAAATAAAGAAACGATTTAAGTTCAAGATGAATTTTCTTTTTTGTTATTTTTATTTAATTACATAATAATTTCATGTTTTTTTTAATTTTTAATTTGATTAATTAATTTTAAAATTTATTTAAAAAAAAAAACGTTCCAATGTTTTTCTTTGTGAAAATCCTTCAGTGATTAAATAATGAAATAAATGGAGTAGCAAACGTGCTATTTCGAGTAGGTATGTTGCAAGGGGTTGTTCTTCTTTAACGATTTACCCTTGACAAAACATTCTAAAACGGAAATGACGTTTGTGGGTGGAAGCCGGGCGGAAGGGGACAACCACAACGGCTACCCTTGAAAGAGGACAGACCCGCGTTGTTCCGGCTCAGACTCTCTCCAATCTGGTAACTAACCGCGGCAAGCATTTCCTTGGTGATGGTGATTGGTGATTGGTGATGGGGCCATTTGGGACGGTAGACACGTGGGGTCAGAGCACTTTCACCAATTTGAGACAAGACAAGCCATCCAGTTAGTGAGCCATTCACTTTCTTAAACGAGTTGACGGAGGCACAATCCAAGCAATGACACAAGAATGGAAAGTAGAATGAATTTACTGGAGAGTTTGTGAAAAAAATGTCGTTGCATCAAAAAAAAAACATCAACTAACAACAGACACAATCAAAAATAATAATAATAATAATAATTTAACTCATGTCAACAACAACAAAAAAGTTACTTACATACATATATATTGTATATTATGACATTTTAAAAATATTCAAAAAATAAATAAATAATTCGATTTGCAAAGAAAAATTAAGTGTTACATCATAATTTTATTTTAGTTATTAATATAATATTATTATATATTATTGAATTATAAATATCTAATAAATATACAGATACGAGGTGTGTTCGAAAAGTAAGGTGACTTTTCAAATTTCACGGGCAACGTACTTTTGATTATCGATTTTTTTTTGGTTTTGTTATGTTGGCACACTCTTCCCGAACATCTGTATCAAGTTTCAAGTGTAGAGCATTTTTTGTTTGATTGTGAGAGGCGTAAAGGTTATAAGTGTTTTACGTGCTCGGCGATTTTTTGCTATCGAAAAATATGGATCAAAGGATTTGCATCAAATTTTGTGTAAAAAAATAAAATAAAATGCTCCGAAACACTTGAAATGTTGACAGTGGCATACAGTGAAACTGTTCTGGGTAAAAAAAAATGTTTACAAGTGGTACAAACTCTTCCAAGATGGCCGGGAAAATGTCAATGACGAGCCTCACACTGGACGCTTTTGCTCACTGTTTTCTTCGATTACCAACAGTATTATCTTGAAGTTATGCGCCGTTTGCGAGAAGCAATACGAAGAAAACGTCCAGAATTGTGGAAAAACAATCCATGGCTTTTGCATCACGATAATGCCTCTGCTCACTCATCTTTACTTGTGAGAGATTTTTTGGCCAAAAACAACACCACAATCATGCCTCAGCCACCATATTCACCGGATTTGGCCCCATGTGACTTTTTCTTGTTCCCAAAACTAAAGAGACCTATGAAAGGACGGAGATTTGCAACGATTGAGGAGATAAATACTGCATCGCTGGAAGAGCTCAAGGCTATACCGAAAAGTGCTTATGAGAAGTGCTTTGAGGATTGGAATAACCGTTGGCATAAGTGTATTGTATCTGAGGGGGATTACTTTGAAGGGGACAACATAAATATTGATAAATAATTTTTTTTTTAAATACAAAGTCACCTTACTTTTCGAACACACCTAGTATATGTAACAGCGCTTCTGATGGCGAAACATTGAACTAAGAAAATATATTAATTATAACTTATCTAAGATGCATTTTAGAGTAAATCGGATTCCTAATTTATACAAAACCTAACCTTAAATAATTATAATAAACATCATTATATATATATTTTGTAATTAATAGTAAATGAAAAGATAATAATTTGATTAATAAATCAACGAATATACAATTTTAACATTGATGGCTAAATCACTTACAAGTTAGAATATGCTTTATTATAATAGATTAGAATTTTCTATCCTTTTTTTTCTATAGCTAGCAAGTCTATTCATTTAATTAATCATTTTTATGAATTGAAAAAAAAATGTTCATCATAAATTAATTCTAAAACAATTTTCAAAGTTGAAAATTTGTAAATATGAAAGTAATGGAGTTTTTTTTTTAAATATAATATCAATTTCATCTAAAATTACATTTACTAGGTTAGGTATATTTGAATAAAATTCATTAAAAGTAAAATTTAATTATAATGAAAAGAGGAAAATAAAAAGGAAAACAAACATTGGGAATTGACAAGTTCAAAAGTTAAAATGATGATTGGTTTGTCTTATTTATATAGATTTATAAACACGAAAGTAACGTAAATATTAATAACAACAGCGTTAATAACAGGCACCCCTATATTTGTAAAATTTATTACATTCATAAACAAAATGCCGCTCTTCCGATTTTCCGCCACGGACAAATGCCCGGTTTGCCGCCTTCTAAGCTACCAACACGAACCCAGTGGAACTTAAATTCAAATTCATTATTGACTATCAATTTTTGTAATTTTATTACATATTAAATAAATAAAATTTCAAAAAGAGCATATATTATAAATATATGTATACATGCATGGCATGTGATTAAAGTAATATGACTAAGATAGAGGAAGGGGGAGTGAATCAAGTCCAGGGCCGAAAGGTGAACGCCTTGAGAGGAAACAAGCAACAACAGCAGCAGCAGCCGTTTCTACTACCTTCGACTATACAAGGAAGAGACAATATCCATTGCCACAAATCAAGAAATATGCCATACCCTTTATCGGTCGTTATTATCAATTTCAATAATTTTTATAGCAAATTTGTTAATTATAAGAAAAAAAAAATAAAAATAATAAAATGAGAAAGTAAAGGGTTATAGAAATGCGTCGGTTAACAATCTACATCATCAATTGTGATTAAGCTATGATAAGATCAGATAATGATAATAGCTTTTAATTTTATTAAAATTCTATAAAAATCTACCCTTTCCTGACTTTTCATTATTTTACATAATTTTTTTTCTTAACATAAAGTATAATCAAAGTTTGAGGTTGTATAAAAAAAAATATAAAAATCATAAATAGATAGCATTATATTATATAGAATAATTTAAAGCATAGGTTGCCAAAGTGGTCTATTTGGACCCCTGGGGGTCTATTTTAAACACCAGAGGGTTCACGGTAGCGAATAACAAATTTGGGGGTCCATGTAATGAAAATGGGGGTCTACCGAGGCTTTTACCACATTTTTTGATTTTTTTCTAATATTTTTTTTCCAAAAAAAAAAAAAAAAAAAAAAAGAAAATCGTTTATAAAAGATCAAAATCAATTTAGCCGAAAAACCTGCCAAGGGGTCTACGAGAAAAAGAGAAGAGAAAGAGCCTCGAAATAAGTTTTTATATCTTATCTTATTATACTAGCAAAAATTGTATATATATATATATATATATATATTTGTATTTTTTAAATATTAAACCACTCGTAGGTTTTTTTTTTGAAATTTACACCATAGATAACATTTATAAAGAAAAATCGATCTGTATAGGTTTCGGCCACGGAAAAAATCATCTTTGTAGTTTTTACTTGATTTAAAAAGGAATTTTAATAATAAAAAAAATAATATTATGTTATATCCACAGTGCAATTCAGTGCAATTAATACGTACGTTTAAGGGGTGTATATGTTTTATGACTATTTTGTTTTGTTTTTTTAATTGCGCTTTTAAATTATTTGAAATTGTTTCATAGATTTTGTCGTTTATTTATTTAAAATAATAATCTTAATCTTCAATATTCATAGTTCATAAGGAATATTTTTTTTAAAGTACCGCTCGGTGAACCAGGTACTTAAAATTAAAAAAAAAGAGAAAAAACAAATTCGTTTAAATATATGATACGTAGGTGAATATGAATTGAACAACATAGAAACAAGATTTCATCATAGAAATTCATGTGCCGCGACCCAATATCATAGTTATCCAATTGAGAAACAAAGTTTGTGTACTACTTTTGAAAATCTGATTTCATTTTAATAAAATTGGAATAATTATTTTATTGCTAGATTTATTTCAATAAAAATAAATCAATAAGTAAATTTAAAATGTATCATTTGACATTTCGAAATAAAATATTTGTATTTTGTTTATATTTTTCAACTATAAAAATGATCTGTTGCTATAATTGTGTGTGTGTATTTTAAATAGCAAAGAGTGCTTTGACTGAGGCGACTAAAACAGACTGCCTCGTACTTTGTGATGCATCCGATAAAGCCAACGACCGCTCTCGGTCAACGTCTTCTTCTTTGATATCAACAACAACAACAACAGCTACATTAACAATAATATCCCTACAAACAAACCTTTCTTATATTCTTATTTTTAAAATTTAAATAAAAATAATTCTAATTTGTATTGGTTATTGATTTCGGTAAATGATTTTATTTATTTATAAAAAAAAAAATTTTTTTTTTAATTAAGATATAAGAAACACAATTTTTAAAAAAAGTATAAAAGATAAGAAAATACAAATCAAATAATAATATTGAATTTTTTTTCCTCATTTTAAACATTTTTCTTTACAATTTTTAAATAAAATCCAAATTAATTTTTGATACTAAGCAATTCCATAATTGGAGGCACTTCAGGTGTATTCATTAAAATCAAAAACAACAAAATATTTTGAAAAACTATTTCTATATAATTTTCCCATATTTTTCAATAGATATACACCTAATTCTCGAGCAACACTTCTGAAATCATTTATTCCAAAAAGTTGCTTGTATCGTATATATAGACTAAATTCATATTTACCTTGTAGATTCTCAATTATTAAGTGTAAAAAAAAAAAATTGAAATATTGAAAATATAGGAAAATCAAAGCAATAATTAGAAGTTTACAATTAAAGAACGAGTTGTGATCTGAATTCAGTAATAAACTTTTATTAATTATAACGTGGAGAAAGAAATTATATAAAAAGAACAATTAAATTAAATTTTAAATGCTTTTATTGAATAAATACTTAAACTATTAACTATTATATTATTATTATATTTAAACTATTTTTTTAAGGTGCACTTAAAAGAAGTGAGGTTAGAATTGACAATTATGACAGTTGCTTTTATTGAATAAATACTTGCTAAATTGCTTATATCAAGTGGTGCTTATAACGAGAGTTGCTAATATCATGGGTTGCTTACATCGAGAATTCACTGTATTGATTTAATTTAAATTAAGAAATGTTTATTAATATTAATTTTAAACCAAATGATCTTTCAATATGATTTTCTAAAAAATATTAATAAATTTGTTGATAATCTATTTATTTTAAAGAAATAATTGATTAGTAATAACCACGAAGACAATTATAAAAAAAAAATTATTATTTATATTACATTACGTGTTAATGTAAAACTTTTGTTTACAATATAAATAGACCAGCAATTTTTATTAATATATTTTAAATTTTTTTGAAAAATCTATCTAAAAAAATAATGTATTAGTTATTAACTATTCAATGAAATAAATATATAAAAAAGAAATTAAAATAGAAAAAGATGAATTAAATTTCCTAATAGAAATCTAACATACAAAAATTATTTCCTTGATTTATTTTTTTTTCTCAATCTATGAAATAACGCCTCCTCTAATTTCCGCGATTTCTACTTTCACTTTTTTCATTAAATAATTAAATTTTGATTTTTAATTAAAAAAAAATGTATTGTAAAGGAATTAAGAAACGTAGCTAGGTATTTAGAAAACATTGGATGAAAAATTTCTTTTTTTTAAAAAAAACACCCTATTTTCGAAATATAACTACTGTTAAAGATAAAATCGAAAATGATTTTTCTTTTTTTTCAAAATAGGACTAGAAAAAATATTTAACCTACGTCCAGGATCTGAAGTGCAAGAGGGGAAGGAAAGGAGTTCCCAGGAAGGTGACACCGTGTCTGATCAGTTCTTTAATCATCCAATTCCAACGTGGAATATTGAAATGAAATGAAAGCTAAATAAATAGCCTTGTGAATTTATTTCTATCAATCTATCCAATCATTTTCGTGTGTCTAAGTCTGTTTGTCGGTCAATGTCGAAACCAATAGAGCAAATAGATGAAATTTAGTAGAAATGGAGGCCAAGGGGCTGGCCTCTATCATCTACTCGCATCACTTGAATAATTGTTGAAAAAATTTGAAAGAATTACAAAAATAAATAAATAAATAAATAAAATGAAAATTAATTATTTCTTAACAGGTTACTGTCTTTCCGAAATTTTTAATTCCTCTTTTTCTTATTATTATTTTAAAGATTAAAGATGTATATGTTAAATGCGATATATGGATCAGAATAATAATAAAATAATAATAATAATAAAAATCTAGAGTGTCTCTACTCGACTATCTCGCAAATTTGAATTAGATTAATTAACACATATATTATATATTTAAATTTAATTTAATTAATTAAATTATAAATTAAAATTAATAAATAATATTTATTAATCCTGCGCTTGTTTGACTATTTGTTGATGACACCACGTCACGTGCTGGCGCGTGATTGGTAGTCAGCGAACTAAAAATTTTAAAAAATTAATTCCGGTATTTTCAACGATTCAATTAAACAAAAATTCTAGTTTTATACAATTTTTAATCATGTGAAAAAGTATCAAGTATGTCTTTAGTTTTAGGGTCAGTTTAGAGGAAAAAAAGTGAAAAAATCGAAAATTTGGGGAGATAGTAAATAGATAGTAAATTCAAATAGTATTTGCTAAAATTAAAATATCTTTTCTATAAAAAAAAAACAAGATCCTGATCTTTGGTTAAATATAATAGTTCTCAATTAAAACATTAAAAGATTTATTTATAGTAATCTTATTCTAGAATAATTGAATAAAGCACGAGTATTTTTTTATTAAATGTTAAACCAATACCAATAACTGATCTCATTCCTATGTCTTTCTCCAAAGTTACAAAAGGATTGAATGAGAAATTTGTTTATGAATGATTTGGGTATTTAAAAAGAGTAAAAAAGAGGCATTTTAAAATTTTAAGTAAAAATAGCAGTGTGTTTCTAATGTAATGAAATCACACCAATTTAACTGGAGGGCGATCGACATCTTAAGGGGCGATTATTTGACTATACGCTTTTGGGGGGCGAAATCATTTTCAACTCTAAAAAAAAGATAAGTGCGATCAGGTTCTGAAACACGATTTTTCAATATAGCTCTAAGTATAACCAAGAGTACCTACCTACCTTATATTAGGGATTATCATGCAATTTGTATCTGTTAAAATTTAAAGGGGGACGAATTATGAAGCCGGTCTTAAGTGGGCGGTTGGTCCAAAAAGGTTGAGAAACGCCATTATAGATTACAGAAAATAACCGTTTTTATTTATTTTTATTTTTATATGAATATTTCTTACGATTACTCATAACAAGTAGAATTTATCGATAAGTCAAAGTCAGTGTAATCATTTTAGTAGTTGACAATTCTACATTTAATATCGAATTATAAGTCTGATATCTGTCTAAACATTTCTAAATGCTTGCTACGAGATGAAAGTAATTCCTTCTCTATTGAAGATGTGTAAATAGAAAAGTTTTGAGTCACCGTCTGACTAAACTGCACAAAAACTACTTTTTATAAAATTGAACAAATGGATATTTTAATATTTTGTTCTTCGAATGCTTAAGGAAGCAAATTACTAATTTTTATTTTTATTTTATTTTTGACATCAATATTAAATATTATTAATTGAATGTCCATATTGCCTAATTTTAAGGGTGTTAACTATTTTGGTGGTGCTTTTAGATGCTAATGTTAAAAAAAATATAAAAAATAAAAGAAATAGAAAATTGCATTAGTTTACAAGTAAAGTCTTCATTATTAACCAATGAATGATATCACCCAAAACTCAAATTTTTATCCGTTAAAAAACAGAAGATATCAAATTTTTCTAATAAAGTTGTCCTTATAGTGTCAACTACTGGTACATTCACAGTACATACATTAAGTTAAAAATATTATTTTGGGAATACAAATACCTATATACTATAATTTTTAATGGTTATTTTAAATATTGGAACAGTAATGGACTGATTATGCATCCTCTAATAGAGAAATTATCTACGAGGGAGGGGTGAAAAGTTTCGGGCCTGAACAAGAAAAACGATGTGTTTAAATTTTTTTTTTTTTTTTTTTGCTTTATTTTTCAACATTCAAGATAGCTGAGACCTGTCAGCTGAACGTGTGTGAAATATTTTGCACAACCATTTGAACATGAAAAGCTGTGTGCAACGTGGGTGCTGTGTTTGCTAACGTTAGACCAAAAACTACTTCGAAAAAACATTTCTACCGACAATTTGGCACTGTAGGAGTAATCCAAACAAATTTTGGCGACGATTTATAACTGTTGATGAGACTTAAATTAAATTAAATTTAATTAATTAAAGAACACCGTTTTGAGAAATGTATCAGTGTTTATGGAGATTATGTTGAAAAATAAAGCAAAAAAAAAATTTACAAAGATCGTTTTTCTTGGTCAGGTCGGAAACTTTCACCCCACCCTCGTATATTAATTAAACAGTATTTAATTTAAATTCCATTGAAAATTAATAAGATATTTTTTCATTATATAAATTTTGTAATTATTATTTTATAAATCTATTTTGTTAATAAAATAGATGGAAAGAGGACTTTTAATAACTTTCAACTTTGCATTGACATATACTTCTGATAAGTGTAATAAACCTGGTGGTTCTTTTTCTGATAATTAATCAATTTTGTTTTCCAATAAAAAGGAGACAGAGAGAGTTTGTGAAATGTTGATAAGGATCGACCTATAATATATATTCTATTATCGATAATGATGTTTAGTTAGATAGGAATTAAGAATAGCAGAAAGGTGGGAAGGGTTACAATATCATATCGTATATTGCCAAAATTATTATTATGATTAAAATAAATTGAATGAGATGGAAACTCACGTTTATTATACATATTTTCATCAGAATCTATTGTTTTATTTTCAAATTAAATTTTTTGTGAAGAGTGTCATTTTGCACTTACCTAAAACAAAAACAAGAGAAAAAATAAATTAATAAAAAAAAGTAAAAAGTGAAAAGAAAAAAAAATCATTAAAACAATATGTAATATTTTAAATATGATAGTATTAGAATGTTGAAGAAAACTAAATCTTAATAATTAAAAATCTATTTAATTTATAAATTGTATTTTTTTTCCTTAACGAAGGAAAGAATTTATTAGCGATTATTAAATCTACCCAAACATTTTTTCTTAATATTGTTTAATACAAGCTTGTAATAAGCCTTTGATTTAAACATAACAGGATATTGAATAAGTTGGTAGAATAAGAAAAACTGCTTTCCAGCGAACATTCTCTTGAGATCTGTAAACGGGAAATAGTCTCTGGAGGGCTGTTCTGGGACTTAATATATTACTAGTATTCTAATGAATTCTGTTTATATATATATGGTAATTGTTTACAAAACGGGAAGCTTCAGGGATTTGGCTGAAACTTTGCCAAAGGATTCCTTTTTTAATTGCTAAGAAACTTTCCTTATACAATATTTCTCTGAATCTTCTAGTTTACGAGATAAAAATAATTAAAATTTGCATATAATTCCATTTACATTCTATTGAGCTACCATGTTTTATCCATTTGGCCAGCAGAAGGCTCCACTAGTTTTCTGAGTTTTTTTCTGTTCGGTTTGGATATATGAAAATTAAAAAAAATAATTAAATAAAATATTTTTTTATATCTAAACCGAACTGAAAAAAACCGAAAATAAGTGAATTAGTCAATAAAACATTAAATGGCTGCTCATTCATAACTAGTTTATCGGTCAAATTTTAATCTTTTTTATCTCGTAAACTAGAAGACACCAGGAAAAATTTTATCAGAAAAGTTTCTTTGGAATTAAACAACGAATCCACAGATAAAGTTTCATCCAAATCCCATAAGCTTCCCGTTTTGTAAACAATATATATGAAATTGCATTTGGCACTTATTAATTTATTTAAAAATTGTTTTAATTATAATATATTAAAACTATTTTTTAACTATATAATAATAATATAGTTTAAAAACGAATTTATAATTAGTACATAAGATACTAAAATGTGCTACTTGATTTTTTCTTCAAAAAGGAAGAATAAAATGTCATTCCAATGGAAATTTCAATATTAAGAAGATTTACATAGTACAAAGGTGGATCATAGAAAAGTGGAATCTTTCTACGGCTACAACCAACATTCTAAAGTGCTTCAGTTTGATTGTTTAGCAAAGGGTTAAGGGCAGAAGAAAGAAAATGTTGAGGATTCCAATGATTTTTGTGTATTTATTAATAAAGTCACAATCTAATTATTATTTTTAATTATTTAAAATTTTTTTTTTTTTATTTTATCATGAAAAGCTTTTAAAAATATTGATAAAAAACAAATCATGGATAATCAGTGCAGAGGTGGGTTTGTTTTTAATTTCTATTGAAAAATCCAATATAGAAATGGAAACTGCATAATCTGAAGAATAATGAATGAAGCGATATTTAGCAATCGGCATGATTTTTACAAAATGCTTGCCGCCCTAGATTTTTGTTCGGTGAGGGTTTCGAAGGTGGCTTGGTTTGTCTATGTGAATTTCGCTTTTCATGCCGTGGCCCCGTTTCGGCTTCACGCCACTCTCCTCTTCGGCATCGCTGCCCAGGAGAGCATTTCGATATAAAAGAAATGGGTGCGTTTCACTTAGCACGATTTAATTGCAACGCCCTCCAATTTCTGAAAAAGTTAAAATGAACAAAAAAAAAAAAATTATCGCATGAGAATCATTGAATGGGTTGTTGATGAAATTGAAGAGAAGATTAATAAAATAAATGGAATCCTCTGTTTAGGACACTTTCAAATCATTATTCGTTATTCTTTTCAATTTATTCGTGTCAGTGGAGTAGGAAACCGATCTGGATTCATTTTCTAGGAGTTTATTTGACTCAAAGATAACAAACAACCAATTGCCAGATTTTCAAATGAAATTAGAAAAAAAAAATATATATATATATATATAATTCTTAAAAGAATAATTAATAAATAATTATTTTATATAATATTATATTTATTAATATTATTTGTATTTTAGTGACCACTTTTCAATAAAGAGTAGAATAGTCGGTGATTTCCATTTAATTTTATTAAAAATTAAAAAATAATAAAACTCAATGTAAAACTCAAAAATAATATAAATATAATTTTTTTTTATAGAATTTTTTCCAATGGACTAAAAAGAATAAAATAATTTTTCTATAAGCCTGACAAATTTATGGATGAATTGCTTCATATTCAACTAAAAACGTTGGGCGCTTTTAGTTTTCAATTGATTTCTATGCAATTAACATCCTTTATAGAGCTATAATTTATATAATATATATACTAAGATACATAGCACAGTAACACTTCATTAACAAGTAACACTATTTCTTCAAATATAATAAACCATTTTGAATTTGATTGATAATATGTAAATTTAATAAAAATTATTTTAAATTTTGATACATACTTTGATATAAGTATATTACAGTGAAAAATAATAAAAGATTAATTTATTAGCTCTTAAACTATCAATTTTATTGCATGATAAAAAAATTTGTCAGTTTGTGTTTAATAAAATTTTTATTATTACAAAAATTTGACTTGATTGTTCATATAAATAAATAAAACTAAATGCGCCTAACGTTTTTCGTTGAATATGAAGCAATTCATCTATAAACTTTGTCAGGCTTATAGAAAAATTATTTTATTCTTTTTAGTCCATTTGAAAAACGTTATTTTATAAATTTTTTTTATATTTATATTATTTTTTGAATGAATGAATAAACTCGTTAATTTATCAGATTGTGAACTTAAAATTTAGAAAAAGAGGATGTATTGAAGGATGTTGTGCCCCCAAAGGATAGTTTTGGGTTCTCTCTAAAAAGCAACGCGTTTTTCAATAGACATAACAAATAAAGGAACGATCACCCATCAATTCATCGATAATAAAACGATTTTTCTTTTTCTTCATTTTTTTTTTCTCTCTTAATATACTACATATATATATATATATATATATTTATAAAAATATTAAAATATAAATAATAAATGTCAAGTAATATTTTTATTTTTAATATCCGAGTTAGTGCACTTTCTCAGCTTTCGCTAGAGAAATTTCACCGATCCTTTGCGATCTCCAATATGGGATTAGGTTCGGTCAATGAAAAAAGGGAATTCACCCTGGTCCACGTAACTCGAAGAATAATATTTAATGGAGTATTTTCCGTAATAATTGTAAGTAAATATCATGTTTGTAGGATAGTTGCTTTCTGGGCATCTCTTGAGATAGAATAGATCAGTGTAAGTCATGTTTTACCACATTTTTATCCAAGTTATGTAAATAAACGACTCTTTTCACAAACATTTATAAGATAAGTTTCATTGTCCAGATAATTTTATATATGGATTGAGAGCTCCTCCAATTGATTTTTCTTTGATGTGTGAAAGGAACTCCTATATAAATTATAATAGCCGTTCTGGCATTAATTAATAAGAAGTATATAGGGCTTATTGTAGAAATAGTTTATATATTTTTTTTTTTGTAATTATTTAAAAAACGGGTATCTCCAAAGATTTGGATGAAACTTTACCTATGGATTCCTTGTTAAATTCCAAAGAAACTTTTCTTATAAAATTTTTCAGGATCACTTCTAGTTTACGAGATAAAAATTATTAAAATTTGCATATTAACATTCAGTTTGACAGCCATATTAATAATTATCTTATTGGTCTCAAAAATTATTCACTTATTCACTAATTTTCGGGGTTTTTTTTTCAGTTCGGTTTGGATATAAAAAAAGTATTTAATTAATTATTTTTTTAATTTTCATATAACCAAACCGAACAGAAAAAACAACAGAAAACTAGTGGATCCCTCTGCTGGCCAATTGAATAAAACATGGCAACTAAATAGAATGTAAATGGATTTATATGCAAATTTTAATAATTTTTATCTTGTAAACTGGAAGAGTCCGACAAATATTGCATAAGAAAAGTTTCTTTGAGATTAATAAAGGAATCCACACAGGTAAAGTTTCATCCATATCCCTGGAGATTCCTGTTTTGTAAATAATTACCTTTTTTTTTGAAAGAATTGATATGATTCGAATATATATAATACTACGACCCTCTTAACAAAATTCAGATTTGGAAAATCTTAATGAGGTAAAACATTAAAGATAGTTTTTTATTTATTACTTGAGTAATTAATATTAATAGCATTAATAGATGAACAAAAATTGGCTTATATTAAAAGGCTGGCTTGGTAGGCGTAATTAATAACTAAAACATTCATAGTGTTTATGGTTAATTATAAATAATAATTTATATAATTATATCAAATAATAATATATAATGACATAATCGTGGATATTATAGTTAAATTTTAGGATAAAAGTCATAATAACAATAATATATATATATATATAATGTTTATATCTATTAAATAAATAAATATTATCTTTGATTAGAATCGTTTCTCAGATTTGTGCCAAACTGATAATGAGAACGACATCCTAGAAACTATAATCTTTATTAATTATTTTATTAAATAAAAAGAGACTGTATATTTTTTATATAATAAAACATACAACATTCTATTATCAATTGATTGATTTTATTTATCTATAATATTAGTTGATGGCGCGATGAAACAGAAAACTCATTAGCCAAAACAAGAACATTTCATCAACTAACATCCAGAGTCATTTTCATTCAATTTCGATTGATTTTCTAATTCTTATTTATATGTATAAAAAAAAGGTTTTTGTCTGCACATTACTCAGAATTTAAAAATTTTTACATCGCTTTGGGTGGACAATGTAGGAAGGGACATGAGAGAAATGGGAAAGGCTATAACGCTCAGGATAGGGACACTGGGAGAAATGTGGTTGTTGCGGCCAGAGCCCAGAGGTAGATAGATATAACATATACAAGAACATAAAAAAATGATTGTTTTAAGTAATATTTTGATTGAAACAAAATGGATGAAAACCTTTTACATGCAGACTTTCAACCAAATACTATTTATCACTCGGGGGTACAGGGGGAAGAGTCCCCTTCTAGGTGTGAAGAGCGCCGAAGGCACTCTGAGCATCTAGTATATAAATAAATATAATGATATATCTTCGGACACTATATATACATATATATATATTAATTTCAAGTCGGACTTAATTTTAAGTGAAATTTCAATTTTAAAATAATCAGTAATTAAATTTCATTGCATTATTATCAAGAATAAAGTAAGATCCAACAAAATGTACGATAAAATTAATTATTATTATTAATTTTTTCATTAATTTTATATTTAGTTACAGAAACATATTAAAAAAAATGAAAGAAATTATATACATTAAGAATAATAGAAAGAGAAAAAAAGCTTTGAATGAAACCGATATTTTTCGACCAAATTCAAATTTAAATGAAAAATAAATTTAAATTCAATTAATAATGAAATTTCTAATGAAAATATTATTATAAATTTGTTTAATAACATTAATGTTAATGTTAATGAGCCCTCATGATTAGACAGATATTCTAACAAGGAGAAGAAAATAATGATTAATTTATTAAAGTTAATAGGGAAAAGGAGGAGATTGCATAATCATACATTTTCATTTTATATATAGTATATGGCATATATTGTATATTGTTGTATAACTTCGGAACATAGAAATATAAGATTAGGTTACGATGGTTTGATAAGAAAAAGAGTTTTTGATAGTTGAATAAAAATGACATTATTGCATTTACCAAGCAATCAGAATAAAAAAATGGTTATCGAAAATTTTAAATTTAAAAAAAAAACATAAATATTCAAATTTCATAATCAATGTACTTTCAATTTACTTTTCTCAATATATATATATATATATATATATATATTTATATATTTCGAGAGTAAAGTATTTATATATTCTTTGCCTGAATGTTTTCCATGCCTTAAGTGCCTCTGATTCTTATTGATATATACGAGTATATATATATATAAAACCAAATTTTATATTTAAGTATTTAATGGGGTGCTAATGACCTGGCAACATTTACATTTAAATACATAGATAAATAAATAAATAAATATTAAAAAAAGTAAAATGGCCATAATTCAGAAAATATCAATAATATAGAAAATTTTATATGAAACAATTTTTAGAGAATTATATCACCAATCCATTTAATTTGACCTCACCAACTCATTTTGCTTCGATTCTTTTTATTAATGCTTTTCAAAGTTCTCTTTAATAGATTTTTTTTTCATTTTAGTTCATTTTAAAAATACTGTTTTATAATTTTTTTGAAACTAAAATACAGTAAAACCTCGTTATAATG
Source organism: Labia minor (assembly GCA_963082975.1). Lineage (NCBI taxonomy): Eukaryota > Metazoa > Arthropoda > Insecta > Dermaptera > Spongiphoridae > Labia > Labia minor. Next base: position 7,519,526 of record OY720347.1, on the reverse strand, counting down.
AACTTCAAGAATATCAATTTAATTGTTCGTTATAACAGAGTTAGTTATATCATGATGAGTGGGAATGAAAAAAAAAATGTTAACACTACACTAATACCCTCTTGTATAATTGGCTTTTTATACTTAGCAATAATAATCATGTTTTTTTTTAAATAGAAAAAAAATTGTCTATCTCCGATTTTGTTATCCTAATTATTTCGCCTTCCTCATAATATCATCAGAAAATATGGCAAAATTATTGCCCTGTTCTTTGGTATTGAGTATTTCAAAATAAATTTATCTATTTGTTATAATGAGGGTTAATTGTTTCTAGGGCACATCAAGTCTTCGAAAATTTGAATAATTAAGTGGGAGATTATTGGAAATCTCCACATAGAATTCAGAAGAGACAGTAAATTATGTTCATTATAAACGAGTTCATAATAAGGGAGGATTTACTGTAATATTTTTTGTTTCAATAATTTTTTTTTTTAAATATTTGACAATTGTACTACTTAAAACATTTTTTTAAAATATATTTAGAAAAAGATTAGCCAATGGAAAAAATTATATCGATATCGATATATCAATTGAAGTCACATGGGGGATTTCCCTTACTACATATTTATTGTATATGACTTCAAGATATATGCTTTATTAAAATATAATGTTGATATAAAAGTAGATATGTAAGTGTATTAATTTATCATTTTTTTTTAAATAGATCTAAATTATACGATTTCAAAATAAAATAAAATAAATGTGAAAGTTAGAAATGTTTATTTTGATTGATAAGGGAAAACTAAATTTAAATTAGTTTAAGAGGAAAAAAACAAATAATTAGAAATTCTACTTTACTTTTATTAATATATATATATAATTTATAAGAAGAAAAAAATTACAAATCCTGCTAAAGATCATAAATGAGGAGAAAAATAAAAAATAAATAAAATAAAACTTTCAGAACTTATATAACTTATAATATATTAAGTGAATAATGAATGAATGAATGTTTTGATTTAAAAAAAAAATTATTATAAAATGAGAGAAGGTAAAATTTCCAATCATATTGAAAAATAAGATAAAAAATACCTCCCTTACTATCGTCGGTCGGTAAAAAAGTATGAATAAAAAAAAACTGGTGGGGTATAATACTATATTTTTATGGAAGGAAAAATATTAATGTAAAATATGAATGATATGCCGGTTTTAATTATACGATCAATTTATAGTTTGATTTTCTAGGTAAAAATAAAATTAGAAAATTCCTTCATTTAAAGAATTTTTATTTTGAATTCTAAGGTGACTTAATAATTTCTCAGAAATGTAATCTATATTTCCTAATTTTACGAATTATTTTAATATATCGAATGATTTTTAAGAAATGTAGCGTGTAAAATAAATACTGAATTAAAATAAAAATAATTTTCAAGAAATTAAAGAATATTGATGGTGGCGGGGACGGGGAGAGGGGGGGGGGGTTATAGACTGTGGTTCGTTGACTCAAAAGTCATTGGCTGCTTCCTTCTCATTGGAATTGTAATGAGAAACCAGAAGAAGCAAAAGCAAAAGGAGGAGGTGGAGGATGAAGCAACAGCCTTGAAGAGGTGATTCATGTCCAGCATGACCGCTGCTACCCCTCCCCCCACTTTTATGTTAATCGAGGGGGTTACTTGGCAGGCAGAAGGGTTGGACGAAGGAGGGTGGACTTTTTTCCCACGTGTCACAAACTTACTCACACTCACACACAGGTAAAACGACCCTAAAAATATCGAAGCAACCCAACCAAGGTCTCTCCAAGAAAGAGAGAGAGAGAGAAAATCGAGGCTAATGGAGAGAGGGGGTGAGAGAGAGAGAGGGAGATCAATTTCGCGGCCGTTTCAATAAATAAATAAATAAAAATAAAAAAATAAATCGGTATGAAAATTTTCAATGTAAGTTGTAAAGGCTGAAACTCACCTGGCGAGGGCCATTTTGACATGGAAACGACGATATATTCCTGGGTATTCCAGAGTTATAAACTATCACTGAACTTGTTCACAAATAAATCAAAAAAGAAAAGAAAAAGTGGGAAAAAAAATTCAATTTCAAATTTAAATAGCAAAACGAAATCAAGAGAGATAATTGGATTGGAGAATGCAGCGCTGATAATGAACACAAGTGATCACTGTTCTTCTTTTTCGTTGATAATCACAATTAATGAATTAATGAATCACAGACGAAATCGAAAGAGAGAACACTTTATTAGGTAATAATAATTGAAGGGCACACATTTAGAAAAAATACATAGAAATATTAAAATAGACACTGATAAAAATAAAAAATAAAATATTAAAAATGATGAAGGATTGACATCGACTGAGGTATGTGTGTGTATGTGTGTAGATTCACTAAAGCAACAGCAGCAAACAACTACAACATTAAAAGAAATGTTGCAGGGGAAGCGGCTGGCGCTCGACTGATGAGCGGCGTGCGAGGAACGTAAAGCGGCAGGGCTACCAACCGACACAGGAAGGTCGTCGGGCTAAATAGAAACACTCGTGGAGGGGAAGACCAGCAAACATTTCCAAAGAAATCGAAATCCCCCACTTGATATTCCCATCCACCCACGCATCTATTAATTTATATAGAATATTACTTTAAAGCGAACTCAATTAAAAAAAAAATACAATCAATTACAATTGAGAATTATTAAATATGTAGCTATTTAAAAACTATTTATGTTAATTAATTTATTCTGTTTAATTAACTGAATACTAAATTTCTTTTAGTAAAAAATAAATAATTATATTTTATCAATGAAATATATTTTGTCATAAAAAATAATAATTATATGTAAATATCACACAAACAAATTAAACAATTAAACTCAAAGCTGCACATTTTGGAAATAATAAAAATAAATATATATTTATATTTGTATATAATATAAGTAATAAATAAAAAAATGAATAGACTAGAATAAAAAATATTTATCAATTATACAGATATATCTAGTTAATCAATTTGATCAATTTTCATCAAATAATAATAATAATAATAATGATAATAATAATTATATACTATTAACTTCAGATGTTCTGGTATCAATAGAATTTTATTTAAATAAGAGAAGTTTATTTATACCAAAGATAAATAAGTACATTGATACAAGTACTCACATCAATTTAATTGTATTATTTTGGTTTGATGCTAAATTTATAGCAATTCGAAAAATTTCAATTTAAAAATATTTCTTTCCGAGTAAGTGGCTTAAAAATAAAAAACGTCATCAAAGAGAAGAAGAAGTTAAGATTTTAATGGATTTTAATCTTCATTTCATTGGAATTTTAGAGTCAAGATTAATGAATATTAATCGAAATAGAAATTAATAGAAGCGTTTCTATATTTTTAAACAATTTACATGAATTATCTATTCTTTTTTTTAATTATTACTTATTAATTAATTAAAATTAAAAATAAAAATTAAAATTATAATACTTATAACGAATAAAATAATATAAATCAAATTATTGATTTATATAAATTATATTGGTATTTTTGTGTAGGTATATTAATTTTTTTGTAGTGCCTCTTAACACACACGGTTTGAGTAAAGATTAGAGACTTACCACCCAGTGACAGGCAAAATAGAGAAAACAATTAAGAAATAAAACTCATTACCAGTGTGATAGAAAATTTAAAAAAAAAACAAAAAAATAAAAAAAAAACAAAAAAATAAAAAAAAAATTTCAAATATATAAAAATAAATGGAAAATATTTAGATAAAAAAAGAATCTCCAAAATCTTCGGAAAACAAATTAATAAATAAAATAATGAAAAGAAACAATAATTAAAATATATATATATATAGAAAAATATAATTTACAATAATAATAATAATAATTTACATAATTAACACATTTATGCAGCTTAATAATTAACTCATTAGTGAAAGCCCCTTAAAGTTATGCAACGAAAGAAAGAGGATTAGTGAATGAAAAATAAATATTATATATTTATTTATATTTAATCTTTAATATGTTCTATTTAAAATTTTGATGATTAATCAAATGATAACATAAACAAAATATAGATTATAAGTAAAAAAAGTATGTTGTTTGTATTCGAATAAATAAATCGTTTTAATATTACAATTAATGTTAAATTTATGTATTGAATAAGTTCCATTTTCGAATCTTATCCAAATGTTAGGATGTTTGGGCTGATTGCATCCAGGATGCCAGAGAGGATTGGAGGCCGGTGGGTGGAGCGGCCCTGAGAAAGTAGCACGGTACAACCGAATTGACGATACGTTTCGAAAAAGGGCATCGGGGAGGGAAAGGTAAGGAAAAAAGAGAAAAGGGAGAGAATGAAAAGAGAGAGAGAGAGAGCCCCACGACCAGGAATCGACCTTAAGCGACTGACAATCTTGACCCTATTCCGGGCAACCTTTTCGTGTCACCTGGTCAGGGCTGCGAGGAAATCGGAGGCATCGGATCTGGTACAATGCCTCTTTCTCTCTTTCATACATACATCAGCCAACCTTATATCGAAAATAACCTCCCTATTTCAAAATATAATTTTAAACAAAAATATTTTCATTCTTTTTAATCAATGAAGGGAAAATTTTATCTAATTAAATTATTTTATTAAATAAAAAAAAGGAAATTTTCTAAATTTGTTTATTTATTATTATTATTATTATTAATAATAATATTATAATTTAGATGGCATTTAAATTATTAACGATTCAATAAAGAAATCGTTACTGGAGTCCATGTGAGTGAGAGCAATGACGAGTAGCTCATTTATTTTTTTTTTTTTGTACCTTAAATTTTGCATTAGAGAGGAGAATTTCATTTTTCCCGATCTAAAGAAAGAAGGATTTTTAAATCAAATGCGGGGATAAAAACTTAAAAAAAAAAAATTAAATTATTTTATTTTTAAATTAAATTTTATATTTAATTAATTTGGAAAATTAACCATATATATTTAATTTTGTTTTTATATTCTAACATATACAAATGACACAATGAATACTTATTAAATAAATTCCTCTTTTGTTTTCCATAAAAAAATTTTTAGCACAAAATTTCAGTTATTTTGATTTTATTTATGTTAGGGGCAATTGAATTGAAAATAAAAGATTAATATAAAAATGGGTTTTATTTAATTGTTACTAGATAATTACATAAAAATGATTTTTTTCTATTTATATATATATATATAATTTAATATATAATAGAATTAATTGACAAAAATACTTTTTAGGAATACGCCCTCATTTCTCCCACTACTAACGTTAAGTTTGTCTGGGAAAAAGGTGGTGGATGAATAGGGACTCTGCTTGTATCTAGGTTGAAAGTGGAATGGGTATAATGACTCTGTGAGCCCTTTTGTGCTGCTAATAAATAAGGGCATCGAGTTTGGACGGTCCTTGAGCGGGTGACCCTGCCTCGTGGGCTGCTGTTTCCATGAAGGAGAAAAGAGGGATAGAATTGACAGGGAGAGGAGAGAGAGACACTTATCTATGAGCTCCGATGCGCAGGCGTATTAGCAGTCGAGTCACTTCCGCCCCACGTGGCCCAGGTAAGCACCCACCCATTGCAAAAGATTACTAATCCCATTACTAGTGCCACTCACTACGTTACCTGTACAGAGTGGGGGTGGAGCAAAAAGAGAGGAGAAGAATGGAAGGGAGAAGAGAAAGAGTGAGGAATGTAAAAATAATTGATCCATTGCTTCTCTTAGTAGGAGAAATAGATCATTTAAATCATAGGTTCCCAAAGTGGTCTATATAGACCCCTGGGGGTCCACGGCAGCGAATAACAAATTTTAGGGGTCCATAAAATGAAAATGGGGGTATATGGGTTTACGTGTTTTCCCGGCTCTAAAAAAATGTAAATTGTTTTCCGACATGGATTTTTTGAATATGTTTCTAAAAAAAAAAGGTAAATCGTTTTCCCGAAATGGCTTTTGTAACATTTTTTATTTTTTTTTTCCAATATGTCTCTTAAAAAGAAAAGAAAAGGTAAATCGTTTTTCCGACATTAAAAAAGGGTAAACTTTTTATTATAAAAAAATCAAAATAAATTTAAGGGGCTACCTAAAACCGAAAAACATGGCAAGGGGTCTACGACACAAAAAAAGTTTGGGATCCTATGATTTAAATCAGCGCTGTCGGGAAACCGGGATAAATTACCCCAAATGGGGTAAAATGATATTTTTGGGGGTAAAAATGAAACTTTTATGAGTAAAAATTATATATTTCTAATTGCTATTTTATAAACGATGGGATAATATCAACTTACACAAAAATATTTTGGGGTAATGATTAAAAAAAGTTCCCCGACCGCTGATTTAAATGATCCACTCTCCTCATCCAATCGACTGAATTTATTTCATCATTAATAAGCATTCAAAAGAAGAAGGATGATGCACATTAAATATAATAAAGATTAGAATATTAATGATCAATAGTTATTTTGATTTAAAGCTATTGAAATAATAGATTTAATTATAATCCAACATTTTTTTTTCTTGTATAATAATATTAAGCATTTAAAATATTTAAATTTCAATTATATATATAAAAGAGAAAGTGACCTGATCTATAATAATATTAATAAATAATTTTCATTTGAAAGAGGAAAAAGAATGACTTTCACCAAATGTGCACGAATAAGATAGTCGTCAAAAATACTTACAAATAATAATAGTAATAATAATTGTAAACGAAAGGGATAATACCATTAAAGATTTTCATTTGATATAGATCTTTCTCAAAATATTCATCTAAATTTATCTAAATATATATATATATATATATATCTAAATATAAAATTGTCACTTTTATTTAATTAATTTTTGATCTTATTAGAATTAATTCTAGTTAGTATCTCGCCAGAAATAGTAATGCGATCACGAAAATTTTTGATGTCGAGATTTTGATGTTTTTATACATTTTGAAGGTTCCTGAATCATTTTCACTAAGGTTAAGAAAAATGTCTGTCTGTGTGTGTCTGCGTGTATGTATGTAGACAAGATTACGCAAAAAGGGTTTAAGATAGAATATTGGAATTTGGTATACGGACATTATTCAAAATTCGTAGTTTTCTATCAACTTTTGAGAAATGTACCTCAACCGGAAGAGGGTCATTACCTACAACGTTTTGATTTTTTTCCTCTAAAGTGACCGTAAAAATAAAGATATATGTTTGATAATTTTTCACATATTTATAAATTGTATAAAACTGCTATATATAGAATTTTTCAGCTTGATTGAATCGCTGAAAGTACTGGAATTAATTTTTTAACACTGTAAATCACGCACCAATTTTAATTTATAATCTATAATTCATTAAATTTAATTTAAATGTAATATATGTTAAATCAATTCAAATTTGCGAGATAGTCGAGTGGAGATACTCCAGCTAATTTTATTTTAGCCAAAATATTGAATAGAGTGAATTAATAGATAATAATAATAATAATACTATTAATATTAATAATCTGAGATATATCGATTTATTATTACATTCACAATTTTTGTTCAGTTAGAAAGGAAATAATCCAATTCATTGAAGTATATCATTTGGAGACTATTAAAATTTAATTATTTATATTATATACCCAAGAAATCTAATACCTAGCGAGATTAATTTAGAATGTAATTAACGTGGTGTGTATTAAGTTAATTAATTTATCTCTTCTAAGTATATAATATAAAATTAAATTAAATGCTTATGTAATAAGTTTATTTTCAAAGAAGAATAAAAATATTATTGTAAAATATGTGGAATATTATTTAGTAGATAATTAAAAGTCCTATAAGAAAGATAATTATAATTCTTACATATCTAATCATTCTTGTTTGTAAATATCGTTAAATAAATAAAAAAAAAATTATAAATAAGTATGAATAATAATCTAAAAATGGATATGTTGTTTGAGCGAGATAGCAACCAGATGATGGATGATAACACTCTACAAATAATTAGACTAATTGTTAATAAAAATGACCCAAATTATTCCCAGACCTAATTTGATGCTGTACAAAGCCCCCGCGTGAGTTGACGGAATAAATTATGTATAGATAAGAAATAAAAATATTAAATGAAACCAACCAATACAAGAATTCTCTGATTTATTTTCTTATGTATTCATTTATTTGCAAGATCATACTTATGGTGATGCTGCTCCGTCAAATCCCAATTTTCTGTTTTGATTTCAACGATTTAAAAGTGGTGATTTTGAGGACAGCCTGGAGAGTTAAAAAAGTTCGAACATAATGAATTGCAAGACTTATTGAACACGAACTCAGCTTAAACTCATAAAAAACTCAAAGAACTCTCAAAGGTTTCGAAATATTGATGAAGTTCTAAAATGTATCGATGATTCTTTTGCCACGGTATCGCCATGTTGGAATTTAAAATATGTTTTCATAACTAGTTATTTATGATTTTTTTATACTCTTCTAGATATTAAAAAATAAAAATAAATACGATGTAACAAATATTTTTTAAGGAGAAACGACACCGGAATTGTTGAATTATACATTTTTAAAGTTACTTGTGTCAATAATAGTTTTAGATAAATTCATAAGAAAATGAAAAAATAGATCAATTATTTTCAACAAAAAAGATTTTGGAAATATAATTTATTAATTTGTGAATTAATTTTATAAAGAGATAACAATTCTATCTTATTTACACCAAATTATTTAAAATATAATTTATATAAATATCTTCGCGCTCTTGGAATTTAAATTATTTAAAGTTATTTTAATATAAATTTATAATTAATTAGAATTTCTATATATAGAAATGTAAATTCTATTAAGAGAAGAATAAAGACAAGAGAGTTTTAGTTGAATTTAAAGCAAAGCGAGGACATAATATATTTCATATTAAATAATAATAAAAAATAAACTGGAGTGTCTCCACTCGACAAATTTGAATTGGATTAATTAACAATTTAAATTAAATTTAATTAATTATAAATTAAAATTAATAAATAATATTTATTAAATCAGCGCATGTTTCTTTGTTGATGGCACCACGTCACGTGTTGGCGCGTGATTTGCAGTGTTAAAAAATTGATGATGGTGAAAAAGTGTTTAGGAAATTTACTTAAGAGTCCAATGCAAAAGGTCAGCTTTTTATTTTATTTGATAAAAGGGGAAGGGATTGTTCCTATATAAAAATTATGAAGGAAATAAGATCATCATTGTGGTGTTTCTGATTCTACTATTTCTACTACTATTATTATTACTAAAGGCGGGGTGCACAAGATTGAGAAGGCCGATCGATTGAGCTCCAGCTCAACTTCACACTGACCCCAATTGTGAAAACACCTGCCCATGCAAATAATTAATAAGTCAAAAAAATATTTTACTCAATAAATTTTTTAAAAAATTATTCAAAAGTCATAATATTCCAAATATATTCATATGGAAATTTGATATTTAGGTTATCATATTTAGCCTAATCTATAATCAAAACTTTAGAGATAAGAATATTTGAAATTACACAAAATATATTGGATAAATATATAACACATTAATAATAACAATAATAATAATGTTAAAAGTTTATTATTAAAAAATGGTTTAATTATAAGATAATGATAAAATATAGAATCTTTTTTTAATTAATTAATTAGATTGAATGAGTTTAGATTAGGGAAAATAAATGATGAATGAATGGATATTAAATTATACATGGCTTCAGGGATAAAATCAAAATATCACAGTTAAAATTATACAGTTTGAATATTACGAATTTTTCTATTTATATTTCTGATGATAGCTGTAAAGAAATGTAAAAAATAAGCTTAATTTGCATCAGAGGTTGTAAGCCTCTAATATACCTCAATATATATATATATAAAATATAATAAATATATTTTATTTTGATAAATTTGAATTTTCAATGATCTAATCATTTAATTCAGTGATTCCCAAACTGTGAGCCGTGGCTCCCTGGGGAGTCCCGATGCCGTCATTTTCTAAGACTTGAAATTTTTGAAACTTTTGAACATTTTCGATTATTTTTAAATTTTTTTCAATATTGTTCCTAAAAATTGGATGATTTTGCGATGCTCTGAAACATTTCCGATGGAGAGAAGAAAAGTTTTCCAATTTTTCAAGAGAGTAAAAATGTATATACAAATCGGATGTATTAAGGGAGCCTCGGAAAAAATCCGATTACCGGAAACCAGAAAACTTTGTGAACCTCTGATTTAATTTGTTAATTTTACAAAAATAAAATATTAAATATCTTAGATAGCTATAATGTTTTTAAAAGATAGCTTTTTAGCTTTTTGGAATTGAAGAATTTTTTTGTTCGAATATCTTTTAAACATTAGAAAGGGGATTTGACAAATTTTCATAAAAGGTCTTTAAAAATATTCCATCCCGGTAAATTCAACATTTATTAAAATCATTTCAAATGAAGATAAGATTTTTATTCAAAATCTCAACCTGGCTGATTTTTAATGAATAAAACATTGTAATTATTTTAATTAATATCTGAAATAAAATTAAAGGAATTAATTTTTAATAGCAATTTCATTTTAAATGATGGACAGTTTTGTTTTAATGACCTAAACTTAAACATTTGGAGCATCCCTCGGGGTTTCATGTCAAATGAGATAGCAAGATAGAATGGTTGCCTATATCAAAGGTAAAAATGGCTCATGTTCATGATCATAGTAAATAACTAGAAAAGGTAAGAATGTTTTGGAGAAATATAGTAATCCTAAATTAAATTTAAAAGTTTTAACATATTTGAAATCATTATAATTTTAATTAAACAAATCTATTTATTAAATCATAGCAAAAAAAATATTGAAATTGAGTAATATTATTATTAATTATTTATTTCAAAAGAAACAACTCAATGTGTGAAGAGTACAATAATAAAAACTTTGTATAATAGTTATAATAATTTTTAATAAAATAAAATGATTATGAAAATAAAAATACTTTATAAATGGAATTAATTTCGAATGGGGAGGAGAGTGAATGAAGGAGAGGGCAGGAAAATAATAATTGAGTGAAAAATAAATGAAAGCTTTCAAATCAAACAAAAAAATATTTTATTAATAAATGAATGCTAGAAATCAACATCGAATTAAATTATTAAAAGGATGAACGAGAGATAGATAGAAAGATAGAGAAAGAGATAGAAAGAGGAAGATGGATGGGTAGAGATTAGAATATTATTCACAGAGAGAGGAAAAAAATTGTTTAAAAGTATTTGGAGTAAGTAGCAAGCAGAGCAATTGGGTTCGAAAGTCAACCTCGTTTGCATAGATAGCGAGCGATCTATTTGAAATATTACAACTGAAAAAAAAGAGAGAGAGAGATGTGAGAAATCGGACCTTTTGCGGGTTGAGGGGAATGGGGACGGGGAGGAGGGAGGAGGAAAAAGTGTAGAGTTTGAATCTCGGTCAGGACCTCCTAGACTACTCAATTGTTCCAATCTGATTCGATTTTAATGAATAGAACAAAAACTCACTTTACTCAATTGCAAACTCAGACACACACAAACAAACAGATATATCATCTTCAAACTTCTCTCTCTACTTCTCTCTCCCTCTCACAAACTATATATATATATAAATCAGTAATTTGTTAAAAAAACAAACAAATAAGTAATTCGACTTTATTTTAAAAAATATTTCTAAATGATTAAACGAATAAATAGAATATTGAAAAGTACATAAGTAACATAGATTTGAATATTGAATAAAATAAATACAATAATATATTTTTGTAGAAACTAGTAGAAATAGTTATGCTAATAATGAAATGAGGGTTTTTTTTATGATAGAAAGGGAAGGTATTGTTTTCACACCAAATTTCACATGTGAAGATTTTTACATATCTCCACGAATCATGCATTTTCTTAACAGAAAAAAGTATTTTTAGCATGGTATCTGTCCGTCCGTCTGTCCATAGTGTGTCCGTATAGACGTGTACAGCTTGAACGGCTCAACGATATTTAATAAAATTTGGTATATTTACTTAATGCATCAGTAACAGGAATTCATCACTTTGGTGTATATCTGGAAACCGGAAGTGGTAGTTTACAAAGTATTAATTTTATATTCATTGTCGGAAATTTATACATTAGACTAACTGGTAAAATAATATATATATATATATATCAGCGATTGGGGAACCTGGGTAAATTACCCCATTTGGGGTAAAAATGAAACTTTTGTGAGTAAAAAGTATATATTTTTAATTTGCTATTTTATAAACCTGTTAGTATTTTTACAAATTAATTTTTTAATTATTGTTTTATTTTCAAAATTATCATGGGGGCTATAATTGGAAAGATGTTAAAAAAGAGGAGATTTCGTTTTTTTTGTGCTCTTCACTATGGGGTAATATCAACTGAAACAAAAATATTTTGGGGTAATGATTAAAAAAAGTTCCCCGACCGCTGATATATTTGTTGTTTTTAATTATTTTTAAATCGTCGGTCACTTTTATGCCTGGCCACGGCTCATTTTTTAGTGGGCAAAACCCATACAATTATAAAGGTGGACTTCTTTGTTAACATTTTTCACATCCAAGGAAAAATCTTATTTTTCCTTTATAATTTACAAGTAAATTATGTTAAGAAATTAAAAGGGGCTTTCAAATATTTTTTCAAAAAGGGAATAGGATAGATAAAACAGATTATTATTTCTTCTCATAATTTAAATTAAGAAAAATAATAATAAATTAAAATACAATGTTGCTTTTGTTAATAATGCTAACAAAAAAGATGCGAAAGATCCAAGATAAAGAAGAGGGATAACAAAAGTCATCAGTTTTAAGAAATCGAAACGCTTTTTTCAAAAATGAAAAATATAAAAATAAAATTTGAAAAAAAAAAAAATTAAGAGAGATGAATATAATATCCTTACAAAAATAACTAAGTCATATAAAATTAGTTTAAAAAAAATGACATGATATTAAACGGGGGTGGGTGAAGACCCTGGCAGGTGGTTGGTTATTATTTACTAACGGTCGGTTCAATCCCATAAATAAGACAGCTGCTACACTTTTATTTAACACGAAGCTAAAGTTCCTTAATGAAAAATATTATAGATAATAATATTATAAAAAATAGCAATTATCTCCTTTGTACTCCCTTAATTCAACACTCAAAGAAACAACAACAATCTTGTTAAAAATATTAACCAATCACAAAAGATAAAACATTACAAAACTCGAATAGTTTAGTTGCGTTATTTTGCCAGCCAGAATTTTCCTATTTTTTATTTCATTTTTGAAAAAAAAGCAATAATTATAATAAGTTTGTCAACACACAATAACCTAAGTTTCATACACCGGAATATTTTTCTATAATATCAAACATGTCGAGTTTTGATTTGGGGACAGTATTTGTTTTTTGTTTCAAGAAATCTGCTGCAGAATAGCATAGAATGCTTGTCCAAGCATACGGTGAACATGCTCTTGGCAAAACTCAATGCTTTGAGTGGTTTAAAAAAATTTAAAAGTGCCGATTTTGACGTGAGAAACGAGGAGCTTGGGAAACCATCGAAAAAGGGTATAATATATTATGAGCTACTAAAACCTGGCGAAACCGTTAACACTGATCGCTACCAACAATAAATAATCGATTTGAATCGAGCAATAAATGATATGCAAAAAGGCAACATAAAGTTATTTTGCTTTAAGATAATGTCCCCTCACACTCAGCAAAACGTGTCACGGATACAATACGGATGCGCTCAATTGGGAAATACTAGCGCGTGCAACTTATTCTCCAGATTTGGCTCCGTCTGATTACCATCTATTCTATTTGCATCATTGGAACATGCACTCGCCGAACAACACTTTGATGCGTATGAAAATGTTCGAAAATGGCTCGACAACTGGTTCGCTTCTAAGGAAGAATTGTTTTTTTGGCGTGGCATGACATCCTCCTCTAAATCTACCTTTAATTATACATCGCCTAGTATATTATAATTTGCTTTTAACAATTTCTTGTTGCTTATCGCTAATCATTATATTATAAATGTAAGGTGCACTAAATTATAAATATTAGAAAAAAAGTTATAATATCAAGTAGAATATGTTGTTAAATTTTCAAGAATTTTTTAGTTAAAAAATACATTGTATTGATACGAGGAGTTTGGTTTTTCGTTGGTTGTCAGGTCTTTGTTCAAAGGATGATCCTCTCCCCCCCCCCCCCCTTCGTCCATTCCTCCTTCTCATTTTGGCCTTGGAGAGGACACCCGAGAGAGTCAAGGACGGAGGACGCAGCCCTTGCCGAGAGCATCGGACCAACGCCTACGCCCAGATGAATCAATGATACCACCTTAGACACCCACCCATCACTTCATCCATCCACACACAAACACACACAAAACGTACAGAAGTATTATATTAAATTAAATTGATTCTCACGCGATCGTTGAATCTTCATCTAAAAAGGAATAATTTTTGCTGCTACTAGTAAATATTAGTTACAAAGAAATACGGATAAGTTTGCAATGTTACTGTATGTTCAAAACTTTATTATGATGCAAAAAGAAGAATCTACATAGAGTTTATATCAAAAGTGGATCATGTAAAAAGTAATATTGATATGAAAATGAATGGAATATACAATACCACTATAGAATGCTTTTTCTTTTTAACATTAAAAAGACGGTCCAAAAACATGCCTAAAAAATTATAAAGTGTACAGTGAGAAGAATATAAGTAAATGAAAAACCCAAGAGTGGAATGATCGATTTCTTTCTGAAAATTCTTTGAAAAGAGCGGGCTACAAAAAGAAGGTCGATATTTGGATGCCATATGATGAAAACCTCAGAACTTTTTATATGACCTATTAGTTTATTACAATGAAAAAAAATATCAAAATCAAATCAACTCAAATAAAGGCTAGTGCAATGATGGCGAACCTATGACCCGTGGGTCAGAAACTGACCCACCCAAGCTTTTTAACTGACCCACACTTTGATATTTATAAATTTTTCTAAAAAAAAAAAAAAAATGATAAGATGATTTTATGGCCAAACTTTTGAACATTTTCGATTTTTTTCAATATGTTTCTAAAAAAAAAAGGTCAGATGATTTTGCAATGGTGCTCTGAAACATTTTCACTTACATACATTTTTACTTAGTTAAATCTAAAAAAAAAATAACGATCAAAATACGACCCACTTCTCAAAAAGTTTTTCCATCACAGGTCTACCATACAATTATTTTTTAAGGTTTTTAAATAGCTATTGATTTATTTAATATTACCTATAAAATATTTTCAAATAAGAATAAGACATAGATTGTGAATTAATTTCAGTCAATTTTAATTTTAGAATCTTGGAATATCCTAGCCAAAAAGAGAAAGTGAAAAATATCGACAAACAAATAGTCATGAAAAATTCAAAATTTAAGTATATATAGATTCCTGAAAATAAGTTTAAAAAAAATTAAAATTCTAAGCAAGAAGAATATAATAATCTTTTTATAAATATTTTGTCTATTTGTATTTGTAATATTTAATTAATAAGCTATTTAAAAGGTTGAGAATCACTACTTTAAACTATATTTTTAGGAACTAGGACTGTTAATAGGTAAAAAGTTTCAATTAAATATCTAAATCAAATAATTATTATTGTCTTATAGTATTAGATAAAATTGGTTTTATTTTTGAAATTTTTAAAGGGCCAATTTCGGTATAATAAATCATTTGTATACAGATGTTACTTTTCTATTTATCTTTGATTTTTGATTTAGCATGTTTTATACATACCATTAATGTAATAATTATGAAATTATAATATTTCATTTATATAAATAATTCAAAATCTATAAATTAAAAATTACTCCTATACTTTTTCAATTAAATAAACGTTTGGAATGCAAATGAATTAATAATTTAAAAATACTAACTTTAACTTGACACAATAGTAAAAAATCAATTCATTAAATAAAGTCTTAAAAAATAAATAGTTTTTTAATCTATTATAATTTATTAATATATTGAAAAAAGAAGGTTGTTATACATTTAAATAATTCGCTTTTAAAAAAAATATGCATGCATTAAATAAAAAACAAATTAAAAAAAAAATAATTAAAAGCTTAAAATAATAAATATAAATAATAATAATAATAATAATAAATTTATCTATAATCTTTTGTTTTTTATTTTATAAATACATAATAAATAAAATTGATAAATTTAATAACTTTGACATTATTGAATACCCTATTTAAGCCAAAATATATTCGTAAATAGTATGTAGATATAAAATATTTAAAAATTTAAATCAAGAAAATTTCAATTTTCTGTCATATTAAATTAAGTTTTTTTTTTTTTTGTATTTGTCTTAAGTCTTATTTATTTACTTACATATATAAATTTTGGAATTCATCAACCCGGATGGAAATGGAGAAGCCTAAGAAAAAACAAAAAAATAAAAACAAAAAAAAAAAAAAAACAAAACAAAAAATATACTTATATCTAATATATATACAGGGTCCATGTAACATTTTTTTTAAAATGCAATAAAACAAACACGGTTGGATGAATTTTTAAATTTATTTTTTCATAATGAAGTATAGACCTTCCGATTATTTATGAAATACTATTTCATTCAAATGGCTGCCTCGGCTGGCCTTGCAGTATGCCATTGAAGGAGACGCCGATTTTGGCCAAAAAATCATCTTTTTGGATGAGGCGCATTTCCATATTGGCGGATACGTCAACAAGCAAAATTGCCGCATCTGGGGGACAGAAAACCCACACGTTATCATGGAGAAGACAATGCATCCTCAGAGAGTGACGGTTTGGTGTGGATTTTGGTCTGGCGGCATCCTTGGGCCATTTTTCTTTGAAAATGAGGCAGGAGCCGCCGTTAATGGCGACCACTATCGCGCCATGATTTCTGATTGGTTGTTCCCGAAACTTGAAGAGGAAGACTTGGACAACATTTGGTTCCAACAAGACGGCGCTCCGTGTCACACAGCTAAACTTACAATCGATCTTTTGCGCACTGTCTTCGGAGACCGAATTATCACCAGTAATTCTGATGTCGTTTGGCCGCCTCGGAGCTGCGATTTGACACCGTTAGACTATTATTTGTGGGGAACCGTCAAAGACCAATGTTATGCAGACAAACCAGAGACAACTCAAGCTTTGAAGGACAACATTCGTGCAGTCATAGCTAAAATAGAGCCGTATACTATCACAAATGTACTCAAAAATTGGACCGACCGTATGGCGTACTGCAAGGCCAGCCGGAGCAGCCATTTGAATGAAATAGTATTTCATAAATAATCGGAAGGTCTATACTTCACTATGAAAAAATGAATTTAAAAATTCATCCAACCGTTTTTGTTTTATTGCATTTTAAAAAAAAATGTTACACATGGCGCGGACCCTGTATATATAATTACTAACTTTAATATTTAATTCTATTTATAGTAATTTTTTATTCTATTTTTTTTTTTTTAATTTAAAAAAAAAAGATTTATATTTCCATCTGTTAAATCTGTTAATTTTTAATAATACATGAAAATTAATTGTTCATATGAACATAGAAAGAAGAAAGTTTAGCTTCACCAGGGACAGGTAAATAGAACTCTGTTTGGAATTAAAAGAGGATAGGAGATTTTGCAGTTGAAATTAGATTTGCTTAACATCGATGAGGGTGCAAAGTAAGGGGGGGAAGGGGAGAAAGGCAGTGCCACGAAGAAGTGAAATGAAAAAATCGAAGTCTCGACCCACGAGAGAAGAGAACAACCCCAAAAAGGCTGGTTGGCAAGACGCCAAAACAGAATCACCCTCCAAGAGGGTTCCTGTTCATTTGAAGAGCTCCAAATTTTGTTGGTTCCAAGAGGAGTGTTGTGTTGAGAAGAGAGAAAAAGAAATTTTCTCATTTATCCTCGTGTGCTTTCTTTTTTCAACTGGGCAGCGATTAGTTGAACGAAAAAAAATAAAAAAAAACAATGCAAATTTCAATTAATGAAGTAAAAAAAAATATAAAATTATTTTTTGATGTAGAAATCAGAGAATATTAAAATAAAATATGAAAAGTTTAATTTATATACATATCATTTAGAATATATATTAAATCCTATTTAAAATAATGCCAGTTAATTCAACATTAATTTGATTATATTATTCATACGAGAATAGTGACAATTTGAATATATATTATAATATTTGAATATATAAAGTACTTGAAATAAGAAGTAGAAGACATTTATTAAAAGAATCAAAATAAAAATTGAAAGGATCTATTGAGTTAATAATACAACACCTCTACTCATTTAAGTCGCAACTGACTTGATAGGCGTTATTCTTTCATAGGATGTTCAAAAGTCAACTCAATTCTTTAAATTTTTTTTTTTTTTGATTTTTAAATACATTATTAAAAGAGAGATAAAATTAAATTTATAAATATATATACTTATATCACTGAACCGCGGTCCTTATGAACTATGAATATTTAAGATGAAGATTATTATTTAAAATAAATAAACGACAAAATAGATGAAACAATTTCAAATGATTTAAAAGAAGATAAATTAAAAAATAGTCATAAAACATACAGCCATACAACGTACGGATTAATGCACTGAAAGACAGAAAAGTATGGCGTGTGGATATAACATAATATATATTTCGTAATTTGATTACAAAATATTATTAAAATAAATATTTTAATTTTATTTCATTTATAATTATAACATTTAGTATTTAAGAAAGAGCTGTCTAACGTAGTTGCTGACGTCATTTAAATTTACAATTTTAAATTAAGAAAGAACTAACAAAGATCATTTTTCCCGAGGCTGAATCCTATATAGATCGATTTTTCTTTATAAATATTATCTATGGTGTGAATTTTAAAAAAAACCTTCGGGCGGTTTATTTAATATTTCAAATATATATATGTATACAATTTTTGCTAGTATAATAAGATCAGATGATATATATATATTATTTTCTTGATTTTTATCAGTTTATGTTATCATTTGATAGACAGTTAAACGTACCTATTAATGCTGTGAAAGCCTGAAAAGTATGGTCTGTGGTTATAATATAAATATTTTAAATTTTATTTATATTTAAAATATGTTGTATTTAAGGAAGCGTTGTCTGACGTAGTTGCTGATGTCATGTAAATTTAATATTTTAAATTAAGAAAAAAACTAACAAAGTGGATTTTTCCCGAGGTTGAAACAAATACAGATCGATTTTTCTTTATAAAAATTATCTATGGTGTGAATTTCAAAAAAATCCTTCGGGCGGTTTAATATAACCAAAATACAACTATATATATATAATTTTTAAATATACAATCTCTAAATATTGTTAATGATTTCAGGCAATTATAATAGAATTTCTAGGAAGAGAGAAGGCGGGAGGGTAAAGTATGTCAATTGTAGTTGTTGGTGGCAGGTGGAGACTAAATTAATAAACAAAGAAAGAATACTCCTCGCATTCCCTTCCTCCAAACACTCTCCTCCCCCCCACCTCCCAAGAAATTAACCGACAAAAAACATTAAAAAGAGACAATTTCTCTCTCAAGGATATTTGAATATCCGTTACCGATAATGAGTAACAAACACATGGCTTAAGAGAGAGAGAGGGAGAGAGGATATCTAGGGCATAAACTGATATAGTCAAACCGACAACAACATCGGTAAAAATATCCCTATAATTTATTTTCGAAGAAAAATGTAAATATTTCTTTAAAAGAAAAATAATGATATCTAAATGAAGAAAACATTCATAGATATTAAATTTCTTTCTATGTAATTTAAATAAAATTTTAAAAATATATAAATATGATAAATGAAGGAGGGAGGTTGTAGTTCAATCGTCGAAACAAAAGTTTTAGAATAAAGATTTTAAATTATGTAAAATTATATAAATTTGTTTAGAAATACTATCCTTTTAATAATATATTTGGTGTATTTTTTAATAGCATCCAAGAAAACAGAATATTAAATTATTATACTAATTAATATATTGTTTTAGCAGAATTTCGTTTAGCTTGAGATATGTAGAAAAAGGCGCCATTGGGTGTGTAGGTAGCGAACCTGCCTCACATTCACATGGTCCCAGGTTCAAGTCCCGGGCCTGGCAAGGGAATTTCCCTAGCTGGGGTCTATGGGACGGAGTCAACCCAGCCTCCGGGAACAACCTTGGGGAAAAGCTTCTTGATAGCGCCTCCGATCATGAAAATCAAGGTAAAGGTAGAGAGGACCCGTTCTACTGATCATAGGACACCTCATTGATATAACCGGCTTGATAGGCGTTGTCTTTGCGTAGGACGTACAAAGTCAGAGGTTTTTTTTTTTTGAGGTATGTATGATCACCAAATCAGATAAAAAACAAACTCACACCAAAGATAATTAAAATAAAATATTCAAAAGACCTAAAAAATCCTTGATTTGAAAATTTCAACCTTTTAACCTCGTACTACACTTTGACTTATAAGAGTGGTTTCTATTTTCAGGATATTTACTTAATGCATCAGTAACATGAATTCATCAACCTTTGGTGTATATCCGGAAACCGGAAGTGGTAGTTTACAAAGTATTAGTTTTATATTCATAGTCGGAAATTTTCAATTAAAATATATTAGTAATTAATAATTGAGTAATTAAACTAAAAATAAAAACCAAGATAATATAATTTAGTCATTTTTATTCAAGTTTTAAAAATATATATATATATTTTTTTTTGATACTATATATAAGTATATATATATATTTATATATAATGTTTGGGAATTAATTTATTTCAAATTGTTGGTCGGTTCTGTGCCTGGCCACAGTTCATTTTTTATATAAAATTCTTGCTTTGACCTCAATTTTCATAAAAATCAATTTCATATAAAAATTTATTTAATAAGTAATATATATATATATATATATATATTATTTTTTGATTATATATAAGAACAAAAATATGGTGTGTTATAGAGTTGATTGATTAGTAGGATTTATATAAGTCCTTAATTGATGTAAATTATATTAATATTTTTTAAAAAAGAGAGAGGAGTATATTTCTATTGATAAATCTATATCGGTAAGTGAAAGGAAAGTAAAATTTTGTTTTTTGATTGGAAAATCTAAAGAGGAGAAGACAATATACAGAGAGAGAAAGAGAGAGATTGAGGTCAATCGGAAGTGGTTGGGGTCGTCCAGACAAAAAGCCAACGAGACCGAGAAGGAAAGGCGTTGCTGAAGCGACTGCAGCAGCAGTGGCGTAATTGCGTGGGTGTAGGGGAAGTTGACAGGGTGGGGATAAGCGGGATAAGAAGGGCAATAACGGAACGATGCTGATGCGTCCGAAATCTGAAAACCAACCAACAAACCAAACCATCACAATCAATCACCTATTAATTAGTTACTTACACTACCACATCTACATTTATCTTCGCCAAGCAAGAAATAAAAATCACGAATTTCACCCTTGACTTTTCATTTTTATTTTTATTTTTATGTAAACCAACTAACAGAACTATACAACTTTCACTTATCTACAAATAATAATATATATATAAATAATGAGATATAATTTAAAAAAAAAGAAAAAAATTTAAATTTAGTTGTTTTCCAATTGTATATATCAGTCAGTCATTCTCAAACTGTGTGCCGCAGTGCCACAGGGTACACTCGAAGTTTTCCTAGCCAAATATTATATAATGTCTATCAATCTATCTCTCTCTCTCTCTCTCTATCTATCTATCTATATATAGATAGATAGATAGATAGATAGATCTATATATAGATATATATATATATAGATAGATAGATAGATAGATAGATAGATAGATAAAGGTTTTTATCTGGACATTGCTCAAAATTTAAAAAGTTTTGCATATCTTCACGTTTCATGATCTCTAGAATTAAAAAGTGACTGGATTTTCCATGTCTATCCGGAAAATTGTGACGTTATAGACCAAATATTAGCTAAACCGACTACTATAAAATTACATCATAATATTCTTAAATGCCTCTATTTGAACCTAGACTAAAATTTTTTATCAATATCTAATCAATAGGCACAAAAACTAAATTTTAAAAATTTATATAATACTCCCGTGGCGATTCATTTCCGACGATGAATATAAAATTAATAATTCTAGCAATTTCCACACAAAGAATGATTATAATATAATATTTAAATTTTTATTTTAATTTATAATATTTTCAATTATTTAATTTATTCTAAAATTTCTCATTTTAATTAATTTAATAAAATATTTGGCTCATATTTATATTAAATTATTTTTTATTTATTCTTTCTATATTTGAATATTTCTTCTTTTTTATTTCAAAGTGAAGGGGATAAATTGTATCTATGTCTAATAAAAAAAAAACAAAATTTTTTTTTAGCGTTTTATGAAGAACTATAGTATAGTATATGTTTAGGCAATTTTAGGAGAGGACACGTAACTAGAATGGGGGAAAAAGAATGGTGAAAAATATATTGGTGGGGGAGATCGAGTGGGAAACGTCCGATTGGAATACTAAGGACGCGGTGTGTAGACAATGTAGGAAGGAACGTAAGAGTGATGGGAGAGGGTAGGAGTTGGATGATTGAGGCTCAGGATAGGGACATTTGGAGAATTGTGGTTGCTGCGGCTAAGAACTTCGGGGTACCGTAAAGCCACCAGAGATAGATAGATTTAACATATAAAACAAAATATATAATTAGTTTACTGATTAAATTAAAATATATTTTAAATAAGAACATAAAAAGAAATTAATCTTTTAATATACTGATTAAAACAAAATAGTTGAAAACCTTTGACATAAAGACTATCAACCAAATACTATGTATCACTTCGGGGGTAGAGGGGGCATAGCCCCCAGACTTGATGCGAAGAGCCCCGAAGGTGGTCTGAACAGCTAGAATTAAAATATAGGTATAGTTCTTTGAGAATATTTAGAATCAAATTATATCTAGATAAATATATAAAAATAATTTTAATAATTATACACTAGTGGTATATTTATAATTAGAATCTCTCTTTGTGTCTCTATTTTAAAAAAACGGAAATTGTTCTAGCCAAATTTAGAAATTTAGCTGTTCATTCCACTTGGATGGGTAAATGAATTGGACTGGGGTGGGGCTCAACTTATTAAGTTTGTTCTTATCTTATGAGAATATCAATGCAGATTCAGGCCGAATCGAACAACATTAGATCAAAATTAATCTCGCAAAGAAAATTCAATATTTCTGAACTGTGCATAAATATCTTAAGGGGAGTATTGTGCGACAAAATTAATATAGACGAATAAAAAAATATCAAAAAACGAAAATTCTCTTTATTTTTGAACATGTCCCGAATATAAAAAAGACTATATATTCGTATTCAATATAGTAATATGTATACTATATTATATATAATACACAGCTAATTCACTGATTCCCAAAGTGGACGCTTCCGCACTGCCCCCTCGTGGGTGTTAGTGATCCAGGTGATGGCCACAGGTTCATTTAGGGAAAATTACTTTTCTATTCTGAGTTCAATAAATAGATACATAATTTCAATGTTTCTAATTTACACCTTTATTTATATCTTTCGAATACGTACATCAATCTTTCTGTTTAATTGTTATTAAAATTAAAAAAAGTTAATTTCCAGATGGCGCTGAGTAAATTATTTTCTGGAAGGGGGCGCTTGGCCAAATAGGCTTGGAAACCACTGAGCTAATATCTAAACTTGGCATTTTTAATTATTTAAATGTATTAAAACATGGTTGTATATTATAATAATTGGATTAAATTGTAGTATAATAATAAATTGAATTAAATAAATAAAAAAGTATAATTTAGGGACAACAGTGAATTTTTTTAATTAACAATTTAATATCAGTATTTCTTTAGTAACATTAAATTAAATAAAATAAATAAAAGCTTTAATAAATACAAATAAAAGCTCGTTATGTTTATGCCAAAAAAAGGCGGTTTAAATCAAATATAATATTTCAATTTAATCACAAAGTGAATATAATCAAAATTATATTATGTGTAATATTTATATATAATAAATAAATGAACACAAATTATATATATATATATAATATAAAAATAACTAAAAAAAATTTTATACATCAAAACTTTTTAATCTTTAATATAAAATATAGCATGTATTAATTTATTTTTAAATAAAATATTATTTTAAAATAAGCAATAAGTTTGTTTTTTAATTATCGAAGATTTATTTATATATTTAGAGGAATTAATGAATATAAATAATATTATGTTTTATTAATTTATATATATATATATATATATATATATATGTAATGAGTTGAATTGCAATTTATGATAATCTACTATATATATCTAAAATTATATTATTATATAATAATAGACCAAACTTTTATTTTATGATTTATCAATTTTATAGGTCAATCAATTATACTATAAATAAGATATAGGTACTTACGTAAAGGAAATAAAAATGATAATTGAGGTTTCAAATGGATTATAAAGTATTATATAATAATAGGAATTTAATAAATTATTAATCAAGTATTTATCCAATAGAGAAGTAATGACAAAATACGAGGGTGGGGTGAAAAGTTTCCGACCTGACCAAGAAAAACGATTTTTGAAATTTTTTTTTTGCTTTATTTTTCAACATTCAAGATAGCTGCGACCTGTACGATGTCAGCTGAATGTGTGCGAAATATTTTGGACAACCATTTGAACATGGAAAGCTGTGTGCAACATGGGTGCCGCGTTTGCTAACGTTAGACCAAAAACTGCTTCGAAAAACCATTTCTACTGACAATTTGGCGCTGTAGACGTATGCGTCGATTTATAACCGTTGATGGACTTAAATTAAATTAAATTAAATCAATTAATTAATTAATTAAAGAACACCGTTATGAGAAATGTATCAGTGTTGATGGAAATTATGTTGAAAAATAAAGCAAAAAAAAAAATTTAAAAACATCGTTTTTCTTGGTCAGGCCGGAAACTTTTCACTCCACCCTCGTACATTCATATTTTAATTATTAAATTAAATTTTTTACTAAGAGGATTTTTATTTTTGAAGCTATTTAATAACTTTCTTCTCCCTATTTTCAAAAATTTTCTTTTAAAAAACATAATTCACTCAATAAAATTCTCTTTCATTTGTGTAATGCTAGACACCATATAGCAGGGGTGGCCACACCTGGTGATAGATACTTAGAACCATATTGAAAAATCGAAAATGTTTAAGAGCCAAAGCGGAAAAAAATTTTACTTTTTTTTGGGAGGGGGTTCTTAGTCACAGAAAATTACGAATTATCACTGAATTAAAACTGCATTATCAACAGCTAAAAATATAAATAAATAAATAAATAAAAATAAAAATTTTCTATTTAAAATAAAATTAAATCGAATTAATAATTATTTATTTATTTTATTAAATTTAATTTAAAGAAATTTTACATGCTCAGAACCTAGTAGAAAAAATTTATGAAATTTTTTTAAATGAGCCACAATAAACTCAAAAAGAGTCACGGTTTGGCCACCCGTTGCCATATAGTATATTTTTTATTTACTTAAAAAAATATTATAAAACATTCAAGAAAAGTAAAAAGAGAGTAAAGAATTGCTACTTACAATAATTATTCACCAAATATACAATGTATATATACAATATATAAAAACTGAATAGTAGTCATTAAAACAAACATGAAGATGACTTACCTGAAACAAGAACAAAACAAAAGCAAAAAAGTTAGAATTAGTTTATTTATCATATTATTTATTGATATTTAGATATGCATTGAGTTTAATGAATATGATCTCTAGAATTCGATGAAATTTTGATGAATACATTTTTTTTGTACAATACTTGATACGATATATAAATAAAACTAGGATTGAAATTTTAAAAATACAACTTATAACAAAATTATAATATAACAACCAAAAGAAATGAATTATTTTTTTATATTTGAAGTAGAAGGCGGATGTAAGAAGAAAAAGCAGATCAGTTTTGCTTATCGGGGTTTCGTATTTGGTTGATGGTTGCCGTTGGGTCGAAACGGGGTCCTCCTCTCCAGGATGAGCATCTGGGCTGTTGCCGCGACCTGACCTGACCTGGACCTCTATTAGACTGAGGCACAAGACACTCTTTTGTAGGCACCAAATGGGTCATTCATTCATCTCGGTATGGGAATTTTACAGAGGAACCGGTAAACAAAAATTATTTTGATATGGATGTCACGTGTCTCCTTTATCCATCATCCCACATACATATATATATATATGAATAGATAGAACATTTTCAAGGCTAACTAACGCACATCGATCTGATGATCTATCATAGACTAAAACAATCGATTTTTTTTTCGTCCAACCAAAACAAGACAATAAAAAAGAAAGTAGAATTGGGTCAAATAAGCTTCAAATCGGTCAAGAGCAATTACCACAATAAAAAAAATAATCAAATGAAATATCGTCAAATTTATAAGTTCAAAAGAAAAAAAATGTAATGACTTGCAAGTTTAATTAATTATTTCATCAATAGAATATTAATTTAATGCTAATATATACAAAATAATAATTCACAGTTATTATGATATATATGGTTAATTCACAACATTTATATTATCTATATATGATATATATAAAAATGTAATGTTTGTATGAACTTTGTTATCGTTTGACTGATGCCATGCAATTTTGCAAATGTATTATTTTTTCATGGGGAAGGTTTATATGTTAAGGCAGGTGTCGGGGCAAACTACGGCCCGCGGGCCAAATCCGGCCCGCCATCTATTTTTCCAGTCCGAGGATAAATATTGTCATTTTACGTTAATCTCTTAGCAATATGTATTTTAATAAATGAAACTTCGTAATTTATAGTTACCATTGTACGAATATAGGTACAAACAGTGCGGGATTAAGAAATTTTCGGGCCCTAGGCAAGGACAGAATTCCGGGCCCCCACCCATAAAATAAAATAAAATCTATTATTTATTTTATTTTTCATTTAAAAAAATATTATTGAAGAGTACTTTTTTGAAATAATATAGCAGGGGTGGGCACAGTTGGTGATAATTAGAGCCTGAAAAATCGTGATCGTAAAATCATTTTTACTATCTCGCTAGAGATAGTATTGCGATCGTGAAAATTTTCGATGTTGAGATTTTGATGTTTTTATACGTTTTGAAGGTTCCTGAATCATTTTCACTAAGGTTGAGAAAAATGTCTGTCTGTCTGTGTATCAACTTTTGAATAATATAGCTTAACCGGAAGAGGGTCATTACCTACAAGGTTTTGATTTTTTTTTCATCTAAAGTGACCGTAAAAAGTAAAATAAAATAATTTTTCACCTTATTAAAAATTGTATAAAACTGCTATATATAGAATTTCAGCTTGATTGAATCGCTGAAATTACCAGAATTAATTTTTTACACTGCAAATCTCACGCGCCAACAGGTGACGTGGAGCCATCAACAAAAAACCAAACATGCGCTGTGATTTAATAAATATTATTTATTAATTTTAATTTATAATTAATTAAATTTAATTTAAATATAATATATGTTAATTAATCCAATTCAAATTTGCGAGATAGTCGAGTGGAGACACTCCAGCTAATACCTTTTCTTTTTGTTTTTAGAACCATGTGGAAAAAATTTTAAAATAAAAAGTCGAAAATATTTAAAAGTCTGATCGCAAAAGTGAAAAAATTCACGATTTTTTGATCCGTTTTACTGGCCCCCTGAAATTACGGGTCCTGGGCAGTTGCCTATTCTGCCTAGGCCTAAATCTACCCCATATATTATACATACATGTTATTATTAATACATATTTTGTAATGGCAAATATTTTTCGAATAAAAAATTTATAGTAATAATATTTTTTTATTAGATTCTTCGTTAGGACAGTAAAATATATATTCTAAATGTTTGGCCCCAGATCTTTAAAATTTTTATACTTGGCCCTTTCCTAAAAAAAAGTTTGCCGACCCGTGTTAAGACATATCAACTTCTATACCATCAAACCGATCGCTATGAAAATTGGTAGATATAGGTACTTTAGCACAATGAATATTTTGTTCCAATTCGTAATTAGATGGCGCTGAAGCACATTATTTTCAACAACATTGGACTAGTCTGAATATTTATGCGCTATTAAATTTGTTTTAATTTCGGTTTTTAATTTAAAAAAATATATTCAAAATTGTTTTCAAAACATTTGTTCTTTCCTACACCTCAAACATACACACAACCATTGCATTTACCTTCATTCAAATTAATAAGAATTTTCTAATAAACAAATAATTGAATGTCATTATTATTACTGGACATCAATCACTCTTCAATATAATTAAATAGAATATAAATAATTTTAAATTTTAGTGTATAACTTTGATAAAAATGAAATAAAATAACTGATGCGAGGCATCACATGATTTTCATTTACGATATCAGTTAAATTTATTGTATAATAATTAATTTTAACAAATTGAAGGGTAGACCTCCTTGTGTTTGTTTATTTGATTGTGCACTTTTATTAAATTTCTTCCTTTTAAATATTAAACTTTCAATTAAGTATATCTATATAGCGTTAGCTAAATAAATATCTTAATAAAAGTAATCAACTCTGCCTAAAATTTCAAAAGCGGTTTTGAATTCCTCCAAGTTTAAAACAAGAATGCCCTCCACTGACATTATACTTCAATATACGAGGTGTATTCGAAAAGTAAGGTGACTTTTCAAATTTCGCGGGCAACGTACTTTCGATTATCGATTTTTTGTTTTGTTATGTTGGTACACTCTTCCCGAACATCTGTACCAAGTTTCAAGTGTAGAGCATTTTTTGTTTGGTTGTGAGAGGCGTAAAGGTTATAAGTGTTTTGCGTGCTCGGCGATTTTTTGCTATCGAAAAATATAGATCAAAGGATTTGCATCAAATTTTGTGTAAAAAATAAAATAAAGTGCTCCGAAACACTTGAAATGTTGACAGTGGAATACGGTGAAACTGTTCTGAGTAAAAAAAATGTTTACAAGTGGTACAAACTCTTCCAAGATGGCCGGGAAAATGCCAATGACGAGCCTCGCTCTGGACGCTTTTGCTCACTGTTTTCTTCGATTACCATGGCGTGGTGCATCAGGATTTCTTACCATATGGTCGTACGGTCAATAAACAGTATTATCTTGAAGTTAAACGTCGTTTGCAATACGAAGAAAACGCCCAGAATTGTGGAAAAACAATTCATGGCTTTTGCATCATGATAATGCCCCTGCTCACTCATCTTTGCTTGTGAGAGAGTTTTTGGCCATAAACAACACCACAATCATGCCTCAGCCACCATATTCACCGGATTTGGCCCATGTGACTTTTTCTTGTTCCCAAAACTAAAGAGAACTATGAAAGGACGGAGATTTGCAACGATTGAGGAGATAAAGACTGCATCGCTGGAAGAACTCAAAGCTATACCGAAAAGTGCTTATGAGAAGTGCTTTGAGGATTGAAATAACCGTTGGCATAAGTGTATTGTATCTGAGGTGGATTACTTTGAAGGGGACAACATAAATATTGATAAATAAATAATTTTTTTTTTTAAATACAAAGTCACCTTACTTTTCGAACACACCTCGTATGAAGATATATGGCTATACAAAAATTGTTTCCAAGAATATTAATATAATAATATAACATTTATATTCAAATATTTATTTTACATAAAGGGGTTTAAAAGGTTGAAGCCCTCTGGCTAGATGATTGAACTGCCGAAGGTGATTTGAGAAACATATAAATTGTATATACAGTAGAACCACTCCAAGGGAAACAAAATATTTTAAGTTATAGAGGTTTTAAGTTATCAAGGGTCTATGTTAAGCCTAGTTTACAAGGGCTTAGTTCTTGTCATTAGTTCAGGGGTGGGCAAATACTTTTAAGCACGGGCCAAAATGAAATTTTCAAAATGTCTTCCGGGTCGGAGGACCATATTTCGAAAACACTAA
The DNA here is from genome assembly GCA_963082975.1 of Labia minor. Taxonomy (NCBI): domain Eukaryota; kingdom Metazoa; phylum Arthropoda; class Insecta; order Dermaptera; family Spongiphoridae; genus Labia; species Labia minor. The sequence continues at coordinate 7,489,582 of OY720347.1, read as the reverse complement.
TAAAAAATTTATCTATTTTTTTTAGACATATTGAACGAAAAATTAGAATAAGAGCCAACTTTTTCAAAGGGCCGGCGGGCGTTCAAAAGGCCCGCGCTTAAAAGTATTTGCCCACCCCTGAATTAATGACAAGAACTAAGTCCGGGTAAACTAGGCTTTAGGGATAGGTTAATAACATTTTAAATCATGTCGTTTCTTAAAATTCTCTAACCAGCCATTGTTGGTTTTAAAATTTTTGATTTTCAGTGAATTAGCGAACTCTTCGGCTTTTTCTTTCAGTATGGGTCCACTAACACTGATGTTTTTGTTTCGACACTGTTTGAACCACGTAAACAAACATTGTACTAAATTTGTGAATTCGGCAATTTTGTAATTTAATTTGATTTTGTAATTTATTTATTTATTAAAAGAATTATTCTTGTTTATAAGTATAAAGTATATTGTTCTAAAATAACACCTATTTATTAAACCGATTATTCTGTTTCTGTTTTAAGGTATCAAAAATACAATTCTGACATTTCACTATGGAATGTAAGATTATTAATAATTATAGAATGATAGTAATTATTGATTTTTCAAAATTAATGTTTAACTAATTAGGAAAAATGTAATTTATATAAAATATGTCTTCGTGAGTATTTATGTTACAAAATTATGGATAATTAATCTTTGTTGATAGTTTCATTTTTTTATTTGAAACTTTATATAATTAAATAGAGTTGTCTCTAGAATTAAGTTTTTATATTTCAAAAAGATTTCAAATTGTACTTAATAATATCAAATTTTAAAGATTTTTTTTATATTAATTTACATACAAAGAAAATAAAAATGAATCTGGTTAATTTCATAATATAAAAGTATTTTAAAAATTTATATGAAAGTAATATGTTGCATATATTTATTATAATCATTAATTATTAATTAATTCTTTCAAATTTTTGTTAGTTTTCGAAATTGCAAAAAGAGAAAAGATTAAATTGTATATAAAAGTACTTGACCTAATAGATTATAAAAAAAATAAAAAAAACTAGTCAAATTGTAAGTAAACAAGAATTATCAAAATTCAGCGAGATCTTAAGTGATAATTTTTTTCAAAGAATTTTAAAAAAATGATAAATATAATAAATTATTTATCTTTATATTATAGATTAATTATGAAATTTTGAGGGCCATTATGAAAATGAAAAAATCCTTAATACAATTGTATAAACTAAATGTTATCATTTTCAATTTCACGGTGCTTCTAAATATTTAAACAACAACACCTCTTTTTAATAAATTAATCTATAATAATAAAAGCAAGTGTAATGTGTGTGTCTGTTTGTCTGTCTGTCTGTCTGACCGAGCTCTCCAGGCAAATCTTTCGCACGCAGGGACATGGAATTTTTTACACGGAAGCACAAAGGGGCTGGCCACCAGACCTCGAACCCCGATTTTCGATTTTTTAATTAGAAAAATTTTAAAAAAATTATAAAGAATAATTAATTAAAAATAGTTTAGTTACCCTACTAGATCATAGAGGCGCTAGTGGCGATAATTTGGAGGTAATTTAAATTCTGAGCAATGTGCAGATAAAAATCTTTTTATATATCTATTGATATTTACAATATCTCAATTGATCTTATTGGCCTTTTAAACTTTGAAAACATTCACATTACGGCTATAATTTAATACTATTAATTTTTAAGATTATGTGAGTAAATTATTTTAATTAAGAAAATTTGATCTCATAATTGGATTTTCACGTAAGATTTTAATATATAATATATTTTTTAATATTATTTTTATAGTAGTTTAGTGTTATGCTAATTTTATATTTTATTTTTATTTTGTTTACTTTGATTTTTTTTTAAATAAATTAATAACATTTAAAGTAGCATAAAAAAATTAATCGACGCAGGAAAATTGATGGGGTTCGAAATTAATAGTGATAAGACAAAATAATTAGTATCAGAGAGAATAATATTTGCAAAGAATTTAAATCGAGGTTGCAATCTGAAAATTATTATCAAAGGGGATCAAAATTATTAAATTATTAATTGTATTATATGGGTGGGAGGCATGGTCTATAACCCTGGGAGATGAGAATAGATTCAGAGTATTTGAGAATAGGATTCTTCCCAGCATTTATGGACCAAAGAAAGATGAGGACACCGGGGAATGGCGGAGACTGCATATCAAGGAATTGCATGACCTCTATGCATCTCTAGATATAGGTCATAAAATAGAGAAGGCTGGGATCGGCAGGGCACATGGCTAGAATGGGAGAGGAAAAATATATTGGTGAGGAGTTCGATTGGAAAACGTCCGTTTGGAAGACCAATTGTGAACAGGGCGGACAATGTAGGAAGGAACGTGAGAGAGATGGGACAGGGTAGGAGTTAGATGGTTATAGCTCAGAATAGGGACACTCGGGGGGTACAGGGGGCGGAGCCCCCGTCTAGGTGTGGAAAGCGCCGAAGGCGCTCGAAGCAGCTAGTATTAAATAAGAGAGAGTTTACTGTTAATTAATAGTTTTAAAAATAACGTATTTTTGTATGAGACAATATTCTTGTTTAATCAATTTTTACTTTTCATTCTTCTATGTGTACTAACTTTTATTATATTTATATTTATTTTTAATGGGTAAAAACACCGTAGAAGCACAGAAATAGTTTGAAAAACATTACCAATGCATCATGTCACAAGTCCATGAAAACAATGGCAAAATTGAACGAATTGGGCTTTTATTTGCTTCCCCATCCCCGTATTCGCCAGATTTAGCCCACAGCGACTACTGGCTCTTTGCTGATCTCAAAAAAATGCTCCAGAGAAAAAAATTTGGCTCGAATGAGGAGGTCATTGCCGAAACTGAAGCTTATAAACATGGTATAGAAATGTTGGGAAGGCGTTGGAATAGTTTTTTAATAGTTGTTTTGCTCCCTTAGAAGAAACATTTCTATCTACGATGTGGTGATAGAGAATATGAAAATTATTATATGCAGCAGAATCTCTTTGATCGAATGTTGTCTGATTTGGCCTTAATCCGCTTTGATATTCTCCTAAGATTAACTTCTAAACGGAGTCCTACTCCAGTCCATTTCATTTAACCATCCATGTTACATGAGACACGTAAAATTTCAAAAGATGTTTAAAAAAATTTAAAATAGAAATTATAATCATACAAATATACAAATAGTGTATATATTATTGCACTGAGTATTCAATTTTTTAATTTTTTTATAAATTTATCAATATTGAATGATATTTTAAATATTCTAAGATAATATAATATATTTTAATATTATGATTAAATATACAAATTTTAAAGTCTTTTAATTAAACTCATTTTTCTGAATTTAATAGGAAGTTGAACTACAAAATTCTTCATTTAATTTACATTTAATTGATTATTAGTATGAAAAGTTATATAAATTAAAATATTTTTTATTTATGTATTTATTAAAGCGTTTGTGGTTATTTTGATAATTATTAAGGGAATTTTTATTAAAAGACCACAATGTTTGTATAAAATTATTTTAATTTAATATTATTTAATAATATTTTAATTTAATATTATTTAATAAATAATTGTATACAAACAATGTGGTCTTTTAATAAAAATTCCCTTAATAATTATTTTTTATTTAATTTACATTAAATATTTTTTATCAATATAAAATCATAAAAAGTGAATTTATTAAACATCAAAAATAAAAGACAATAACTAAAATACCTGTTTAAATTTAAAAATTTAAAAAATCAAATTTTAGAATGATAACTTTTTATATTATTATCTAAAAAACCTTATTTTAATTTTTGTGTAATATTAGGTATATAACTAATTTTTGAATTTTCTAAGAGATAGTGTAGATTTTGTACTAAATATTCTTTTAAAGGAGCAATTACGCCTTTTTAAAGTGTTAATATTCTATATTAAAATTTAGTATGTTATTATTCGTTAAAGCTTAAATACCATATTTTTAATTACGTTTAAACATGTCGAATTTCGTACTAACAAGACAGCATTTACGGTAAGCATAACTTTATTTCTTTAATCAAAAAAAAAACCGCTGGAAGTTTCTGTTTGCTTTGAGAAACTTATGGTGAACATGCACTAACTCAACAGACTTGTGAAAACTGGCTTAAACGATTCAAAAATGATGATTTTAACAAAAAACGTTCAGATCAACAAAAAAACTTCGACGATGAGAAATTGGAAGCACTAATGAAGAAAAACTCCCATGGATTGACTGAATATAACATTGAAAATCGTTTAATAGAATTGCAATTATTTGCTTACAAGACACAGAAGATGACACTTTTTTTAAACAAATTTTTGGCAGACAATGAAAAATGGATTTGCTACGATAACTTTAAACTCAAAAAAATCATGGTCTATCCAGGCAAACCATCCACATCAATAGCGAAAAGAAACATTAATGTAACTAAGGCTAGACTAAGCATACGGAAGGATCATAAAAGAGTGGTGTAATATGAGCTGTTATATTCGAACGAGACTGTTACTGCTGTACGTTATAAAAAACAATTCAGAGATTTGAACCATGCATTGTACGAAAAACGTCCGATTTATGACAATGCTCGACCGCATATCGCAAAACAAATAAAAAAATACGTTAGAAGTGTTTAAATGGGAAATTCTATCACATTTACTAAAATTGTGATCCATCAGATCCAATGAAAAGCGCCCTTCATAACCATCAAAAACCGAAAAGAAACCAAAAAATGGCTCGAAGAGTGATTCGCATCAAAAGATAAACAAGTTTTTTTTATGGAATCCATAAATTGCCACAAAGATGGTCAAAAGTCATAGTTAAAGATGGAAAATATTGATTAAAATAAAATTTACCATTTCTTAGAAATAAACGTGTTTTTCTTTCAAAAAAAACTAACAAGTTATAGTTTTAAAATGATTTTTACCACAAAAATATAATAGAGTAATTAAACTAAAAACAAAGATAATGTAATGTAATCAATTTAATTGACGTTTTAAAAATATTTTTGAATTCATAAATCTGTTTTTTAAATATGATATAAATACTTTCTTAAATTATATAAAATTAGAATATTTAAAATAAATTAAATAATTGAAATGATTTCAGAATATTAGAAATTAAAATAAAAATTTAAATATTATAATAATTCTTTGTATCGGAATTGCTAGAATTATTAATTTTATATTCATTGTCAGAAATTAATCGACTTGTTCAGTGAGCCACGAGAGGCTCAGAATGAACAACATGGGTTAATATAGAAATTAATATCTGCGATATATAGCCTATGTTCAAATAGAGGTATATAAATTATTGTGATGTAATTTCATAGTAATCGATTCAGTCAATTTTGAGTCTATAACTCACAATTTTCCGGACTGACATACAGACAGACATGAAAAATTATAAATTCACTTTTGAATTCTAGAGGAAACGTGAAGATATGCAAAAACTTTTAAATTCTGAACAATGTTGAGACAAAAACAACTTTATGTATATATATATATAGAGATTTTATTTTTAAAAAATTACAAAAAGAAGTAGAATATTGTTTATTAATCTAGCTTTCAAGTTCTTCGAGTGTATATAATAAATTAATACTATAGTTATGTAACAAAAAGAAAAGAAAAAAAAATCGTTCGTGAGATAGATGTTTTCCATTCGTTCAATAGCCATTACCTTGACCATGCTATAAATATAGTTTCTTCGTCTTGATTTAATTTAGATTTGAGCTCAACTCCAGAATAATTATAAATGAAAAAAGAAAAAGAAAAAGAAAAAAAGAGATAATTTTATTTCAATGGGAAATATTTTTTTAAAAAAAATTTAAATTAAAATAAAATAAATTTGTGTTAAACCAATATATGCCTAGAATTTAGGTTACTTCCCTATACTTTTTTTTTCTTTTTATTTGAATGTATATATAGATTTATATCTGGTGAAAATTATTATCCTGGCAACATCCTTGACATGCATATTTGTTATCAGTATTTAACTATGGCAGCAAGCACAACCTCTCGATAAATATATGACTTAACCAATTGATTTCCCTTTTTATGATATTGTCCAAATATTGTTTGAAAATTAATTGTTCATTAAAGAAATGGATATTAAATTTTAATAAATAAATAATTTACTAGAATCGATTTTTATCATTTTTTTTCTTCCATGATAATATTATATTTTTAATCGATCATTACTCTCAAGTTGGTTTCTAAATACATCCATACTCTTTTCTTGTGTTTTAGGAGTATAAATGTTGCAAAAGTTTTATTAATCCGAAAAATAGCCAAATAAATATATATTTTTTAATAAAAATCTTTTAATAGAGATTAGTTTGGTGGAAGAGTGAGAACTCAAGCTCTCTTAATTCTCCAAACCACTTAATCATTCAACTTCATCTAATATCAATATAGATAACTATCAAAGTGGGAATACATTTAATATTAAATTTAACTTTAAATAAAGGTTTGCGAAATAGATAATGAATCAATTATTCTTAATTATTTTTTGTTTGTGTACAAAATTGGGTAATTTTTCAGTCTAACAGATGTATTATGGATTTGGATAAAACTTTACCAGTGGATTCCTTTTTACAGACCGACGATAGTAAGGGAGGTATTGTTTTCACACCAAATTTCACATATCTCCACGAATCATGCATTTTCTTAACAGAAAAAAGTATTTTTAGCATGATGTCTGTCTGTCCGTCTGTCCGTCCGTATAGATGTGTACAGCCTGAACGGCTCAACCGATTTTGATGAAATTTGGTATATTTACTTAATGCATAAGTGGGATGAATTGATCAACTTTTGGTGCAAATCCGGAAACCGGAAGTGGTAGTATTAGCGATCGACGATAGGAAGGGAAGGGTTATTTTCAACACCAAATTTCACATGAGGAGATTTTTTACATATCACCACGAATGTATTGGTTTTATCCTCGGGAAAAATCATCTTCATTATGTTTTTCTTAATTTAAAATTATATGACGTCACCCAGCCCTTCATGACGTCACAGCCTCCTTATTATGATCACGGGCAACGCCGGCTACTTCAGCTATATATTATAAATAAAATAAAATTAAAAATATTTATGTTCTATCCATATCTGTTTTTATTACATTAATAGATATATTAAAATTATTTGAAATTCGTTTCTGTAGCTGGAAATTAATTTATTTCAAACCGGTCGGTTCGGACCTGGTCACAGGTCAACTTATTTGATTCCAAACAAACTTTCCTTAATCAGTATGTGGAGGTTCTAGTTTACGAGATAAAAATTATTAAAGTTTGTCAGATAAACTAGTTATGAATGAGCAGCCCTTTAATAATGTTTTATTGATTAATTCACTAATTATTCACTTATTCACTAAAGAAAATTATTTAATTAATTATTTTTTTAATTTTCATATATCCAAACCGAACTTATAAAAACAGAAAATTAGTGGAGCCCTCTGGAGTTCAAATAATAAAACATGGTAGCTAAATAGAATATCAATAGATAATACCCAAAAAAAATTGAATACTACTAATTAATAAAAAGTACATATAGAAATATTTTTTTAATATTTAATAAGTTTATGTTTTTGGTATTATAACATTCTAATCTCACATAAAGTGTTATTATAAAATAAAATAAACCAAATATTTTTAATTGCTCAACTCTTTTTACTATCACGCCAGAGATAGTATTACGATCACGAAAATTTTCGATGTCGAGATTTTGATGTTTTTATATGTTTTGAATGTTCCTGAATCATTTTCACTAAGGTTGAGAAACATGTCTGTATGAGGGGAGGGGGGGGGGTGTATTTATATGTTGACAAGATTACGCAAAAACGGTTTGAGCTAGAATCATGAAATTTGGTATACGGGCATTATTCAAAATTCGTAGTTTTCTATCAACTTTTGAGAAATATAGCTCAACCAAAAGAGGGTCATTACCTACAATGTTTTGATTTTTTTTTCTTCTAAAGTGACCGTTAAAATAAAGATATATGTTTGATAGTTTTTCACATGATTAAAAATTGTATAAAACTGCTATATATAGAATTTCAGCTTGATTGAATCGCTGAAAGTACCAGAATTAATTTTTAGACTGCCAATCACGCGCCAACACGTGACATGAAGAGCCAAACATGTGCTGGTTTAATAAATATTATTTATTAATTTTAATTTATAATTAATTAAATTTAATTTATATATAATATATGTTATTTAATCCAATTCGAATTGCGAGATAGTCGGTTGGAGACACTCCAGCTTATTCGAAATCAATTAATATCAACTACCTAAATAAACGAGATTTTTCAATTGGAAATAATTTGTTAACATCCTGGGTATTTATATATATGAATAAATAAATAAGGGAGGACATTCAAATGGATTCAAATCTTCAGTCTGTCTATTGAGAATATCTGGGCCAGTAGTCCCCATTCGCTTGTTTATATTATTACAAAAGTTTCTTGCATTAATATTTATACGTCTCGACATTCTGGTTAAATAAAAAGAGGTCAATTCATTTCTATCCACGATATTTCGTTTAAATAGTAAATGGAATTCTAAGGAATTAACTTTTTAACCTATTTTCAATATAATTAATATATGGATATTTTATATTATCAAATGTTCTAAGATTATTAATGTAATCTACAACAAACAAAAATATAATTTTTTTGAAATTAATTAAAATAAAATTTATAAATTTAAAACTGGATTTATAACCATAAATTTGTCCCATTTTTTTTTAGTTTTTATAATAATAAAAATTAAATTTATCTCCCCCCCCCCCCAGTTGATATTTAAAAACATTTATATTATAATCAAAATTAAAGTTGAAAATAAAGAGATATTTTTTTATCAATAATAATATCACAAATTGAGCTGAATGATGCACATTTTCACATTTCATTGGGAATGCAGTAGAGGATTTTTTTTTTTAAAAATAAATAAATGTGTGGATCGTTTCTTTATTAATTGCTATCCAAATTTAACTAATCGACATTATTCCAGAGTACAAAGTAAATAAATTAATAAAAATATAAAATCAATTCATTTAACAAATAAAATTTTTGACATTTGAAAAGTAAAAAAAGAGAAAAATCAAAATCACTCAAAAAAACTCATTCTATCATTTGAATTAAATTCATTTAGAAATATATAACTCGGTTTAATTACAAATAAAATGTGTCATCATTATTTTATTTTATTTGTTTGTTTTTTTAATAATAAAATATATATTAAAAAAATACTTTTTAATATATTTTAATAAATAAATAAAAAAACAATTATTACAATTTATTAATTTCTTATCATAAAAAGTGAAAGTAAAAGTAAAAAAATAAATCAACAGGTTATTCAATTGCTTTAAAAAAAAAAGATTAGAAGTTGAAAAAGTGAATATTTATAAATTATTTGTTTGAATAATGAATAAATGAAAATCCGATGAAAATGGAAGAGAAGAGAAAGATAAAAGAAAAAGAAAGGGAGAAAAGGCAGGAATGTGAACCGCCTCCAGGGACTCAAGGCTAAAGGGCTCGTTCGATTCAAAGCCACCCTATCAGAGTTGCTCAAGGATGGATCTATCAGCCCTAAAAGATAGAAAGAAAAAGAAAAAACTTCTGCCGACTATTGTCGATCAAATGTGCAATCCAATTTCCCATGGCGAAATTAGTTCCCATCAACGAATGAACGAGGCAGGCTCATCTTGGATAAAAAGAACTTGACCTAAAAACGCACAACACACGCACTAATCAAAGGGAATTGATTCTAAAGGGCTGCCTGGCCTGAATAACCCTCAAGGTGAACACCAAATAACCTACATACGCCTATTATTATCATCATCTAATTTTTATTTAATCGAGTTCTTTCCAAACTACTCCACTCTCCCTCTTCACCCTCACTGTCTATCAAATGATAACATAAACTGATAAAAATCAAGAAAATATATTTATATATATATCATCTTATCTTATTATACTAGCAAAAATGTATATATATAATTGTATTTTTGAAATATTAAATAAACCGCCCCCGAAGGTTTTTTTAAAATTCACACCATAGATAATATTTATAAAGAAAAATCGATCTATATAGGATTCAGCCTCGGGAAAAATGATCTTTGTTAGTTCTTTCTTAATTTAAAATTGTAAATTTAAATGACGTCAGAAACTACGGTAGACAGCGCTTTCTTAAATACGAAATATTATAATTATAAATGAAATAAAATTAAAATATTTATTTTAATAATATTTTGTAATCAAATTACGTAATATATATTATGTTATATCCACACGCCATACTTTTCTGTCTTTCAGTGCATTAATCCGTACGTTGAAGGGCTGTATGTTTTATGAATATTTTTTTTTAATTTATCTTCTTTTAAATCATTTGAAATTGTTTCATCTATTTTGTCGTTTATTTATTTTAAATAATAATCTTCATCTTAAATATTCATAGTTCATAAGGAATAATCTTTTTAAAGTACCGAGCCGCGGCTCGCTGAACCAGGTACTATATATATATTTAATAAAACTTGTAAATGGTAAAGAGTAGGTGTTTATCTAAATGGCACGAATTTCTCTTCAGGAAGGAGTAAAATATGATCGGCAAAATACCACCATGAAATAGAAAATATGTCTAGAGAAAGAAAAGCTCTTAAAAATTGAGAAACTTTAGAGAATAATATTAAAGAACAGTTTCATCATTCTTAATTAAATATTATAATTTTATAAAAGTATATTAATAAATTAAATTAGTTAATATATAATTTAATTAAAAAAAAGGATAAACCAACTTCATTATCAATATACTGGAATATTATAAAATGTAACTCATAATATTTAGTTGTATGATCTATTTTGTATTATGTTATGTAAAGATATATGTATTCTAAGAGTATTTTCAAATGTAAAATACGATACTTTTAAGATCATGGGATATCCATTATAACTTCTATACTATTTATTTTATTTATATTAAATATATTTTTAAAGAATTTTTAATCTTCACAATATCATATATTTATTTTAGTATATAACTATATTGTGTTCTAAAATAAAAAATTGATAAATCATAAAAAAACATCAACAAAAGTTGATAATAATAGAGTTAGTTAATAATAAAATATTTAATCTTATCATAATATCAAAAATTGTATTTATGTATCTTTGTTAGGAGAGACCGGAGAGACACTGTACAGCCCGAATTTCCCGACCCCACTTTGCATTTGCAATGTAGTTAAAATAATTTTGTCATGTGTAGAACATTTCAAATAGTGAAAATGGCAGGGATTCTCTTAATTCCAAAAAACTGATTTTTGCACCTTTTTTGCTATTTTTTTAAGGTTAGTCATAAGCGATAATTAAAAAAGTATAAATAAACTCTGTCATCATTTGCCATAAAACTTTGCACATTATATAGGGCAAAGCATACAGTCGTTGGCCCCCTTAAGCAACTCCTAGCAGCTTTTAATCCATATCTGGGCAAATTGCGGAACAATCTGTGTCAAATTAGGTTTGCAGAACATAGATACTATGAGCATTTTGATTAATAACAAAAAAAAAATTATTTTCTCATGACATTTTCAATAAGCATTTAAAAAAAAATCCTAAAAAATAGTTATTGGCCTGGGTATTCTATAGTGATTATACAACCGTACAACAAACGATTATATAACCATAGCGCAATTTTTAAAATAAAAATCATATTATTTGTGTTTTAGTGATAGGGGGCCAACGACTGTATCCTTTACCCTATGTATTTTTTGATGGGGAAGGTTTAAACATAATCAAATTGATAGTATCTCGACAGTAGATGGCGCTGAAGCACATCAACTTCTATACCATCAAACTGATCGCTTTGGAAATATTTATAGATATAGATATATAGATTGTTAAACACGCAAAATATGTTAATATATAGATGAATTTTGTTGCAAATCGACATTAAATGGCGCTACTCTCATTTTCTCCAACGTTTGATATCATTTGAATACTCTGAATATTTTTGCGTTTTGTTTTGCGTGTTTTAATTTAAAAAATATATATTCAAAATTTTCTTCAAAACATTTGTTCTTTCCTGTCTCTGAAACATACACAAAACCATTGAATTTACCTTTAAATTAATAAGAATTTTCTATTAAACCATCAATTGAATATCTTTATATTATTACTAGATATCAATCATTCGTCAATAGAATGTAAATAATTTTAAGTTTTACTATATAACTTGGACACATAACTGAAGTAAAATTAACTTTTGCGAGTCAACATATGATTTTCATTTGCTGGCTCACATTCTCGTGGTTCCGGGTTCAGGTCTCTGGCCTGGCAAGGGAATTTCTCTAGCTAGAGTCAATGGGACGGAGTGAACCCAGCCTCTGGGATCAAAATTGGGAAGCTACTTGATAAAAAGTAGCGCCTCCGATCAAGAAAATCAAGGTAAAGGTTGAAAGGGCTCGTTCTACTGATCATAGGACACATTGATATAACGTTGTCCATGCGAAGGTCGTACAAAAGTTAAGCGGTTTTTTTGAAGTGAAACTTCTTTAGCGGCGTCCTGACATTTGGTTGAGAATGGAGAGTGAATTGAAAAATTGAAATTTCGTAACGCGTTACGAAACGCAAGAGAGAAAAAAGATATAGATATAACGAGTGAGAATGAGATAGCCTCTATCTCTGTCTCTCTTTTGTGCGGTGTTTCGTTTTTGAGAGAGAGGCTATCTGGGTCTTTCTTTTGTCCGGTCTTTCGTCTTTGAGAAAGAGGCTATCTGCGTCTTCGTTTTATGCTGTCTTTCGTTCTAATACCCTGTCGCTAGGTTGAAAGTCCACGGCGCGCATGCGCACTAGTACGTTGACGCGGAATAATATTTCTTAGCCTCTGCTGGGTGAAAGAATAAAAATTAGTATGTGACCTCACAGTTACCGCCTTTTAGATATATATCTATTCTTAAAATAAAATTAAAAATATTTATATTATATTCATATATATGTAAAATAATAATTATATTATTTTAATATTCCTATAAGTTGGTATCACAATTTATTATTATTATGAATTATTTATAAGTAATTAATATTATTAATTGGTATTAATAAATAAATAATATTAATTATATTAACTTAATATTTCTAACTTTGTATTACAATAATGAGACGGAATTGTTGTGTGTTAAATTAGATTTAATTAAAGATTGAATTTAGAATAATTAAAAGGGTTATTGAAACCGCGTATGCTGATTAGGGAATGACAAGATTGAATAGGTTCAATTAAAAAATGCTTATATAAAATTATAACTAAAAATGATTTATTTAATAAAACTATAAGAATTTAAATTACAATTTAATTAATTTTTTGTGAATAAATAAACATATATAAAAAACTATATATAAAATTTGAATTTTCATTTATTCATTCATTTAAAATTATTTTCCGATTGTTCCTTTAAAATAACCCCTCTTAGGGGGTCGGAAGGGGAGGCAACATAAGGGAATTTTCTTTCACTTTGTTATTGGGAAAAACCAGGGGGGGGGGACAGTCTTACCAGGAAAAACCCAAATTGTCAGCGTCCACTCTGGGGTTTTAAACAGTTTTAAAGGAAATGTTAATTATAAGTTCATTTCTCAACGAGTTGTATCTTTAAATTATTTTTATTAATTTAATTAATTATAATTAATTTATAGCCAATAATAGTTTATTATAGCTAATAATTTTTTAATTTTTAGTGTAATTTGCATGATCATTATTTATATAAAAAAATAAACACATTTTGCAATTTCCCAGAAAGGCTTATAATGTCAAGCTCCCACATGTGTCCATTACAATTAAGAATAAGTAAGTTATGTTTGTCACGTTCACACTTCCACATGTGAACATTACAATTGAAATAGTAAGTTTATGATTCGACATAATTTGCAATGTATCAATCAACCTCTTAAAATTAAGGTTCTTAGCATTTAGCAGGTAAAACACTTGGCGAGAGTCATTCAATTGAAAATTGCAAGGGTGGACTTGTTAATTGTATGTGCTTGGAAATATTCTTTGTAGGAGAGGGCAGTGTGGTTTATTTTTCTCTATTTCTCTCTCACTCACACTCTCAACTAAAATTTATCTTATTCTCTAGATTGTAAGAAGTTTCACTTCCGCCACGTGTACGATGCTGCACATTTTGCTTTTTTTATTGATGAAAATAAATAATCGTGGTATATATCTATGTAAATTAGCTGGAGTGTCTCCACTCGACTATCTCGCAATTTGAATTGGATTAAATAACATAATATATTATATTTAAATTAAATTTAATTAATTATAAATTATAAATAATAAATAATAAATATTAAACCAGCGCATGTTTGGCTTTTTGTTGATGGCACCACGTCACGTGTTGGCGCGTGAGATTTGCAGTGTTAAAAAATTAATTCTGGTAATTTCAGCGAATCAATCAAGCTGAAATTCTATATATAGCAGTTTTATACAATTATTAATCATGTGAAAAATTATCAAACATATATTTTTATTTTTACGGTCACTTTAGAGGAAAAAAAATCAAAACGTTGTAGGTAATGACCCTCTTCCGGTTGAGCTACATTTCTCAAAAGTTGATAGAAAACTATGAATTTTGAATAATGTCCATGTACCAAATTTCATCATTCTAGCTCAAACCGTTTTTGCGTAATCTTGCCTACATACATACACACACACATACACACATACACACACACACACACACACAGACATTTTTCTCAACCTTAGTGAAAATGATTCAGGAACCTTCAAAACGTATAAAAACATCAAAATCTCAACATCGAAAATTTTCGTGATCGTAATACTATCTCTGGCGAGATAGTAAAAATAAATAGAAATAAGAATCAAATTTGATTTTCACAATAATAATAATAAATTATACTAATTCATTTATTCATGATATAAATATATATAAAAATAAACTATTCGTATTTAGTATATGAATAAAATAGAAAAAAGAGGTTATTAAGTGAAAGATAATATATGAGTACAATGAAATAAGAGATATGAACAATATACAACAACAAAAAAAAGATGAAAGTGGTAAATCAATTTGAAAAAGAAAGTTTTTTTTTAAATTATTTTTATTCTTTCTCTCTCACTTTTTTTCTCACTCTACATAATATTTATGATATTTCAATGGAATCAATTTTTTTTTAATAAATAGAACAATATAAATAAAAAAGTTTCAACATTTTCATGATAATTATTAATGTTAGTTGTTTTACAATAAAACTTTTTTAATAAGATAATTTTATTATAATAAAATATAAGAGATTTTTAGATAGAAAGTCTTAAAAAATAGTTTTCATGAAAAGAAAAAGGATTACACACTTTTCACATACTATAATTAAATCCAAACATTTTTGGAAAATATTCACGAATTGAATCGATTTGATTTTTTTTTAGAGATATGTCGGAAAACACGTGGACCCCCTAGACCTCCGTTCATTTCATGGACCCCCAAATTTGTTATTCGCTGCCGTGGACCCCCAGGGGTCCAAATAGACCACTTTGGGAATCTATGATTTAAAATATTTAAATCTATTATTGTTTTTTATTATTATTATTTTTTCCCTGATACTCTTTAAGTTAACAAGTTACTGTTAACATGTACTTTTAATAGTTGTGAATTTTTGCTGTCCAAAATTCTAACAAAACTTCATTTCATCACGGTGAAGTATTGTTCACGGTAATTATAAAAAATGCTTATCCAGTCATGGATTTGGATAAAATTTTATGATAAATGGTTCCTTTTTTAATTCTAAAGAAACTTTTCTTATGCAATTTTTGTGGGTCGTTTCTAGTTTACGAGATAAACAGGATTAAAGTTTGCCAGATTAGCTTATTATTATATTATGTCATTAAGTAATGTTTAATTGACTAATTAACTAATTATTCACTAATTTTCGGTTCGGTTTGGATATAGGAAAACTATTTAATTAATTATTTTTTTTCAAATTTTCATATATCCAAACCGAACCGAAAAAAAACCCAGAAAATAAGTAGAGCCCTCTGCTGGCCAAATGAATAAAACATGGTAGCTAAATAGAATATCAATGAATTTATATGCAAATTTTAATAATTTTTATCTCGTAAACCAGAAGCAACCCGCAAAAATACGATAAGAAAAGTTTATTTGGAATTAAAAAAGGAACTTACTTGTAAAGTTTAATTGAAATCCTCGACTGGATGACCATTTAATATAAAAACCTTGTTCACATTTGATCAATCCAATTTACATTAACAATCCCTAATTCCCATATTTGCTTTAGAGGACTTTATGAAAATTGATTAAATGTTAAGCATTTTATTAGATGACATTGTATTTTAATTTTATAATAAAAATGATAGTTTATATAGCACTTAAGACCTGTATGGAATATGTAGGTATAATATGTAATTTTAAATTTTATATATCTCTTCACAATGACAGCCTCTTGATAATATTACGAGGGCGGGGTGAAAAGTTTCCGGTCTGACCAAAAAAAAAAACGATATTTTTAAATTTTTTTGCTTTATTTTACATTCAAGATACCTGAGACCTGTACGATGTCAGCTGAAGGTGGCGAAATATTTTGCACAACCATTTGAATATGGAAAGCTGTATGCAACGTGGGCGCCGCGTTTGCTAACGTTAGACCAAAAACTGCTTCGAAAAACCATTTCTACCGACAATTTGGGGCTGTAGGCGTAATCCAAACGTTGATGAGACTTAAATTAATTAATTAATTAATTGAATTAGTTAAATTAATTAGAACACCGTTATGAGAAATGTATCAGTGTTGATGGAGATTATGTTGAATAAAATAGGAAAAAAAAAAATTTAAAAACGTTTTTCTTGGTCAGGCTGGAAACTTTTCACCCCACACCCGTGTATATTTAAGAAAAATAAAATGCTGCCCTCATTAAAATTATAATTGCCCACATCGAGTTTAGAAAATTAATAACGATCTGGATATGTAATAATTATTTGATAATATATGAATAATAATATTAATAATAATTATAAATACTTATATGATTTTAAATATTTATATTTTGAAAATTTCTTGATTGATAAGCGTTATTCTAAAACTAACCAGAGACGAACCAGAGATAAAAAAAATTCGAATTTTATTGAATAAAAGATTAGAAAATGTCGAGTTTACTCACAAAAATCGATTGATATTGTAAATACAAAAAAATTAGCAAACACTTTCGCTTGATTCTTAGACCATTACGACTGAATTTGTTCTAAAATAAAGATATTTCTTACTTTCCAAAAATAATAAATGTATTTATTTACTCAAAATATCAAAGATTTTTTTTGTTTTTTTTTTTTGTATTTTATATCAACAACAAAGATTATATAATTGAAAATAGAATTAAGAAATTAATATAAAAATAGTAGAATCAAATAAATAATATTTTAAATGACTATACCCTTCAAATTATAGTTATTATTAAATTAAATCATGTATGGGTGATTTCGTTGAATAGCACACAAATCGAGAGAGAAAGAGAGACGGCGGCAAAAGTGAAAACATAAATGGATAGCATTTGAATTTTCAATACACCATTTCATTCATATCTTTAGAAATAAATGAAGAATTATTCCTTAAAATTTCTCTCCCTCTTTCTTTATTTCTTATTGTGAAAATTAGGAGTGGAAATATGAAAAAAAAAAAAAAATATGAAACAGAACACGTTGACACGGTCTAATGAAGGAGGTCGGTGAGTTTTATCATCAACGGCTGACATTTTAGCGAATGAAACGAGGTCCTTGGGATTGCCAAACCATCTTCAGGTCAGGAAAGCGTGGAATTTCACTTCGCGACACTCTCTTCCTGATTACCAAACCAATCATTTCAATGAAACACCCCACGCCAGTCACCTATAGCCTTATTGGGTACAATCGCTCAATCTATTTTACATTTATTTACTGCAATTTTTTAATAATCTATTTAAAATAGGAAATAAAAATAAACAAATTAAAACGTACAAGTTGAAAAAATTGCAAAATAACGAGATTCATTAAAGGAGATGGTGTATTGAATTTTATCAAAATAAATCAAACAAATATTAATTGATTTATTAGGAATATATGCTAATGGTAGGAAATCTTCAACTATAATTAAATACAAATTAGAATTACAATTTACAAAAAAAACAACAAAACATCCAGGCTCAGCAATATCTCTACTATAATTATATTAGGGGAACCGGAAAGTAATATCTTTTTTTATATTAAATTCAAACAAATTTTTAACAAATTTTTATTTTTAAACAATTATATAATCACCCTCGTTATCAACATCCTTTTGCCATCTGGTAAGCAAATTTTCAATGCCGGATCAATAAAACTCAATTGGTTTTTGAACAAAATATCTGGAGATGGCATTTTGGACATCATTCAAATTTTCATATTTTTTGCCACTTAAAAAATGTTGTAGCTTTCGGAATAAATGGAAATTCGATGGCCCAATATCAGGCGAGTATGGTGGATGAGGGAATACCTCCCATTCCAATTCATTAATTTTTTCCAAGGTTGGTCGTGCGCAGTGCGGTCATGCATTATCATGTTTCAGAATAACGCCTTTTCTGTTGACAATCGCTGGGCACTCTTCAATTAAAGATTGATTTACTCGATCCAATTATTCACAGTAAAGGTCTGCATTCACAGTTTGTTCAGGTTTTAGCACTTCAAAATGAATGACCGCGCGCAAACTCCACCAAACACACAAAAGTACCTTTTTGGGATGTAAACCTTGCTTCCACTTACGCCCTTAACATGTCATTGTCTAAAGTTGTTGGTCTTCCTGATTAATACGAGTGAGAAAGATCAAAATTACCGGATTTGAACTTAGCAAACCATCTTTGGCATTTACGAACGTCTAATGCACTTGGATAAACATCGCAAATGTTTTTGGTAGCAATTGCTGCGTTACTACTCTTGCGAAACTCAAAAAGCATACAATGCCGGATATGTACTTCTGGTATTTAGCTGGCCATTTCACATAAAATTGCGAAAAAAAAAATTTAAGATTAAATTATTTACGAGGAGACAAGTCACTCTAACCTTAAAATGTCTTTGGTACGACTTTGAAGTATACAATCAACTGATAAATGACAAACGAATATCGATATGCGCAGAAACATTACTTTCCGGTCCCCCTATTATAACAGTATCTGGTTCACCGAGCCTCCGCTTGGTACTTTAAAACAATTATTCCTTATAAACTATGAATATTTAAGATTAAGATTATTATTTAGAATAAATAAACGACAAAATATATTAAACAATTTCAATAATTTAAAAGAACATAAGTTAAAAAAAAATAGTCATAAAACATACAACACTATATGTATTAATGCACCAAAAGACAGACAAGTATGGCCTATGGAATAAAATAATATATATTTTGTATATAATTTTATTATATATATAATTTTTGCTAGTATAATAAGATAAAATATAGTCTTCTCTCTCTTTCCTTGAATTAATAAATTAAAAAGTGATCTTAAAAATAATTATAATTCTGATATTAAGATGGATAGTTAAATTTAATAGTCAACTCAAGCCATCAAAAACCAAATTTTATGTATTTATTTAAGATCTAAAATTGATATCTAATTATAAATTTTGTACGATGAAAAATTTACTCGTAAATGAATGGATCAATCATGCAATTACAAAACTTAAACATCCTTCAAAATTAGTTTGTTCTTATGAAAAAATTTGGAATAAAACAATACTAGTAAAAATTAAATAAAAGAATTGTAATTCCTTGTGGAAACGCCTGGATAGTAGGCAACTATACCCATCATTGATAGGAGGCGAGGGGCAGTACACATTACACAAATACATGGATTATAATAAAAATAAATATTAAACACTACTGAAATTGTTTAAAATTTTTACTAGGTTAATTTCAAATAATAGAGGAATAATTGTTAATAAGTAAAATAAATGATTTTAAATTTTATAAAAACATTTATAAAAAATAAGATATTTTATAAAAAAAATATAGTTTTATTCTTTTAAATTCAATGTTTCTACATTATCTATTTACTTTTCCTACTATCTCCAAATTTAAATTATTTTATATTTTTTCGCTATATATAAGATATAATATTGCGTCATTAATCATTTAGATGGATTTATTTTGATAAAATTAAATATTTAGAGAAAAAAAAGTTTATTGAAAAATCTTTGAAGATCATCTGTAGAATGCAAACATTAATCTACAAATTATGAAATTGTCTTCGATTTGTTTAAGAGAGAGAAAAAATTAAAGTCGTTTCTCTCTACTATCATTCGTTTAAAATAAATTTTCAAATAAAATATAAATGAAATTAAACTGAAAACTTGAAACTTAATTCTAGATTTTTTTTATAAGAAATTTAATTTTAATAATAAATATAAATATTGAAATCAAGGCCAGTTCTTGGGTTTTGAGTGCACCGTGAAAAATATGGCGCAAATATACAAATTTACTAAAAATCAAAAAAAAAAGGAAAAATCAAAATTACACAAAAATAATGAATTTAAAAAATATTTTATTTTTATATCAACGCTCTCCAAAATTTGGCTTTCCCGACTCTTTATCCGACCCGGATTGTAATTTTAAAGGATTATTTATTAAAATAATTTCATACATTATGTACAAAGAATCGCTTATAATTTCGGCATCATTTCAGATCATAGAATAAATTTAATTTAAAAAATAAAGATATTTAATGACATTTAATATAAATATACATATAAAGTAAATAAAAAAATAGAAAATATCTTTGTAATATTTATTGGCATAAATGAAGAGAACTTCTTGTAAATAATCGAGAGTATTTAATTGAAAACGTAATCATTTATTCATTACAAAAAATCTAGATAAGAGAGAAATCATATAACGTGTCAATTAATTAAAGTATTTTTCAAATAAATAAATTAATATTAGGTCTGACTTGATCACATAGTTTACAAGTAAATTTTAATCCAATATTATATTTGTGATTAAATATTTCCCTAAATTTCTACAAATTGTTAAACATTTCGGTGAAAATTTTAGTATAAAATCTTTACGTTTTTGAATAGAACCAAAATACTAAAAATATAATTTTTATATAAATATTGATAAAATGTTAAATGAAGAAATGATATAAAGAATTTAATATTTAATTATGATTTAATACAATCTGTGTAGAAGGGAAGTGAATTGCAATGGTTGAACAAGCAGAAAGCTCAGTGAAACAAGAACTAACATTAATCTGTGCTGTATATACAGACTGGCTGCTCTGCCCTCTTTCCCTTTTCCTAAACTAATAAATTATCTTACAAATAATAATTCTCTTGATTTACCCCTCTCTCTATTTGATTATTCTAGGTTTAATATTAAACATTAAATAAAATGTCATTTAAATAATTGAGAAAATATTAATTAATATATGACAGAGATGGCGAACCTATGGCACGTTTGAAAAAAATAATGACACGTACAAAGACAAAAATATTTTATTAAAATTGTAACTTTTTTCAATAGAAATGAGAATTTCATAGAACTTAGTAGGCTAACAAAAACCGATAAATTGTACATTTTGAATGTTTCCACTACAGTACAGTTTAAACAGTTTATGTCTATCAGTATTTTTCAAACTTTTTGTACATGAGATATAACTATGTTCAACATTTTTTGGAGTCGTGCAAAAGTTAATATGAAAAATAAATTGTTATTGAATAAAACTAAAGAAAAATTACATAAAAAAAATTATTATAAATATATTTCATGGATAAAGAAACCAAAATATTTTTAATGTAAACATTCTAAACATTTTTTTATATGTACCAATAATATTTCATCGTCATTTTTAAGTTTTTCAATTCAATTTCTTAACGTATAAAAAGATATCAATATCATATTTAAGAGCTGATCTCGCGACTAATAGTTTTAAAATAGCATGTGGTCCCCATTTACATTGCACCCCCTCAGCATTGCGAGCCTTTTTAAGCCATCGGTTTCAATATTTTTTTAGAATTTCTTTTTAAACATTAATTTTAAATAAAAGCAGGCAATATTTTATTTAATTTTTATAAATCATAAGTTTTAATTAATAATTTTAGATACTATTAGTAAAAGCAAGTACTATAAATATAAAATAAATGATTCTAAAAAAATAATTTAAATGATTTCTTTTTGGGGTTGGAGTTGAAGCTCAAAATATCTTGATTCCAACACACAATAATTTGGTAAAATTCCGACACCTGTTCCACAGTTTAAATATATATATTATATATATATATATAATTACTTCTAATTTAATAGATATTAAATATCTATGTATAGTTCTACCAAGCAACATTTCGAATGAACGAGAAATTTATGAAATAGTATAACAATTTTAACTTTTCTACATCCTCTTTTTACATTTTATTTGTGTCTTTGAGAAGACAGGGTAGTTTTTTCTCGATAGTGAAAGCAATTTTATTGTAGCACGTAAGGTACTTCATAATTACTTTTAACTTTGTGGCACGGACAGTCTATAAGGTTCGCCATCCCTGATATATGAGATTCATATTATATATATATGGTATATACCTAAGGAGAAAATATTATTTAATTTTATAATATACATTAAATAAATCATTTTTTGTGTAGACTTTATTAAAAGTATATAATCATTTTCAAGTTTAAATAATTTGCTTATCAACACTTGATAATTATCTAAAAATATTATTAAGATACTAAAAATAGAAAAACAAATGGACATTTTTAGCTGAAATATAAAGTTGATTATTAAAAAATTTCTTTATCATTGGAGAGCATGTGAATGGGCAAAGAAATGTTGAAAGAGTGCGTTTTTCAATTTATTATATTTATAATTATTATATATATATTATAAAAAGATCTATAAAATGTAGAATGAGATTAAGGAAGAAAATTGATTATTATTTAAAAGTGCAACTTTTTAATCACACTTTAAAAAAGAATCCATATACTACCTATTATTTTATGAATTTAAAATGATTGTAAATAGATTAGCAATGTGAATATATAGAAATAAAAGTTATATATATAATCAAACCAAAAATTCCTAATTGAAATTTTCAATAATTTATAAATATATATATATATATATATATCTAAATAAATCTAATAAATGTTATAAAATTATAATGAATTAATTATTATGATTTATAAAGATCCAATGTTTGTAAGAATTTGCTTGAACCAATCTAAAATATAAAAGAGAATTAAATTTTTCTTTAGATAAATTTACTAATATAGATCAATACATTTTATTTTATATTATACTTTATACTAAAATAAGATACTTTTATATGATAATATCTAATTATGATTTTTTAAGATTTTATTGAATTAGTATACTAATTAGCCTTAATGAAATTTTATTTATTTTAAATGACCAAGTAATTTTTACAACGTTGGTTTTCTAATAAGAAGTTTTAAGAAATATTTACCATATATCAATATTCTATACTGTACGATAATTTTGGAACAATGAAGATAGGGATTATTGTACAATATTTTCAAGTGTGAATCACTTGAATAATTCAAAAGATTCAATGAATCAAAAAAGTTTCAAGTTGACATTTAAAATTAAATAATATTAAAAATGATCAAACATCGAAATATATAAGCTCAAGGTACACTTTTTTTAAATAATAAATAGAAATATTGATGATTAATTATAGAAATTTTTAAAAAATTTATATATTAAAAAAAATTATTATTAATAAGATTTAATAATGGAGTACTCACTGGAACATGTGCATCCACTAAAGATGACTCGTAGAATATAAGTGTTTGTAGGAGATTAAAGTTTATATTATCCTATCTAAAAAACAAATATAAATATATAAATAGATTTATAATAATTATTTTAATAAAGTGTCATTTTTTTAGGTTAAGTTAAAAATGTTATTCATTCATTAGATTTAGTCGTTGGTTATCACTTTATTCTAATCTCTTTATTTTTATAATACATGAATGACAAAAACTAACCCAAGATTAATAAAAAAATAAAAAAATTCAGATCTAATAGGAGGTGATTCTGACAATTTATAAGATAATTTTATTATATGTATAAATATTTTTAAAAAAATAGATTATTATAATATTTAAAAAAGAAAAAAATGTTAAAAAGAAGATTACTTTAATATGTATAATAACAAATGGATTATAACCTTCACATTTAATTTGAAAATCAATTTAATTTTAATAATCCATTATATATGCTTTAAATAAAATTAATTATAGGTTGAATTGCAAAAGGATTTGATTATACAGATTATTATATTTCATTATTAAGAAATTTATGTGATAAATTAATTTTGGTATAATATTTCTATGAAAACTGTAAACCATTAATTATAAAATAATATTAAATAATTTAAACAGTAACATAAGAAAATTTAAAAAACAAAAAGACTGAAATGATTTATTTTATGATCATTTAAAAATTATAAATTATTAAATAAAAAATAATAAATTGCTAAAAATTGCCTATAATTCAAATTTGTCCATATGGCCTGTTGGATTTTTATTATTTTATCATTTATTAGTGAATGACATTTAATTATTACTGAAAGTATGTAATTGATAATAAATTGTGTGATTATAAAAAGAATTATTCTAGAACGACAAGGGAATTGTGCAAATTAGTTCAATTGAATTTAAAGTCAAGGACAATATGATTTTGAGGCCATCACTAAAGTCAAGAAAAAAATCAAAATAACCTTCAAATGTATGTAATAAGATCAATACCTTCAAAGATTTAAAAGATATTGTATATATTAATCTTGAAAAAGGTTTATGCGTTCTTTTATTATTTAAACTCAAGACTTGATTAATTAGAAAAAATGGGTTCACAAAAATTTAATACGTTATGCCATAACAAATATTGAAAAAATTTCTTTAGTTAGCTACAATTTAAAATGATTACATAATACCACCTTTCTAACGAAAAATGATATGAAAAATGTCAATTTATTCAAAGATTTTTTAATTTTAAATTAAAATTCTATTAAATAATTATTTATTCTTATTTTCAATATTAAATAATATTATAATAATAGCAAAATATATTTATTATAATAAATAAAAGTAATCCAACATAAAATGTTTTTTTTTTCATAAAATCTTAAAATAAAATTAAAAATATAAATAAATAAAAATACAATATATATATTTCAACACATAAGATAAAATATCAAAGTTTTTATTAATTTTGTAATAATAATTTAAAAATAATATATAATAATAAAATAATATATAACTGTGTATAATAATTTTAAAATATGTAATATATATTCGTAAAAAAAAATAATAAAATTATTTAAAATTAATAAAAAAAATATCTGAATATATTTATATAATCATGAATATTTAAATTAAATGTACAAAATAAATTTAATATAAATTTCCCACCAAAATGAAAAATTATAGTGACTGATGATTTTGCGCGCGAGAAATCTGAGATGTGAATGAATAAGAAACTGTCATTTAAACAAAAATTTTGCTATTTATTTTAACAGATATATTTTTATTATAATATTATTATGTCAACTACAAAGAATAAAATGAAACCTAAACAAGTTGATGTTTCATTTTTTGGTGATACAGATATTGATGAATTTTTTATTACAAAAGATGAAATAAAAGGTTTTTTTTATTAAAATTTTTTCTGTCATTTATTTCTAATTATAATTATAAAATATATTGTTAATTTCAGAAAATGAGCTTAAATCTATCAAAAAGAATATAACTATTAAACATACCCAAAATTTATTATCCAAAATGAAATTAGATTCAGATCAACCTAAACTAACGCACGGTAAAATTAATTATAAATTTTTTTCAAATAAAGATAAATCATTAAAATTGTATTATTTATAATCTAAAGTAATCTTTCCAAATATAAAAATATCATGAAATATTTGTATTTTAGATTTAATAAACGATAAAATGATTAAAGAACAGGAGATATTTTCTTTTCGAACTCCATCGAAAAAAGATACGATGATATTAAAAGCTCTTGAGGCGGCAAGTAAGAGAACACCAAAATCAACAACAACTACACCGAATAAAATTAACATAACACCAAATAAAGAACCATGTACACCAGGCAAAAGAACACCGAGACGTTGTTTAAATTTAAATGTGAATGATTCGCCAAATAAAAGGACACCAACACGTGGAACTCCAAGACGTATGACACTTTTGGATTCTATACACAATACACCACAATCAGTTAAATGTCGAAAATCATTAAGAGATATTACAAGAACACCAAAGAAAATCAATGAGGAAGTTAATATAACAATGCCTAAAACTCCCTACACATTAAGAACACGAATTAAAAAAGGTATGGTTATTTAAATATTGCTTTAATATGTTTACTTCACAATTTACGATTAAAGTTGATAATTCAATATAATTTATAAAATTTGAATTTTATGTTTAATAGTTTTGTTTATTTATTTTATTTAATTAATATCTGTGATATATAAAAGTATCTTAGATGTCGCATCAAGGGAACATTTAAAGGATCAAAATATACTAATTCTATATTCTAAATAAAATTATAAAAATATGACTTGAAAGACATTTCATATAGATTTATAGTAGTTTTTAAAATAAATTCCATCACAAAAGGATTATAGTTTTACATTTTCATACTTCAAACTTTACCGATTACATTTAAATTTAATAAATATTTAATATGAAACAAAATGGATGAAAACCTTTTACATACAGACTTCCAACGAAATACTATGTATTACTTCGGGGGTACAGGGGGCCGAGCCCCCTCTAGGTGAGAAGAGCGCCGAAGGCGCTCTGATCAGCTATATTTAATAAAATAGTTGGCAAGTTATCTGACGATTTTCAAATTTTCTAAATTATATTAATTTGAATTTGCATAATTTTAAACTAATTTAATTGTTTGGTATTAAATATTTTCTTCAACAAATATAAATAAAATGTTTTTGTTTTTTAGAAATTGCTAAAATAAATTTATATAATAGTGATGATTCAGATAATGATTTTAATGATGATCTCTCAGCAAGTGATAGTGAATATTCTGCAGACGAAGTTTCTCAGTTAGGTGAAGACGAGGAAGATGAATCTCAAGACGATGAGAACTATGATGAAGACGATAATTCTGATGATGATGATGTCTCATCTTATATTCCATCCTCCATGCCATCTCTTAAATTAAAATTATCATCAACCGATAACAATATTTCCAATACGAAAAAAAGAATTATTAAAAGAAATAAAAAATATAATAATGATTTTAATTTTATACCAACATCAGATGAGTATTTCTCAACAAATAAATGTATAACATCCAATAATACATTGAGTCGTTTAGAAATCCCAAGATTTGCACAAGATAAATTAAATGAATTATTAAGTCAAACTGAGAATAGTCATCAAGAGTATATTGAAGGATTATTTATAGAACACACTAATATGTTTTCACGTTGGATATTTGCATTAAAGTAAGCCTTTTTATTTTTTTATTTTATCTCATTAATTAATTATATAAATGTAATATGTGAAATTTAATGCAAGTGGATATATATATATATATATATATATATATTAATATGTAATTATATTTTAGAGAAGGATATAATGTTTTATTATATGGTGTTGGATCAAAAATTAAACTCTTGCATACATTTCATCAAGAATATTTAAAAAATCATTTTGTTATGGTTATCAATGGATTTTTCCCAAGTTTAACGATCAAACAAGTAAGTAATTCTTAATCTAATGTAACTAATGAATTCGAAAGATCTTGTACCTATAACTGAATTACTTTACTTTATCTTACTGGTGCATTATAAACCTTTTTTGTGTGATGATTATGTTCCTTGAAATTATAGAAGATATTTTTTGATTTTTATCTATTAAAATTTTTCAAGATGTTTAAAAATTTATTAAAAGATAATTTTAGTATGCAGTAAATTTTATTTGAAAATATGTATTCATATTTTAGTACTCTTCAAATGCATTGTTCCCTAATTTTAAAAACTGTACGAACTTTTTTTAATTTCGTATAATAACTTTAAATAGAACAATTACCAACTGCTAATTAATTAAGTATTGTTAAATTATGCTTCGTCAAGCTTGTGGGATTTCATGTACTCATCAAGCAATATCTGAATCCAAGACTATGAGGACGATAATTTTTAATGGTTCAGAAATGCTTTATTGAGTTATATTATGATTGAAAGAGCACAAGAGACGTCGAACGTTCAGATCGCCCAAAAGAGGGGTTGTCCATATTATCGTTGAAAAAATCTATTTTGGAAGATCAAAGAATGTAAAGTGCGTGTGATGGTTCAGGATGTAGTCCTTTCAATGTATAGATATACACATTTCGAACAAGTTTTTGTCACTAATTTGTAACCTTAGACAGAATATATTATAAATAAATTATTAGAAATAAATCATTTTTTTTTTACCGAAAAAGATATATTCAAAAAATAATTGACTTATTAATTTATATTTTTATTTATACTTTACTATAATATTAATCTCATTTAAAGGTGTTTTTTTTACTTTCAGATTCTCTTTTCTCTTGCTGAAGATCTTTTAGAATTAACAAACTATCCACGAGATTTATTTGAATGTCTTGACTGTATTGAGAAAACATTAAACAATGATGCTGAATTAAATGTATATTTAATAATTCATAATCTAGAAGGACCAATGTTACGTGATAACATTACTCAAGAAATACTATCACGTCTATCCAGCATAGAAAATGTTCATTTACTTGGAAGTGTAGACCATATTAATGCGCCACTCCTTTGGGATCAGCAGACAGCCAGTCGATATAATTTCACTTGGTGGGATGTTACTTCTTATCAGCCATACACATCCGAAACTTCTTACGAGTCCTCACTGCTTGTACAACAATCTGGAGAATTAGGCCTCGCTTCTTTGACCACCCTCTTTCATTCATTAACATCCAATGCCAAGAAAATCTTCCTTCTTATTGTCAATTATCAATTAGAAAATAAAACCAGTCATTATGCTGGTATGCCATTTAAAATTTTATATAAGGCAAGCCGACAACGATTTCTTGTCAGTACAGATATGGCTTTGCGCACCCAGTTGAAAGAATATATCGATCATCAAATATTGAAAATTAAAAAAAGTCAAGAAGATGCTTCAGAACTTATATTAATCCCAATGGAAGAACAATTTCTTAAAGAATTTGTGGAAAATTATACAAAAGAATGAAATTAATTTATTTATTATTATCCAATAGGAATATTTTTGTACAATTATGACTAATAAAATATATATATTTTTTAATAAATAATATTTTGTTTATTTTCCTTGAATTTAATACTTAAAATTATTTAAATATATTGTTTTCATATTTTTTTCACATTTTCTTCAAAAATGAAATGCATATAATTAATGTTGAAAAGAGAATTAGGAATATTATTTTAATGAAAAAATTTTAATGACATATTTCAATATTTAGTTGTCATAAAAAGATTTTTGTAACAAAAGGTGATCATGCAATTTTTGAAAAATTCTAGTCACTTTTCGATTCTAGAGGTAAAAATAACCTTTTTATATATATTTTGGTTTTTATTTAATTATGTTCCATTCTATTAAAAAAAATTATTTGTCATTACATGGGTTATTATTATTTGGGTTACAAACTACCTTAAAATATTTTTTTTTTAAATATTAATATTTTGTAGATACAAAATAAATATCAAGATAATAATCAAAAAATGTACTTACACATTTTTTTAAAAATAAAAAAGTTCAAATAGTAAAGAATTAACTATGATTATACTATGAAACTATATTACAATATTCCTATATACCTCAATTAGAACATAAGGAATAAATTTTATCAATATCTAATAGATAACTGCAAAAATTAATTTTTTAAAATTTATATAAGGACCCGTGTTGTTCATTCAGAGCTCAGTGAAGGAGTCGATTCATTTCCGACAATGAATATAAAATTAATAATCTTAGCAATTCCCACAAAAAATATAATATTTAAATTTTTATTTTAATTTCTAATTTTCAAATATTATTTTAATTAAAAATCTATTCTATAGACATAGTCCAAAATTAGTACAAAAGGGAAAAGCGATTTTTTGGGGAGCTACTTGATAAAAAGTAGCGCCTCCGTTCAAGACTATCAAGATAAAAGTTCTACTGAATATAGAACACCTTGACAATAATAAAAAGAAATTCCCTTGTTATATATATATCTATATATTATTGTTCTGAATGGTTTATTGAATTTTTATTTGATTTATTAAATCATTTCCAGATAATTGGTAGACATGGTTTACTACTTGGAGAAAAGTCACCTGATGAGATTTTTATTAAAGGAATGATGATTACAATTCAGTGGATCTAACAAATCAAGCTATAAAAAATGAATTTTTTTCTACAGGTGATATCGGCTTTTTGGATAAAGAGGATTTATATATAACTTGTCGTGCAGAAAATATAAAATATCTAATTGTATAATAAATTTTTACTAATATTAATTGGATCTTAAATCTTAAATATATATTAAGAGTGATCGACTAACTCATTTTATGTAGGTTACAAACATATAATTAGAATATATTATAAAACAACACGAATTAGTGAATGATGTGTTCATCATTGAAGAAAATATATCAAATTCAATTGCATTTGTTCGTCTCAGCGATCCTAATTTGAAGACGGAGTATACAAAAAATATTATCATAAAACATACCATGGGTAAGTTTGATTGAGTATATGGTTGATTTTATTATTAATTTAAAATCAGGGCTGCGAACTGTTATAAAGTTTCAAACAGGTTTCGTTTCACAGTTCGAAACCAAAAAGTAAAATTTAACTTGTTGAAAATTTTAAAAATGAATAAAATTGATAAAGTTTATTTTTCAGAAATCTTGACTAAAGTTAAATGTTCGTACGGGTTAAAATAGAAAACGGGTTATTAATATGTATATACATATAAATTTATATACATATAAATAAATAAATATATAAATATTTTTTTTCTTTTAGATACTCTTCTTAAAGAAATTAAAAATGAAATTTAATTAAGAATTGAGTTTGAAGAT
The DNA here is from genome assembly GCA_963082975.1 of Labia minor. NCBI lineage: Eukaryota > Metazoa > Arthropoda > Insecta > Dermaptera > Spongiphoridae > Labia > Labia minor. Next base: position 7,458,447 of record OY720347.1, on the reverse strand, counting down.
TATTTTCCAAGGAACATACTTGAAAAAAGGTCTCGGGAACAATTAGAAGCAAGTTTAACTAAGCGACCAACATCCTATTAAGATTTTGAAAACCTAAATAGCAATAATATGTTAATTTATTAAATTTTTTTCAAAAATTAGAAGTTATTATTATATATCTTGTCTTTATTAGTAATAAAATTGCAAGAACAAATAATAAAATATATAATTTTTGAAAAACAAGCTTATGATCTTCTTCTTCTTAGTTGTAGTCTTATGGCCCTATCTAGGATCACACAAAGCTCCCATCCCATTTTTCTTATTAATACATTCCCATTAATCTAGCTTTGTAGTATATATATGTGAATTTAATACATATAGTGTCATCTATTGGGATTAATATTTACTAAATTTTTTAAATATATATCTATCTTGAAAAAATGTTAACTCAATTTAATACATATCGTGTCATCTATGGGGATTAATCTATACTAAATTTGTTAAATATATATCTATCTTGAAAAAATGTTAACTCAATTTAATACATATAGTGTCATCTATTGGGATTAATATATACTAAATTTTTTAAATTTATATATATCTTGAAGAAATGTTAACTCAATTTAATACATATCGTGTAATCTATTGGGACTAATCTATACTAAATATAAATTTAAATAAATTCAGTATATAAACATTTCTTCTTTAACACCTAAATATAAATTTAGTATAGATTATTCCCAATAGATGACATTAGTCCAAATTTTGATTTTTTGAGTTCATATTTTTTCAAGATAGATATATATTTAAAAAATTTAGTAGAGATTAATCCCAATAAATAACACTATATGTATTAAATTGAACAAAGCCGAAGAAATTCTCTGCAAGGTGATAAAGAAGAAATGTTTATATACTGAAGGTTAACAGATGTTGCAGTTTATTGATGTTCGATGCTTGATACAGATTCTTTATTACCTTAACATTGTAATTCTAAAAAAAAATAATTATATAATCATTTCATAGAAATAATAAAAATAAATATGCATTATATAACTAAAAATTAAAAAATATAATTCATAAAGAATATAGTACCTATATCCGGAGATAAAAAGAGACATGAGTCGCTTTAAAATAAATATTTTTTACAACAATAATATTAATAATTTTAATATTTTTGAAATTTAATTTAATATTTGTAATTTTAATGCATTCTCTCTCTCTCTCTCTATTATTATATGACAAGAAATAAATGTGAAATTTTTAATGATTATAAATAATTCTCTACTTTTTAGAGGAATAATTTAAGTAACAATAAAATACACACAGATAAAATAAACAAAATAATTATCTGACCATAAAAAATCGTCACTCATTTTTAGTATCTATCTACGGAACTCGAATGATCTTGGCCGCAGCAACCAATCACATACCTCCAAATGTTCCTATCTTGAGCTACACCCATCCAACTTTTCTATTTACTCTCATCTCTTTCACGCCCCTTCCTACATTATCCACCCACCTCTTCCAATCGGACGTTTTCGGTCAAATACTTTGATAAAGTCTACGAATACTTGATAAACCGAAATATTAAATTAGCGTTTTTTTTCTAATATCAACTTTAATGAAAATATCTTATCTAATGGTGATCGATTTGGCCTGAACCTGGATTAATAATCTCCTGAACTGATATTTCCGCTGCAACTTATTTTCACTCAAATATGAATAAATAGATAAATACACAATTTCTACAAAAATGAAAAAAAAAATCAATAAAAAATAAAAAACTTTCTTATTCCCAATTAAATATGTAGATTTATCAATTCTACCATTTTTAATTATATTTGAAATTATACAAAATCTGAAAAATTCCAAAAATATTTTCCACGTAATAAAATATCTACTAGAAGTTTTTCACTAAACAATTAATAGTATTCTTATATTGAATAAAAGAAAAGGAGAGTTCTTAAATTAAATAAATAATAGATAATAGATAAATATTTTTGTTACTAATTAAATACGAATTAAATACGAATTACATTTAGAGATTTGGAATACTCTTGATCTCATATATTTTACTATATTAAAAATATATTCAGTTATGTTACGAATATAGGATAAATAACTATAATTAAGTTTTAATGAATTAAAATTAAAATATTTATTAGAAGTTTTTGGCTTGGCAATTAATAAACATTAAAAATTATAACTAATAAATTTTAAAATATAAACTTTTCCAACTTTTTCTTAATTCATAAGGAAGTTTTTTAACCATTTTCTTTAGTGCGAACCGAATTGCTTTCTATATCTCATCGAATTATCATCACATTGCTTTAATAATAGGGAATATTTTCGCAATCATCAATAGGTTTTAAAGAAGGCCAATTTGTCATCTTTTCAATATAAGCCACTGCTATCTTATTGCCATTTCCATATATTTTGTTTAATTGTCTCTTTATATCTTCTCCAACTGAAATGTTATTTTGAAAAGAGAATATTCAGACACTTGTATTTCTCCTTAATATAATAATTATTATTTTTAATATATAATATATTATATCAGTTTAATTATAATAGATTTAATGTGATATGTGTTTACTTTTCTATTTTTACTAATACTGTATTAAACCTGTGGTAAGCGAAGCACAATTCACCACATGCAACCCTAAGCAGGGTCGAGTGCGAGCCAATCAGAGGTGTGACAAGCGAAACCCTGAGCAGGCTCCACGTAGAGTCGGGCGCGAGTCCTTGCTGTAATCATTTAAAATAGAAAATGTCAACAAAAAGGTTTTTAATGTAAGTATAATTTTATTATTATTATAGAAATGATTTATTATTAATTTTTAAATTATGTTATATTATATGTATATATATCTTTAGATAAAATTATTAAATGCTTTTTATCTATTTTAATAACTATTATTTGATTTAAATTATATCTTAACCTATTTTAAAATATGTTTATCTCAGCTAGAGGCATTAGGTTTGCAGGTATAATAATATATTACATGTATATATATTTAAATTAATTGTATATAATATATGTATCTAAAATTTTGTATTTTTGCAGATCTCTGGTTGTGCACATATTTAATTCCCGCAGGAAAACGGAGAAACATGTTCTGTTTCCCAAGAATGATAATTTTCGTAAAAAGGATATAAAGCAATCGGGTTTGAATGATTTACTTGGCTTCCATTTGGTAAAATGCTTAAATACTGTGTATGTCGCCTTGACTTTGAAGACCACGATTTTTGTACAGTGGGGAAGAAAAGTTTACGTCCTGGAAGGATACCCCAGAATTTACATCAACGTCGTATGTTTTGTGGAAAATTAAGTGGGGAGTTAAGTGAAAAATTAAAAACAATGTGTGAAAAAAAAATATTTAAAAAATTTATGTTTACTAGTGTGAGATCATTACAAAATTTTGTAAATAGTATTTTGTAATTTTAATTGATTTTCAAATAAATATTGTATAATACATAGAACATTATTCATTTCTTTTAGATATGTAAATTACATAAAAGATTGTGGAATTTTCAGTTTAGTGAAAAATTATTTATTTGGATATAAATCCAATATTTCGACAATACTCTGCGAAAAGAATAATTGATTGTTGCAATGTTAGTTATATCGCCAAATAGATAATTTTTCACTTAACTGAAAATTATACAATTTAAAATTATATTATTATATTAAATTATTAAAAGGCATTATATAACTAAAAATTAATTATACTTTATTATTATAATGTATATAAAGAAGATAGTATACCAAAAGGACGAAATGATTTATGTCGCTTATAAATAACATTTTTTTAGAATAATTTTAATAAAAAAAATATAATCAAATATGTATTGAATACACATATTCTAACCGACTGTTAGGAAAATCATTTATTAATTAATCAGAATTACATTGTAGATGGAATCATTTTAAATGGCTTTTCATTCAATTTTTAGTTATAAATTAATGAAGACAATATTTTAATATGTTATCAAATAAAATTATCAAATTAATTATACATATAATTATTAACTTTATATTTATAGTAATATCCATATTTTATATACCTTCAAATAATGATTTTCAATATACAATTATTTATTTAATGCTCTATTTATTTTCTATAAAAAACTTATTCATGTTTTATTATTCATGTTTCATGTTTTTGGTTGAGGTTTTATCTTGGAATTTTATGAGTTAAGTTAAGATGAATCTGAAAAGTATTATAAAATATTTTTTATTAATTCGATTCTTATATGTAAACTAGTTTAGACAAATTTTCCATTAGGAAATGTGCTAAAAAACTATTACCTTCGCCAACAATACCATTTTACTAAGTTTATGGATTTAGACAATATAGAAAGATATTTTCTGTATTTATCAATAATCTAGAAAATTTAAGAAATATTATATATTAAACCAGATGTTCCCAAAGTGGTCTATTTTATGCTGGATCATTTATATAAAGTGCAATGAATAAACATTATACAGAAATTGTATTTTTACTTTATCTTCATTATTAAGATATATTTTGTTATCTTGAGTGTTTTACAAATTTATATTCTTATTTTATTGAAAGTTCTTCAAGACAATATAAAACAGTAAATTCATTACTAGAAATTTTAAAATATTTTTTATGAGAAGTTTCAATTTAAAATCATCACTAAAAAAAAAAATAAAAAAATAATAAGTTGACCTGTGGCCAGGTCCGAACCGACCGACGGTTTGAAGTAAATTAATTTCCAGTTACAGAAACAATTTCAAATAATTTTAATATATCTATTAATGTAATAAAAAACAGATATTGATACATAAATAATAAATATAAACATTTTTAATTTTATTTTATTCATAATATATTGTGTTACGGTAAAAGTAGATATTGTGGCAAATGTAAACATTTTCCGGTAAATGTGCACATTAGCCTCCTCATTTGGGTAATGTGCATTCATCTAACATTTACAATTTCAAATAAGGGAAATGTACATTGAATTCACAATGACCATGTCGTTTTGGTAAATGTGAGCATACGTGGTAAAACGGATCCCAAAAATTTGATTTGCGTTGTTTTGTCTAGATATGACGATAAAAATTTATATAAATTAGGAACTAAACAGGGAATTTTAAAACAATCTTATTCTAGGCATGAATTCGCCATTTGTGAACAAAAGTTTATATCATACGAAGATGTTCCTCAAGATGTTGAGAAATCGGTAAGAGAAATTATAGGAATGCAGTCCCTTACTGGTGGCCAAGGTTTTAAAAGATGCATCTGTAAAGGAACATGTTCCTCAAAAAAATGCAGTTGTAAAAATGCTGGAATATTATGTAATTCCAAGTGACACAATAGCAATTCTTGCTCAAATAAATAGCACTTTCTTCATTATGAAATTTCTATATGTTCCTTTATAATTTTATAAAATTTAACTGTTATAATAAAAAAAAGTATGTTAGTATTATAATTATTTGTTTGATTCCGATCGTATTGGTCCTAAAAAACTAGGACGAAAATAGTATTTATGAATATTGGGATCATAAGCTACGACATATTATATGTAATAAGTATGTTTTGTTTCTCATTCACATTTTTGAATTAAAATAATTTTCGTTATTAAAGCTTTTTGTATTATGTTTATTTAAATAAAATTTTTTTTACTGCAACAACATTTTTAATTTACTTGTATTCCACCTTTCCTTAAAATACGAAGGTAAGAGTATACATTTACCAAAACGTAAAGGCAGGTGTACACATTTGCCGGGAAATGTACATATAAATTATATTCAGTTTACTTATAACTAACTTTTGTTACAGTAAATGTACACTCTTGGGAAATGTACACATTTACCGGAAAATGTATACATTTCCCAAGAGTAGACATTTACCGTAACATATGCAAGACCAGGCTGTGGATGACGTCATATAATTTTAAATTAAGAAAAAACTAATAAAGATGATTTTTCTCGAGGATAAAACCAATACAAAGTGCATGATTCGTGGTGATATATAAAAAAATCTCCTCATGTGAAATTTGGTGTGAAAATAACCCTTCCCTTCCTATCGCCGATCGCTAATACTACCACTTCCGGTTTCCGGATTTGCACCAAAAGTTGATCAATTCATCCCACTGATGCATTAAGTAAATATACCAAATTTCATCAAAATTGGTTGAGCCGTTCAGGCTGTACACATCTATACGGACGGATGGACAGACATCATGCTAAAAATACTTTTTTCTGTTAAGAAAATGCATGATTCGTGGAGATATGTAAAAATCTCCACATGTGAAATTTGGTGTGAAAACAATACCTCCCTTACTATCGTCGGTCGGTAAAAAAAAAGAGGATAGTTGATAATAATTAAATAAATTTAAATTACATATTTTATTACCTTTATTTTTTTTTATTTACAAATTGAGTAGATAAAACTAATTATCCATGAACGTTGATTTTTTCACAATTATTATTTGTTGATTTTATAAATGAAAGTCAATAGTTAAGATTCTATAAAGGCGTTGTTCAAGTTTTATTGATAAAAGAAATTCAATCAGTGAAGAAAAAATGTATTCAACCCGAATAGGAATTAAGAACCAGACCAAGGACATCAAGCAAAGCAGCAGCAGACCTCTACCACCCAAAAAGTTTGGTCAATGAGGGTGAGTTGGACCATTTCCTCCCGAAATTAAATTCTCCAAAAATAAATATTCCTAAATTTAGAATCAACAAGAAAAATTTAAATAAAAATAATAATAGATTTTATAACCAAACATTAAGCCACTTATTAAAAGATTTAGTTAATAAAAATAAAACACAATATAAAAATAGTTCTAGTTTCAAAATTAAGAAAAAAGAAAAAAAAACACGATAAAGTTAAAAATAGTAGCAGAAATAAGAAGAAAAAAGTTAAATATAAAAAAGAGAATTATAGTAATGAAAAAAATATTAATACTAATTTTGAAAAAAATATTACAGATAAAATAACATATATACCTTCACCTAAAATTTACAAAAATAAAAGTCAAATTAAAAAAAAAAAAATAAAAATAATAATAATAATATAAGGAAAGATAAAGAAAAATTATTAAAAATTGGTGCACTAAATGAGCGCACTCTAAAAGGCAAGGAAAGAATGATTGAACTTGAGAACGCCTTAGAAGCAGTGCCGCCCTAACCACAGGGCTAAATGGGCTATAGCCCCAGGGCGCAAGCCTTTTGAGGCGGCAATTTTTAATTTGCGATATAGTATTTTCTTAGGAAGAAGGGTGCATTATTTTTAGTAGCCCATGGGCGCCGAATTCCTTAAGACGGCCCTGCTTAGAAGAAACAAAATTAGATATATATATGGAATATGTGAAGTGCGAAGAATCTGGGAGAGGCCTATGCCCGAAGGGGCCTGGTTCAATTTTAATATAAAAAAAAATATTTTACAAAATGTATTAAATGTAAATAATGTAAATTATATAGATAAAAACTTGATAATTGTACTTACTTGTACTCAAAATTTTTCCGGTATTATTTTAATATTAATTAATAAATTTTATTGCTATTTTTTATTAATAAACTTAATTGAACGAATATTTTAATCATGATTTTCAATGTAGAAGTAATTATATATATATATATATATATATATATATTATAAATATGAAAATATAGTACAGTTTATAATTTTATATTACACTCTTCGTCTGGGTTATTGTGAATATTCAATGGCAGTTTATAAGAAAATAATTATAAATTGATTTAACTCGCAATTGGATGTACACCTATAATGAAGAGAATTTTAGTCTTACATCTAATTATAATAATAGATAAAAAGAGAAAAGAATAATAAATATATATTAAATTTACTGTTAGTTTATTATTTAATAATTTAACTATTCGAATACATAATATGTCGCTAAATATAGAACAATCTATATTCAATATTTTAACAAAGATAATTCATTTAATATTCATACAAGATTTTATTTAATAAATTATAGTGAAAATATATATATAGAGATAGAGAAAATGAAAGTGTAGAAAAAATAAAAAATAAAGAATATAAAAATATAAAAAAATATTTAGATATAAAGATAGGATTATGGGCCAAAGAAAGATGAGATCACCGGGGAATTGCGGAGACTGCATAATGAGGAATTGCATGACATCAATGCATCTCCAGATATAGTTAGAATTATAAAATCGAGAAAGCTGCGATGGGCAGGGCACGTGGCTAGTATGGGAGAGAAAAGAATGGCGAAAAATTTATTGGTGGGGAGACCGAGTGGGAAACGTCCGTTTGGAAGATGATAGGAATACTTGGAGAGGTGTGGTTGCTGTACTTTCAAGTTCCGCCAAAGAGAAAGATAGATAAAGATTGGATGATTTCGAAAAACTATTTAAAAAAGAAAATAATAAAGCAACCCCCCATAAAGAAATAACTAGAAAAACGCGATAAAAAAACAAATAAATTAATAACTGTTAAAATCAAAAATAAATCGGGAATATATTAATTAAATGTAATAAGAATATTTATATAACTAAATAATATAATATAATATAATGGATAATTATAAAATTCATATTAAAGTATTTCCGGTCTGTTTAGGAAAACGATTGGTTTCTATCATGACCATTTTATGTGGCATCACATATAATATCAATGTTTTGTTTTTTTTGTTTTTTTTGTGTATAACTGTTTTATTATGATGAAAAGTATTTTCTCATGTTTCTTATAATTTCATAATCTTTAATTATTGAGGAGAAATATAGACTATAATTCATTGTATATAGTTTTATCAAATAAACATAAAATATTCATAATTTTGTAATGTTTTGAATAAAAATGTATACAAATAATTGATGTAAAGATTAAGCAATACATACTTAAATGTAAAAATTTAAAATTTATTTATCAAGATTTATATTATAATATTATCAAAATTATAATTTATTGAATAATTATACAAAAATTTAGAGAAATTTTGTTTATTATAAATTGCTTAAATATTCTTAAATATGTAGGTATAATTAGATATAATTATAATTGTATAATCTATAATTTATATTAATAGTTTTTTATAAATTCATAATTTTTAATTTGATTTATAGAATATTTATATATTATGTTAAAATTATTATATTAAAAAAATCCATACTCAACTGTTATTTAAATCATATAAAATAGAAATTTATATACTTTAAAAATACTTTTTTATATTTCATTTAAGCATTTTTCTTTTGACTTTGTGTAATACAAAAAGAATAATATGATCACTGATTGGACAAAGTTTCACTTCTTTTGAATGTATTTATGTTGTCACACCTTTATGGGTGGAGCTCTCAGTTGAAGCAAAGTAAAATGGGTGGAGCCTTATGAAAAGAAAAGAAAATATATTATTAAATTAAAGTTATTATTGTTATATTTAGTTTTTTATTTGATAAATTTAAATAAACTATGTTTAAAATATTTTTGTCAATTCATTATCATTAAAATTATAAAATCTATTATATATATTTTAAAAGATCTACTAGGATACATGATGTTTAATAATAAATTAAAAAAATATTATTTATTTCATTTTTTTATCATAAATTAACAAAAACTAACTACAAACTAAATTTTCTTAAAATTTAACTTTTAATTATATTCTAATTGAATTAATCTAAATGTAATAATATTGTTTTTACTTATCATTGAATATTATTCTAAATTTTTTTTATATTTTTATTCTTTGTAATTAATAATAATCAATCAGTGTAAGATTTGTTGGTATTTTCTTAATATAATTCTTCTTTATTTTATAATATATTTCATTGTAATTTGTTTTAGATTTTTCATATTTTTTTTTTGTATATTATGAATACACAATAAGAAATCATTTAAATTAGTTTTAAAGGGATTTTTATTAAAATTAGTTTAAGTTCAATTTGATTGAGTATGTGATTTTTTCAATCGTAGATTTCCTTATAACCTTTAACATATGATGATAAATAATCTAGAAGAAAATTTAAAAATAATATAAAACATTAGTAAATTTACAATATTTAAAATTATTAATTAGTATTAAGTAAGAATTTATTAACTATTATATTATAAATTAAATTATTAAAAAATATTAAATATATTTTTTATAATAAGAAATGATATAGATTTCAATAATTACTTTAAAATGTTTAACAATAAATCCCACATCTACCATTTCTTTGGCATATCATTGGGATCGAGATAAAAAATATTCCTAAATTTCACCTGAAGATAAGCTCTACTTTTTTTTCTAGAAAAGTTTTTGATACTATTCAAATCAGTTGTTAAAATGATTTTCACTCAAATTAGGCCTTGATTGCTATATTATTAAATTATTATTCAAGTCAGAATCATCATATATTATTATTATATTCCTTTTAAAAGATAAAACTTATTATTGGAGATGTTCATTATATGTTTACATATTTATAGTTTTTATTATTTTACTACAAAGCTTAAAAGAAATAAAAATATATTATAAAATTATTTTGTTTTTTTCAATTCAGTAACATAAATATACTCAAACTTCTTTTTCAGCATAGAATAAATTAAATTAAAATATTTTCTTTTGGAATTCATTGTGAGGGAAAATATCATTAAATTAATTTCTATCAAATATTTAAGAAATAAAAAATTATAAAAATATAATAAATAATGGCGACTTGAATATAATAATATTTATATTCACTGGATGAGATGGATAATTAATTTCAAAGAAATATTATAATTATTTTTTTGTTTGTTATATGTATATAAAATATACACTTATTGACATATTATATAATAATATATATATATTATATTAATATAATGTAATAATAAACAATAAATATAATAAATAAACTTTGAATATAATAAACATGTTTTTTCTTATTTTTTTTAATAAAAATGTATAGCTTCATAAATCAATTTTTTTTTCTAAAAAAAATTATCCCATCCCATAAAAATATTATAAATATAAAAAAAATTTAAAATATTTTATAATTATTTTTTATTAAATTTTTTATGAAATTAATTTTATTTTTAATAAATTAAATTTTTATTAAAATTTCTTTACAAGAGGAAAAAAATTTAAAAAAATTAATCAATAGAAAATATATGATTTAACTTAATATAAATATTTATTATAAGTTTTTATATATACAATTAATTTAAAATTATTTTTCCATACATTTAATCAATTAATTCATAATTTTATTATATAATTTTTTTCAAATAAGACATTGTAAATCAATGACCAATCAGAATTAAGGAATTTTTATATGATATTTTTTCATATAATTCATATCCTCCTCTTTCTCTTTCTTGCTCGCTACCAAGATGGATCATCAAAATTTATATAGAATTTTAATATTTAAAATTTTTAATAATTAAAAAAGACTTATTCATCAAAAAAGTAAGTAATAATATTATATTTTTATTTATCTGAATTTAATTTACTTTAAATACTTTAATAAAGTCGATGAACATAGATATATTTTTTTTACTATTAACATTTCTCAAAATGAAGTATACCTATATCTATAGAATACAAAAGTCAATAATACAAAATTAAATAAAGGTATGTGTTGAAATATTCATGGGTATTTATTTAATTATTTTTTGTTCTATATAATTAAGTCATTTTATATAACTATATATATATATAACATATGCTAAATGTTTCAATCAACTGTACTTTGGGAATTTAATAAAACAAATAATATATAATTATTATTCATATATTTATTAAAAATAAATTAATTAATAATTCTATTATTCATTGATTTATAAGTTATGTATATTAATATATTTCTTATACATTTACATATATATATATAAATATATTTATATTAAATTGATCAATCAAATTTTTATTTATTATATATATAAATAAATATATATATATATATATATAATATATATATAAATAAATAAATAAATATATATATATATATATAATATATATATAAATAAATAAATAAATATATATATATATATATATATATATATATATATATTATAAATAAATAAAAATTTGATTGATCAATTTAATATATATATATATATATATATATATATATATTTATTTATTTATATATATATATATTGATATATAAATATTGATAAATATATATATATATATATATATATTTATTTATTTATATATATATATTTATATTAAATTGATCAATCAAATTTTTATTTATTATATATATATAAATAAATAAATAAATATATATATATATATATATATATATATATATATATATAATTAGATCTAGTTTTATTTTTAAAATTCCAATTACATTCTTGATAGGATTGTTAGTAGTTTGAGAGGAAGGGGTATTTTGAAGTGCGTATCAACCAATCAGATGTTAGCAAGCCTGTTAAGACCCGCAAACAATATGAGATTTATTTAGTTATATGCCCAGCATTAACACACATATAGTTCAAATATTACGATATCATATAATTAAGCCCACAAAATATTATATAATATTATATAACTTTAAAAGAAATATAATTATCTTTATGAATGTTTTCGGTGAGTGTAAAATAAAATATAATTATTATAATTTATTACGATATAATATCATTAATAATTAATAAATATTATTAAAAATTAAATATATTATTATAATTTATGATATATATTTTTAAATATTATCTTTTTTTTATTTGATTAATACTTTTATATCATAAAAAAATTTACATATTTAATAATAATTTTTCAAAATTTTAAAAAAATATTAATTTAGGGAATTGTTTAATAATAATTATTTGAAGATGAAGCCACCATATTAGTTTGTGTGGTCAACAACTAATTGCAATTTGGCATGATTATATTTCCAACTATTCTCTAATTTTTTTTTTAATCTTTACAATTAAATTTCAAAAATTAGTATTTAGTAATATATATATTAATATGTATATGCTATAAATTATATTTCAATTAATGATTTGAAGTTTAATAAATATATATTCATAAAATATTTTAAACTTAAAAATCAAAATAATGATTCAATTTATTCAATTCAATGATATATTCAAAAGTTTCTTATATATATATTCTTCATTTTTTTAAAATTTCTAATTAAAATATATATTATACTTGACATATATAAGTAATTAATTTTATAAAAATCTTATTAATTGGTTTAATATGGGGGGGGGGGAATAAATAAATAAATAATAAAATAAAATATATATAAATAATAAGAATTAATGTATATAAAAGTATGAATATGTATTCATTTCTTACCTGAATATTTAGTTGATAGTTAAATGTTAACTCCAGACAGGCTCAGCGATCCTTTCTCTTGTTTGAAGTAGTTGAATAAAAATTAAAATAATTGACATATAATATCAATTTAAGATTTTAAAAATAACACCAGTATCACTTAATTTTCTTTTCTTTGATCACCAATACACTGCACTACACGTATTAATAAATTTCACTTGATTATACTATATTTTAATCATATATATATATATATATATATATATAAATCGTCATATAAACAAAATATATAACACATGTTCTTCTGTTTCCAATAAAAGTTTATCATTTCTTGCAAATAAACTTATTCAGATATCAATATTTTGCAATTTAATTTAATTTAATTTTTCAATGAAGATTTTTCTTTAAAACTGAATAAAAATTTGTTATATCTCAAATTATCTAAAAAAGATTTAACTATTATAAATAAAAAGAATAATTATATTTATGTGGGTAAAATAGTGGTGTCAATGTGTCTACTATATGAATTTTTAATATATTTTTATAAAAATATATTTTTTTTTATTAACTCATAAAATGAACATCCATGAAGGTCATGAGGGTATTATTTATGGAACAATAATTTTTCTTTTTTTTAAAAAAAAACTATCATAAAATTAAAAAAAAATATTTAATGTTTTATATATTTATAAATATATATATTAAACATTAAATACTTTAATAAATGCATAATTATATTATATATATCTTATATATAAGAATATTATATTTAATTAATTCATTGCATGGAAAAATGGAATATAAAAATTTTACAATAATTAGAAATTATAACTTGCAAAAAGAATCATCAGAAAATTAGATAATATATAAATATATTAAAATTAATTTACCTGATTATAGATATTAACGTAATTGGAATTATTTTTAATGTATAAAATCAAAAAAATAAAGTGACTAATGTGATAATCTAACATGTTCTAAAAAATGACCGTTAAAATTAAAAATTTATTAAACATATAAGACCTAAAATAGAGAGCGCTCATTGAATATAAGGGCAAGGCAATAAAAGCAAAACATTACGAAATTTAAATTATGTTTAATAAACTTTTAATTTAATTATTTAAATTAATTTGGAAAGATAAAAAAATATTTAAATGAAAAATATAATTTATAATTTATGATTTATTTATTTGAAATTATTACATTTAATAATTATTTTACCATGAAAAAATAAATGAAATGAGATTTTTTTTAATACTAGATTTATATGATAATAGTACATACAATTTAATAAATTATAATAATTTAAAAAATAATCATAATTTAAAATAATTTTCTCTAGATGCATATTCATAAAATTCAGTAGAATATTATTCTAGCTAAGAGGACACTTGTGGTAAAATTGTATAGCAGGGGCGGGGAGGGAAGGGTATAAAAAAGAAAATTGCAAAAAAAATTTAACAAATAATAATTAATTTCCTAAAAAATTCCTTTAAAACTATATTTTTTTATTAAATCTATTATTTAGCTATCTATTGCTGTGGCTCTACAGAACTCGAAAGTTCTTGGCCGCAGCAACCACATATCTCCAAGTATCCCTATACTGAGGTACAACCCTCCAATCTCTACCCTCACCCATCTCTTTTTTATTAAATAGGTTTTATTATTTTAAAAATATTAAAATTAATGCAATTTTTAATAAATTAAAAAATTACAAAATTAAATAAATAGAGGTGGGAATGAAAGAAAAAAGAAATGAGAATAATTTTCGTTCTATTCCACTCAAATATTTTTACTATCTCGCCATATTTTCGATGTCTAGATTTTGATGTTTTTATACGTTGTGAAGGTCACTGAGGTTGAGAAAAATGTTTGTCTGTTTGTGTGTGTGTATGTATGTATGCATGTGTGAATGTTGACAAGATTACGTAAAAACGGTTAGAGATAGAATAGTGAAATTTGGTATAAGGCCAATATTCAAAATTTATGGTTTTTTAATCAACTTTTGAGAATTGTAGCTCAACCGAAAGAGAGTCATTACCTACCACGTTTTGATTTTTTTCCTCTAAAGGGACCGTAAAAATAAAGATATAGGTTTGATAATTTTTCACATGATTAATAATTGGATAAAACTGCTATATATAGAATTTCAGCTTGATTGATTCGCTGAAAGAACCAGAATTAATTTTTTAACACGTTACTGGCAAACACACGGTTGTTTAATAAATATTATTAATTAATTTTAATTTATAAATTTATTAATTAAATTTAATTTAAATATAATATATTATATTATTTAATCCAATTCAATTTGCGAGATAGTCGAGTTAACACAATCAAACATATTTGTCGTAAGAAAAATTTCAAAAATTTAACAGTCCTGAAAGAGAAAATATAATATAATGGAAAAAAATATTTACTATTTTTTTGTTTATGTATTTCATATCATTTCAATTTATTAAAAAAATAAATTTGTGTTGAAATTTCTTGGTATCTTGGTTTTGAACAAACCATGTTTAAAAGGTTTCGTTCTTGCAAAAGTATAAAATAAATGAAATTGATTGTAAAAGGATCTATTAGATGATTGTATTTCATTACAAGTTGACGAAGACAGGTCAATAAGTCCGTGAAATTTTAAATGAAACATGTTTTTAGATAAAAAATTATTTTATTTTTCAACAGTCTCCTTTGAGTTCGATTCAATTTTTTCAAGTTTTTTTCTAAAATCACGAGATAGTCTACTATTTAGGGATGTCATACAAAAACTAAATGACCCAGCTGGTTCAAATTTCGAGTTTATTGTATTATATTTATTTTGCAAACATCTAATCATTTCGGACATAGATACTGTTTAAAAAAAATTTTTTCATTTTAATATATTGAAAAAGATAATAAAAAAATAACATTCCTATAGATATTACTATTAATCCGGATTGTATTGTAAATTTATAATAATAATAGTTATATTTTCATATTTATTATTTAGTTAAATAGCATGTATCCCAATCATGAGAGCAATTGTTTTCAGGGAGCTG
This sequence comes from Labia minor, assembly GCA_963082975.1. Lineage (NCBI taxonomy): Eukaryota > Metazoa > Arthropoda > Insecta > Dermaptera > Spongiphoridae > Labia > Labia minor. Next base: position 7,442,200 of record OY720347.1, on the reverse strand, counting down.
AAAAGAATCAGATGCGAAGCAAGACATCGAGTTCGGCCATCGGCTGGCTGCGAGTTGGCTACCCATTTAAAACTTCGAGGTCAGTATCTATATTTATCTAGTAGTATATTATAAAATAATATTAGTGATTTATTGAAAATTATCAATCTTATGTATGGTTTTGTTTTGTTTTGTTTTGTTACATGTAACATCATTTGTCCTGGCGCTAATTTGGTTCATTTTCAACTTGGAAAAATGTTTTTCTACCCTCTACTTGATTAACAGCCCACCAAATGTGAGAATTCAACACCTTTATTTTTTGTGGCACAAATAGTTAGTTTTTGGATATTTTAATTATTAAGGGCAAAATTGATATAATTTTTGTTATTACATTTCAATATTTAAAAAAAAAATAAAAATTATTTTTTTAATTTTTTATTCAATTAAATAAAGTAATTTTTATTTCAATTTTAAATAATATTTAATAAAAATGTAATAAATATTTTAGTAGACTACTAGATTAGGTAAAGGTGTTTTATTAACATTTTTATTAAATAAAACACCTTTTAGAGTATTTGACATTTAGTGAGTGGGTGGAGTGGGATATGTGCCATAAATATGTTATGATTGCATGTGTATTGTGCATGAATTGTTTCCCAAGTCGTCTATTGATGACAATACCCTGGTTTGTGTACAGTTATGTGTATCTCTTAGGCTGGTTTTGAGGTGGATCTATGATTCTCGATCAGACATTTGAGAAGGTAGTACAACAATGTTCCTTAATGGGAATAGCTCGAAGGATGTATTGACTACCTTACAAGCTAGGCTAAACTTTCTCTCATGGGTGACCCGCCCATTATGGCGGGGCCTATGAATCCCCCGTTAGGTAGGATGTTTTCTCTTACAGGTTGCCTCAAATGTGGTGTTCAGACATAATCCAAAAATTCAAAACCACTCTCAGCTGATCCACAGAAACTCACAAACACCTCCCCCAATTAATCTATTTTCTTTTCCCATTTTTTTTTTTTCTTCTTCTTCTTCTTCTAAGCGTCGCATTCCCTCGAACAGAAAGTACATTTTAGACCATACTGTGTCTGACTAACCGCGTTTCGGTAGTGCTTTTGATTGTTTTTTTTTTTTTTTTTTTTTTTCATCGTTTCCGCGATCGCGATCTTTTCTAGCAAGGAGAGCGTCTTGTGAAGATAGAAGATAGAAAAAATTGTTAGATGGTCATCTGAGCCATAGAATTGGGTCTGGGTTAGAATAGATTGATTAGGGAAGACATCATTGCGTAACCAAGCAGTCTCCACGGTTAGTATTTTCATTGTAACGTTAGACTCTCCTTAATATATATAATACATTTAGTCAACTATATAATAATTTATGAAAATTTCTTTTTCTTTTCATATTTTGAAGAGCATCTTGAAGAAACGGGTGGTTGGTTTGTGCGGGCAGATATTCATCGCATCTCTTCACAATGAAGGCGAGGCTTCTCAACGGTGAATTGAAATTTTATTTCTATAATATTTCATGAAATAATTTCAATAGGTTTTAAAATAATTAAAATTTCATAATTTTTAAATGACGTTTATTGTTAGAACTAAAATTTTTTTTTTAGATCTACATTAAATGGAATGGAACGAGCTTAAGATTTCTTCTACCTAATATGCTGGTTACTAAAAAGGAAAATAACAGTCAATCTATGGGTAAGAATTTTATTTATTTTTTCTACTATTTAAATAATTAATATTGAAATATTATTTTAAATTTTAAAATATTACCTAAAAGTACACCTACTGTCCAAAATTTCACTAAATTATTCATGTATAATCAATCCTATTCCTATGATAGATATCGTCCAATTTCTATTAAAAAATATTGAATATAAATATTCATTGAATTAAATTTCAAATATTAATGATGGTATTTATTATAGAAATTTCTATAAAAGGATAAGATATAAAATCGATGACTTTTAAAAAAGATTTTAATTAATTTTTAATATAACACCATATGTTTTATCTATCACCATCAGATATGTGCGGACCCGTGGATGATGATGCTGTCTTGACTCTACTCTCTGGTCACTAAGAAATGATGGAAGAAGCTAATAAGAATAAGCGCATGCACATACGGTGTGTAGAATTATGATTACAATATCATTTCAAAATATCCAATCCAGATATTTTTATATTGAGGAATTTATAAAGATACTACAGGCTTCTATTAAATTACTAAGTGAAATGTTTTGTTAATTTTTTAGTCTTACTTGATGTACACCATTCCAGAATCAAGAGAGAGAGATTGAAGAACTTAATGACTGCCAGATCATCATCATCATCCATCGGGCGATTGCAAGGGGGTGAACCCCCGCCGTAAGTATTTTTTTAAGAAATATTTTAATATTATTCTAATCTATTTTCAATCTTAATAAAATATGTCTTTTATTCTTCTTGTTTTTCATCTAACCTCGATCAATGTTGATGGCAATCTTTCACTTTTACGGTTTCATCAAAAATGTGAGTAGATTTCCAATAAATGAATTATTCCAGAAAAACATTATTTCATATGAGTCTTTGTTTTCCAGGGATTGAAGACGATGATTCTTTCTGTTAAAGATCTATCAATCCATTGTAAGTATTGTATATGTACAAAATTGAGAAAAAATCATATTTTTACAATGACAATGCCTGAATTAACATCCAAATTGAATCTTAATTAGAATCCACAAAATGGTATAAATTAATATATAATAACTAAATAATTCCCTCGTATTCGAAATCTAATTCATGGATATTCATGGAAATTCAATTTTTTCAAGTTTTTTTCTAAAATCACGAGATAGTCTACTATTTAGGGATGTCATACAAAAACTAAATGACCCAGCTGGTTCAAATTTCGAGTTTATTGTATTATATTTATTTTGCAAACATCTAATCATTTCGGACATAGATACTGTTTAAAAAAAATTTTTTCATTTTAATATATTGAAAAAGATAATAAAAAAATAACATTCCTATAGATATTACTATTAATCCGGATTGTATTGTAAATTTATAATAATAATAGTTATATTTTCATATTTATTATTTAGTTAAATAGCATGTATCCCAATCATGAGAGCAATTGTTTTCAGGGAGCTGAAAAGAATCAGATGCGAAGCAAGACATCGAGTTCGGCCATCGGCTGGCTGCGAGTTGGCTACCCATTTAAAACTTCGAGGTCAGTATCTATATTTATCTAGTAGTATATTATAAAATAATATTAGTGATTTATTGAAAATTATCAATCTTATGTATGGTTTTGTTTTGTTTTGTTTTGTTACATGTAACATCATTTGTCCTGGCGCTAATTTGGTTCATTTTCAACTTGGAAAAATGTTTTTCTACCCTCTACTTGATTAACAGCCCACCAAATGTGAGAATTCAACACCTTTATTTTTTGTGGCACAAATAGTTAGTTTTTGGATATTTTAATTATTAAGGGCAAAATTGATATAATTTTTGTTATTACATTTCAATATTTAAAAAAAAAATAAAAATTATTTTTTTAATTTTTTATTCAATTAAATAAAGTAATTTTTATTTCAATTTTAAATAATATTTAATAAAAATGTAATAAATATTTTAGTAGACTACTAGATTAGGTAAAGGTGTTTTATTAACATTTTTATTAAATAAAACACCTTTTAGAGTATTTGACATTTAGTGAGTGGGTGGAGTGGGATATGTGCCATAAATATGTTATGATTGCATGTGTATTGTGCATGAATTGTTTCCCAAGTCGTCTATTGATGACAATACCCTGGTTTGTGTACAGTTATGTGTATCTCTTAGGCTGGTTTTGAGGTGGATCTATGATTCTCGATCAGACATTTGAGAAGGTAGTACAACAATGTTCCTTAATGGGAATAGCTCGAAGGATGTATTGACTACCTTACAAGCTAGGCTAAACTTTCTCTCATGGGTGACCCGCCCATTATGGCGGGGCCTATGAATCCCCCGTTAGGTAGGATGTTTTCTCTTACAGGTTGCCTCAAATGTGGTGTTCAGACATAATCCAAAAATTCAAAACCACTCTCAGCTGATCCACAGAAACTCACAAACACCTCCCCCAATTAATCTATTTTCTTTTCCCATTTTTTTTTTTCTTCTTCTTCTTCTTCTAAGCGTCGCATTCCCTCGAACAGAAAGTACATTTTAGACCATACTGTGTCTGACTAACCGCGTTTCGGTAGTGCTTTTGATTGTTTTTTTTTTTTTTTTTTTTTTCATCGTTTCCGCGATCGCGATCTTTTCTAGCAAGGAGAGCGTCTTGTGAAGATAGAAGATAGAAAAAATTGTTAGATGGTCATCTGAGCCATAGAATTGGGTCTGGGTTAGAATAGATTGATTAGGGAAGACATCATTGCGTAACCAAGCAGTCTCCACGGTTAGTATTTTCATTGTAACGTTAGACTCTCCTTAATATATATAATACATTTAGTCAACTATATAATAATTTATGAAAATTTCTTTTTCTTTTCATATTTTGAAGAGCATCTTGAAGAAACGGGTGGTTGGTTTGTGCGGGCAGATATTCATCGCATCTCTTCACAATGAAGGCGAGGCTTCTCAACGGTGAATTGAAATTTTATTTCTATAATATTTCATGAAATAATTTCAATAGGTTTTAAAATAATTAAAATTTCATAATTTTTAAATGACGTTTATTGTTAGAACTAAAATTTTTTTTTTAGATCTACATTAAATGGAATGGAACGAGCTTAAGATTTCTTCTACCTAATATGCTGGTTACTAAAAAGGAAAATAACAGTCAATCTATGGGTAAGAATTTTATTTATTTTTTCTACTATTTAAATAATTAATATTGAAATATTATTTTAAATTTTAAAATATTACCTAAAAGTACACCTACTGTCCAAAATTTCACTAAATTATTCATGTATAATCAATCCTATTCCTATGATAGATATCGTCCAATTTCTATTAAAAAATATTGAATATAAATATTCATTGAATTAAATTTCAAATATTAATGATGGTATTTATTATAGAAATTTCTATAAAAGGATAAGATATAAAATCGATGACTTTTAAAAAAGATTTTAATTAATTTTTAATATAACACCATATGTTTTATCTATCACCATCAGATATGTGCGGACCCGTGGATGATGATGCTGTCTTGACTCTACTCTCTGGTCACTAAGAAATGATGGAAGAAGCTAATAAGAATAAGCGCATGCACATACGGTGTGTAGAATTATGATTACAATATCATTTCAAAATATCCAATCCAGATATTTTTATATTGAGGAATTTATAAAGATACTACAGGCTTCTATTAAATTACTAAGTGAAATGTTTTGTTAATTTTTTAGTCTTACTTGATGCACACCATTCCAGAATCAAGAGAGAGAGATTGAAGAACTTAATGACTGCCAGATCATCATCATCATCCATCGGGCGATTGCAAGGGGGTGAACCCCCGCCGTAAGTATTTTTTTAAGAAATATTTTAATATTATTCTAATCTATTTTCAATCTTAATAAAATATGTCTTTTATTCTTCTTGTTTTTCATCTAACCTCGATCAATGTTGATGGCAATCTTTCACTTTTACGGTTTCATCAAAAATGTGAGTAGATTTCCAATAAATGAATTATTCCAGAAAAACATTATTTCATATGAGTCTTTGTTTTCCAGGGATTGAAGACGATGATTCTTTCTGTTAAAGATCTATCAATCCATTGTAAGTATTGTATATGTACAAAATTGAGAAAAAATCATATTTTTACAATGACAATGCCTGAATTAACATCCAAATTGAATCTTAATTAGAATCCACAAAATGGTATAAATTAATATATAATAACTAAATAATTCCCTCGTATTCGAAATCTAATTCATGGATATTCATGGAAATTCAATTTTTTCAAGTTTTTTTCTAAAATCACGAGATAGTCTACTATTTAGGGATGTCATACAAAAACTAAATGACCCAGCTGGTTCAAATTTCGAGTTTATTGTATTATATTTATTTTGCAAACATCTAATCATTTCGGACATAGATACTGTTTAAAAAAAATTTTTTCATTTTAATATATTGAAAAAGATAATAAAAAAATAACATTCCTATAGATATTACTATTAATCCGGATTGTATTGTAAATTTATAATAATAATAGTTATATTTTCATATTTATTATTTAGTTAAATAGCATGTATCCCAATCATGAGAGCAATTGTTTTCAGGGAGCTGAAAAGAATCAGATGCGAAGCAAGACATCGAGTTCGGCCATCGGCTGGCTGCGAGTTGGCTACCCATTTAAAACTTCGAGGTCAGTATCTATATTTATCTAGTAGTATATTATAAAATAATATTAGTGATTTATTGAAAATTATCAATCTTATGTATGGTTTTGTTTTGTTTTGTTTTGTTACATGTAACATCATTTGTCCTGGCGCTAATTTGGTTCATTTTCAACTTGGAAAAATGTTTTTCTACCCTCTACTTGATTAACAGCCCACCAAATGTGAGAATTCAACACCTTTATTTTTTGTGGCACAAATAGTTAGTTTTTGGATATTTTAATTATTAAGGGCAAAATTGATATAATTTTTGTTATTACATTTCAATATTTAAAAAAAAAATAAAAATTATTTTTTTAATTTTTTATTCAATTAAATAAAGTAATTTTTATTTCAATTTTAAATAATATTTAATAAAAATGTAATAAATATTTTAGTAGACTACTAGATTAGGTAAAGGTGTTTTATTAACATTTTTATTAAATAAAACACCTTTTAGAGTATTTGACATTTAGTGAGTGGGTGGAGTGGGATATGTGCCATAAATATGTTATGATTGCATGTGTATTGTGCATGAATTGTTTCCCAAGTCGTCTATTGATGACAATACCCTGGTTTGTGTACAGTTATGTGTATCTCTTAGGCTGGTTTTGAGGTGGATCTATGATTCTCGATCAGACATTTGAGAAGGTAGTACAACAATGTTCCTTAATGGGAATAGCTCGAAGGATGTATTGACTACCTTACAAGCTAGGCTAAACTTTCTCTCATGGGTGACCCGCCCATTATGGCGGGGCCTATGAATCCCCCGTTAGGTAGGATGTTTTCTCTTACAGGTTGCCTCAAATGTGGTGTTCAGACATAATCCAAAAATTCAAAACCACTCTCAGCTGATCCACAGAAACTCACAAACACCTCCCCCAATTAATCTATTTTCTTTTCCCATTTTTTTTTTTCTTCTTCTTCTTCTTCTAAGCGTCGCATTCCCTCGAACAGAAAGTACATTTTAGACCATACTGTGTCTGACTAACCGCGTTTCGGTAGTGCTTTTGATTGTTTTTTTTTTTTTTTTTTTTTTCATCGTTTCCGCGATCGCGATCTTTTCTAGCAAGGAGAGCGTCTTGTGAAGATAGAAGATAGAAAAAATTGTTAGATGGTCATCTGAGCCATAGAATTGGGTCTGGGTTAGAATAGATTGATTAGGGAAGACATCATTGCGTAACCAAGCAGTCTCCACGGTTAGTATTTTCATTGTAACGTTAGACTCTCCTTAATATATATAATACATTTAGTCAACTATATAATAATTTATGAAAATTTCTTTTTCTTTTCATATTTTGAAGAGCATCTTGAAGAAACGGGTGGTTGGTTTGTGCGGGCAGATATTCATCGCATCTCTTCACAATGAAGGCGAGGCTTCTCAACGGTGAATTGAAATTTTATTTCTATAATATTTCATGAAATAATTTCAATAGGTTTTAAAATAATTAAAATTTCATAATTTTTAAATGACGTTTATTGTTAGAACTAAAATTTTTTTTTTAGATCTACATTAAATGGAATGGAACGAGCTTAAGATTTCTTCTACCTAATATGCTGGTTACTAAAAAGGAAAATAACAGTCAATCTATGGGTAAGAATTTTATTTATTTTTTCTACTATTTAAATAATTAATATTGAAATATTATTTTAAATTTTAAAATATTACCTAAAAGTACACCTACTGTCCAAAATTTCACTAAATTATTCATGTATAATCAATCCTATTCCTATGATAGATATCGTCCAATTTCTATTAAAAAATATTGAATATAAATATTCATTGAATTAAATTTCAAATATTAATGATGGTATTTATTATAGAAATTTCTATAAAAGGATAAGATATAAAATCGATGACTTTTAAAAAAGATTTTAATTAATTTTTAATATAACACCATATGTTTTATCTATCACCATCAGATATGTGCGGACCCGTGGATGATGATGCTGTCTTGACTCTACTCTCTGGTCACTAAGAAATGATGGAAGAAGCTAATAAGAATAAGCGCATGCACATACGGTGTGTAGAATTATGATTACAATATCATTTCAAAATATCCAATCCAGATATTTTTATATTGAGGAATTTATAAAGATACTACAGGCTTCTATTAAATTACTAAGTGAAATGTTTTGTTAATTTTTTAGTCTTACTTGATGCACACCATTCCAGAATCAAGAGAGAGAGATTGAAGAACTTAATGACTGCCAGATCATCATCATCATCCATCGGGCGATTGCAAGGGGGTGAACCCCCGCCGTAAGTATTTTTTTAAGAAATATTTTAATATTATTCTAATCTATTTTCAATCTTAATAAAATATGTCTTTTATTCTTCTTGTTTTTCATCTAACCTCGATCAATGTTGATGGCAATCTTTCACTTTTACGGTTTCATCAAAAATGTGAGTAGATTTCCAATAAATGAATTATTCCAGAAAAACATTATTTCATATGAGTCTTTGTTTTCCAGGGATTGAAGACGATGATTCTTTCTGTTAAAGATCTATCAATCCATTGTAAGTATTGTATATGTACAAAATTGAGAAAAAATCATATTTTTACAATGACAATGCCTGAATTAACATCCAAATTGAATCTTAATTAGAATCCACAAAATGGTATAAATTAATATATAATAACTAAATAATTCCCTCGTATTCGAAATCTAATTCATGGATATTCATGGAAATTCAATTTTTTCAAGTTTTTTTCTAAAATCACGAGATAGTCTACTATTTAGGGATGTCATACAAAAACTAAATGACCCAGCTGGTTCAAATTTCGAGTTTATTGTATTATATTTATTTTGCAAACATCTAATCATTTCGGACATAGATACTGTTTAAAAAAATTTTTTTCATTTTAATATATCAAAATCAAAACAGAAATTTCTTAAAATGTAAATCTATTTCAAATTTATATATAAATAAATATATAAAAATTATTTTCAAATTGTTATAGATATAATGTAAAAGAGAATCATATTAATATATTTATTAAATTAAAATTTACTACTGGGTTTGTAAATATATAATTAAAACATTTGTATATTTTAATTAAGTAATACTTTAATTTATTTTCATAACAAAAACAATATATACAAAAATGTATACGTACATATTTATTTAAAAATATCCTTTATAAATGGAAAATGTTATGTTCTACTAAGATGTATGGAGTATTTTTATTATAAATTTTATTAACGTGGACACATAGCGTGTCGTCCACCATCTACTGCAATCGTTTCACCCGTAATAAATGAAGAAGTAGAATTATTAGCAAGAAAGAGTATCACTTGGGCAACTTCCTCAGGATCCCCGGCTCTTCCAAGTGCATGTGTCGTTTTTGAGTGTTCAAGAAATTTCTGATATGCCTCAGAATCCATAGGATTGGCACTATTTCGCATATGAATTCCTGTTGATATAACGCCGGGATTTACAGCATTTACACGCACCTATACATAAATTTAAAAGATTAATCAATTTTATAATTTTAATATTTCATTAATTTTTTCAATATTTTAAAGTTAAATATATTGAAGGAGAATAGTTATTGAGGGTTTAGTAACGCGACAGAGATAAACTGAACATTTTTAAATATAATCTAATACCAGCTGGTCAGAGCGCCTTCGGCACTCTTCACAGCTGGACGGGGGCTCCGCCCCCTGTACCCCCGAGTGGTACATCGTATTTGGTTAAAAGTAGTAAAAGGTTTTCATCCGTTTTGTTTCAATCATTATATTACATAAAACATTCATTTCTTTTTGTGTTCTTATTTAAAATATATTTTAATTTAATCAGTAAATTAATTATATATATTATTATTGTATATGTTATATCTATCTATTTATATAACTCAAAGATACTCGAAATTTCTTGTCCACATTTCTCCAAATGTACCTATCCTGAGCCCTTGTCCCATCTCTTACGTCCCTTCCTATGCGTCCATGGTCTTGATTCCCTTTGATAATAATTTGGATGAGATAAGCCTCTTTACTGCATGATAACAGGCGTTTCCCTATTGATATTTCGATTTAAATTCTTCTCAAATATTATTATCCTTCGTGATTACATTCAATTTTTCTACATATTCAAATTTTACATTTTGTGTATTAAGATTTTGTATGTTAATACTGTTTCTCTTTGGCACTAAATATTTTTTCTTATCACTATTAATTTCAAACCTCCATTAATTTTTCCTCGCTATCTGTAATTGCAATTGCCGAATCTCTTATAATATTTTAGCCTAACTTTTCAATTTTTTTGTTTAATTTCATTTCGAGTGATTTTTTCCCAATTTGTGTAATCACATACTCACAACATGCAACATATAATTGGCCGTGGGAAAAACATGGGGATTGCAAATGAACTCCGCAGCACTTGAGTGTCTGGCCCTGAGCTTTGTTGATAGTATGTTTGTTTCCTTAGAACCTTTACCTCCACAAAACATACCCACATTGCACTTTTATAATATATACCGGGACCCTGAGCCTTGGCTCGGTACTTAAGTTGAAAAAAATGATTCATTATTATTGGATTTGTCTGGTAATATTAATACCTGGGACACCGAGCTCCGCTCCACCCTTTGAAAAATATTGATATACAATTCTTTAATTATTTATTACAATTATTAAATGTTACACATTTGCATCAATCTGATTAAAATGAATGAACTTGTGCTCCTCAATAATACATAAATATATAATAAATACATATATTTTTTTTTCTATAGTGTTTTTTTGAAAAACTGTTTAGCGCCCCAAGTGGTTATAAAACAAACAATTTTAGCTAGTATAATAAGATTAATCCAAGTAATATCGTCTATTTCTATTCGACACTATTTTCACTCCTTATGGTAGCGGCCCAGTCGATGATGTTATATGGATCGTTAATTAACCATTAACCATTCACCGAATCGCCATTCAAATAATAACATACAAACAGAAAAGTAGGCGTGTTGATATAAAATATATACCTGTGTGACAACGAACTATCACTCGACCCTATAACCACACAATTTATACAATTTATTTTTATATACTTTATATATTTTTATATACTATTTATTATAATTGTTAAAGGGAATTTCTAAAAATGACCCATTAAAAATTTGTTTCCTAAAATGTTTCAAAATAATTAAAATAAATTTCATTTATATAAATATCTATTTTTATTTTCTCATTCAAAGAATATTTTGTTTATCATTTTATTTTTTAATATTTTATTTATAAAACACGAAAACATTTAAAATTATATGAATAATTGATCTCATAATTAGATTTTCATTTTCAATTGACGATTTGAATTCATAAAATATTAAAAAAAAACTTTTAAAACTTTTTAAATTATTTTCAAGTAAGTAAAAGTAAGAACACAAAAACAAATAAATGTTTTATCTAATATATACTAATGGAATATTTAGTATATAATATTTTATAATATTTACCGGAGTATAATAAATTGATAACGACATTTAATTCTCCTACTATATATCGAATCGAATATAAAGATAAATCTTCTTTTAAACGTTGTGTGAAACAATTTCAAATAATTTAAATGTAAAACTATTAATGAAATAAAAAAAAATCAAATATATGAATATAATATAAATATTTTTAATTTTATTTTAAGAATAGATATGTGATATCACAGGCGGTGGTTGTGACGTCACATATATACATTTAAATTTAGAAGAAAAAAACTAATAAAGTTGTAGTTTTCGTGAGATGTGATCAATAAAACTCAATTTTTCTTTATAAATACTATCTCTGGTGTGAATTTCAAAAAAATCGTTAGAGCGGTTTTTGAGAACAATGAAACAAACAAACAAACAATTTTTATTCGTATATAATCTAATATATATAATAATTCTCGATGTAAGCAACCCATGATATTAGCAACTCTCGTTATAAGCACCACTTGATATAAGCAATTTAAGAAGTATTTGTTCAATAAAAGCAACTGTCATAATTGCCAATTCTAACCTCACTTCTTTTAAGTGCACCCTAAAAAAATAGTTTAAATATAATAATAATATAATCGTTAATAGTTTAAGTATTTATTCAATAAATAAGGCGTTAATTGAAAAATTTAATTCAATTTAATTTTTCTTTTTATGTAATTTCTTTCTCCAAGTTATAATTAATAAAAGTTTATTACTGAATTCAGATCACAACTTGTTCTTTAATTGTAAACTTCTAATTATTTCTTTGATTTTCCTATATTTTCAATATTTCAATTGTAATTTCTTTTTTTTACACTTAATAATTGAGAATCTACAAGGTAAATATGAATTTAGTCTATATATACGATATAAGCAACTTTTTTCATAAAAGCAACTTTTTGGAATAAATGATTTCAGAAGTGTTTTTATATCGAGAATTAGGTGTAATATAATTTTAATAAACCATTTATTTAATAAAAATCCAACCTGTTTGGATGCAAGTTCAAGTGCAACGCATCGTGTAAATTGGTCTAGAGCTGATTTTGACATACAATATGCTAACACATTCGGAAATGCACGCAATCCACATACACTGGACACATTGACAATTGATCCTTTAGTTTCTATTAAATGAGGCACAGCAAGCGTTGTCAAATGATAAATACTCCGTATGTTTGTTCCCATAACACGATCATATTGATCCACATTTGTCGTTTCAATTGTACCAGATTCTAAAACACCAGCATTATTCACAAGGATATCCAAATGTTTAAACCTGGAACAAGAAAATTTAAATTTCTATTAAAATTTTTGATTTATACTACTTTTACTTGTGATTATCAAAAATATTATAGAATTTGGACAAATAGAAGACAAAATTTCATTGATCTAATCTAATTTCATTTTAGTTTTTAGATTTTTTCCACCAGCGTATTTATTTAATAAGTATTGTAAAGTTAGAGGCTAAAGCATATACAAAAAGCATTTCAAATGTGAAATAGTGAAATCATAATATATATATATAGGTAGGTAGGTATATGTATAATCATGTATTAAAAAGGAGACCAATAATTATACAGTTTACAGTACACTTGACAAATAAAGTGATAGAGTAAATATAAAGTAAATAGTTCTTCATTATCAATGACATTGCCTATTGGATCTTTATTTTATATAATTATAAATTATAATATATGAAAAGTTTTTAATTTTTTTTTTTTTTTAGAAGCCAATTGAAAAAATTTTGAAAAAAGTACGAAATGTGCTAAATATTTAAAAAACGGGTCAATGGGCTGTCTCGAAAACTTTTTCGGGACGCCGGGACAGAGCACCTAAAAACGGGATAATCCCGGAAAAACAGGACGTTTGATCACCCTATTTAATGATATGTATATGTTTAATTTAAATTTTTTAACAAAGATTTATTAAAATTATTAATTATTTAATTATAATTCAAAACATTTATTTACCTAATTTTGAATTTATATTAATTGGTTTATTTAATATTTAATATATATTTTAAATATTTTATCCTGAGAAATACAAAAATTATATTTCTTTAGTATTTATATTACTTGTTAATTGTTTGTTGAACCACTCTTTGGACATCATCATCTCGTATAAGATCCGCTTGGATTGTCAGTATATCTTTCGTTAATGTATGACATAAAGCAGCAGTTTTTTGTAAATTCTCTATATTACGGCCAACAAGGACTAATGAGGCGCCATTTTTAGCAAACAGCTGTGCTGTACTGGCGCCAATGCCTGAACTGGCTCCAGTAATCAAGGCTACCTTTCCTTGTAAAGCCATTCTATACGAATTGATAGCTCTTGTGCAAAACAAACGCACCTGAGATGGACTACTGAAGTTATACATAATTCTTCGAATTTATATTACTCTTCTTCTCTATATACAATATGAAGAGAGAAATAGATAAAACTAATATATTGCCAACTAATTAACAAAAAATATCTCTTTTTATCTGTCTCTAAACCATTTGATATAACAATATTTTATAACTACATATATATTAATATTTAAATTATGATTATTACGATTAAATAGCTACAATTTATTGTATATATATATATATATATATTCTATAGATATAGGTGGGTGGAGAATGTAGGAAGGGACATGAGAGAGATGGGATAGGATAGGGATTAGGAGGGTTGTGGCTCAGGATAGGTATTCTTGGAGAACTGTGGTTACTGCGGCCAAGAACTTCCGAATAGACACTAAGATAGATAGATATACTATCGAATATTATTTGATTGAATTATTTGTTGAATTGTTATTTAAATACATTTTCTATATGTAGATTCTTGGTAGAAAATATTTATGAAATATGAATTAAATATAATTTTACAGAAATTATTATAATTATCTTAAATGTATATTATTTAACCAATATTTTTTCGTCTATATTTACATTAAATTTAATTCATTTACAATATTATTGACAATAAATAAACATTCATTAAAAAAAGCCTAAAAATAAAGCTTACATTATATAATAAAAAAAAAAATTAATCCTCTTAATCACTAAAGTTTCAAATTAAAATTTTACTTTGGAGCTCATATAAGAAAGCCTTATCTTATCCTTTTTTTTAATAAATAAGTTCTATTGAAATTGCATTATGAATATTAACTTATTCCCAAACATTTTTGTTTATTTTAAATTAATTTCACAGTTAATTAATTAATTAATTAATTTGAAAATGTAGAAAAATTTAAATACTTAGGTTCTGTAATAACGAAAGATAATAATATTCGAGATGAGTTTAAAGAGAGGTTACAATCGGGAAACGCCTGATATCACGCAATAAAGGGGCTTAACGCATCAAAATTATTAACAAAGGGGATAAAAGTTAAAATATATAAAACAATTATTTTACCGGTTGTATTATATGAGTGTGAGGCATGGTCAATGACCTTAGATGACGAGAATACATTTAGAGTATTTGAGAATAGGATTCTGCGAAGCATTTATGGGCCAAAGAAAGATGTCACCGGGGAATAGCGAAGATTGCATAACGAGGAATTGCATGACCTCTATGCGTCTCCAGATATAGTTAGAATTATAAAATCGAGAAGGCTACGGTGGGCAGGACACGTGGCTAGAATGGGAGAAGATAGAATGGCAAAAAATATATTGGTACGGAGACCGAGAGGGAAACGTCCTCTTGGAAGACCAAGGACACGGTAGGTGGATAATGTGAGAGAGATGGGAGAGGATAGGGACTGGAGGGTTGTGGCTCAGAATAGGAATAGTTGGAGGGGTGTGGTTGCTGCGACCAAGAACTTTCGAGTTCCGTAGAGTCACAGAGATAGATAGATAGTTAGAAAGAATATGATTTATACTCTGTAGAGGTGTAGAGTTACCATCATACATTAAATATGAAGGCGAGAATTGGTCAAATAATTAAAAATAAAACATAGGAGTTAGAATTACAAATTTGATTTATAATAAATATAAATCTATAGACTTAATATATATATATATTATTATAATAAAAATATTCTAATCATATATTACTATTTAAGTGTCGGTTTGCTATTTTATGCCTTTATGGTCATCAACTTTTATTTTTAATTTTAAAACATTAAAGAGTGAAAAATCCTTTTTTTAATTATAATTTAAAAAACTAATAAATTAGAATAATTATAATCATTCTCACTTTTCCTAGTATGCATTTTTGTTAGCAACAATAATTAACGACGACCCGATAGGCCCCGATCCACATTTTATTCAAATAATAGGTTTGAATATTTTATATTCAAGAAATAATTCTTTGGTAAATTAATATATTTGTTTTTTAAAAAAAGAGGTTAAATAAAATAATATAAATGAATGTTAGAAATGACTAATTGAAAATTTTATTAGCCTTATATAAAAAATTTGTACATATAATATAAAATTTCGCAAACAATAAGAAAAACATTCCATTGTAATATATCTTAAATATGTTTTTTGGCTTATGAAACAATATTGAAATTTAATAACTCAAAATAAAATAATTATTAAGAGAAAAATATTTTTGATGTATTTTCATATATAGTTTCACTTAATGTTTGAATATCTTCATTTTTAACTGCTGAAATAATTTCTAAAATTTGTCTGAAACAATAAAAAAAAATTAATATTTTGATATTAAAATAAAAAGATTATATATAGAGATTGTAATATAAAATATATGAAATCTTAATATCATATCATAATATTTAATTAATAATCTGCATAATAATATACCTATTTAATTCTAATAAATTTTATATTTATAAACAAAAAACTCTTATCAATATAGTAATTTGTTTACTTTACTTACATAATATTAGATGGTTCATTTCTTCCTTTCACCTGTTCACCCAATTTCCATTTTTCTTTTTTGAATGTATTAAATTTCGTTTGAACATATTTATAACCGGCATGACTAGGCTTCACTTCACACCAGGGACAATCGGTTTCAATCATTAAACGATCAATGGGAATTGATGCAACTGTTTCAAGATTTGTTTCCGTTTTGAGTGAACTATAGAAAATAAATAAAAATATATAATATAGAAATTAGAATTGAATGTGACTATTGTTCTATTTATTCAATGAAAAATATATTAAGTTATTTTATAATATAAAAAATAATCACAATACGGTTTTACAAAAATTTTATCTAAGCAAAAAATCGTCTTAAAATAGTTAATAAATTGCTATTATAATAAAATAAATAACAATTCAACAATTATAATATTAAAAAAATACAAATTAGACATTTACCATCCATTAATGCCGATATATAATCCCATATCTAAAATTTGTTTCATTTCTTCTTTGTTTCCATCAAAAGAATGTACAACACCTCCAGCTGTTAAAGCATCTTGATTTGCATTCAATAAATCTTTAAAATCATCAAATGCATTACGACAATGAAGAAATAGTGGCAATTTCAGTTGGCCACATATTAAAAGTTGTTTTTCAAAATATCTAGAACAGAAATAAAAGTATTATATTACGGAATTTTATTTTTTAATAGAAAAAAATGTTATTATAAACACACACTTTTAATATATATATAGATACATATATGAAGATGGTGAAATATTTGAAATTAATTTTATTTTATTATTTATCTTACTTCTTTTGTATATCTTTTGGACAAAAATGCAATCGATCATAATCTAATCCAAATTCTCCTGTGGCAATCACTTTGCCTTTGCCTTCTTTACTCAAATCAATTAATGATTGTAAATAACTATCTGGATCTCCTGATGTTTCAAATTCTGTACACCGTGTAGGATGACACCCTACTGTACAATAAAGACGATCTAAAAGAAAAAAAATATTTATAAAATAGTATATCATATATTTTGATACTTAATATTATGTAAATGAAAATAATTCTCTGAAAAATTTTCTTTGAAGGCCTGAGGTTAGAGCTAGAACATACTCTATGTATGTCCGAAATGGAAAGATCTAAGAGAAATGGCCGAATTAATTTGTAAATAAAGGAAATATTGCTGTCTTAATAATATACAAAGAAAAAGGAAAAACGGTGAAGATGTTCAATAGAAAAACATTTGTGCTCTTTTTTGTATTGAAGAATTTATTATCAGGAAAATAAAATATCGTTGAAATATGATTAAACTATATATATATATCTTTGTTTATTGTTGTTAATTGTTGTTTTCTATAAATCTAATATACCTCATTTCCGAAATAAATATATATTTTAAATTTAGAACAAAACTAAAAGTGAAAATTTCTCTTATGTTGACATCTCCCCTTCCCTAAGAGGATACTTATTCACATTTCACATTTAATTTACTAACCATCCGTTTTAGCTAGTTCTAATGCTTCTTTGCTATCCTTTAAACATGTTCCCGTAATAATTAATTTATCTAAACCATTGTTCCATGATCTTTCTAACATAGCAGTTAAATCTTTTTCATGTTTTTTACTTCCATTATAAATGCCTTGAAACATAGTATCAGTTATATTTGCACCAATATCTAAAAAAAAATTATTAATTTAGTTATCTAACTGGATACTTGATTTTTTACAATTAGATTACCAATAAATCGCTTCATCGTTAGTTGAGGTTAATTTTTCTTATTGTTGAAATTTAAAGTATGAGAATTTTAAAATTTCTCTTTATTCGAGTTATAGTTATAATTATTTTTAATTAATCATTATTTATAATGTCATTGGAAAATAAGAGCACTTAATAATATTTCAAAGATAATCATTATTCATTCTTGTTGAAAAAAAATGTAATAATAAAGTACACAGACCAATAAAGGTCTCAATAGATTTATTAAATTTTTGCTTTCTAAATTTTTTAGATCTCAAAATATATTAAAATGATTGCAATAAATAGATATTTCAAATGTTTCTTAAATTTAAAAAAAATTATTGTAGTTAATTTTGTATTTGACTAATAAATGGTTGGTATCTTGTTATTGTGAAAGTATTGTACAGTATTGGTATTCATTGTATTCCATATGTAGTCTGAGGTGCTGTGGTGGTATATTACCTTATATTAAAGTGAGTTGAAATTGTATATATTCAATCACATAATTAATCAATTGTTTATTAACACGTGTTTAAATGAAATATTTTTATTTATAATTTAAATATATATATATATATAGTAATAATTCTATTAACACTTTTAGGTTAAATTTTTTGACATTAACTTTGTTTAAAAATACCTCTTTTAATTACATTAAATTTGAAAACAAATTTATATAAAATTCATTAAGATGGATAAATCCAAACTGGCGCTTCAAATGGAACGATTGAAGCAGCTTCATGCCAAAAGGGTAAGTTATAATAATTCTCATTTTATTTTTATTTATGTGTATTTTTGGGTGAAAATAATTTTTTTTAATCTTTATGGAAAGAAATATATTTAATTAAAACTTTTTTACAAATACTTCAACAAAATACCAAATAAAATATGTACATTAATATTTCCTATTTCTATTATAATGTAATGTTACTTATAGCGGACAACCATAAGTCTTATTTTTCAATATTTTATGTTTCTAAAATCGAATTCACAATTATGAATAGAGAAATGTATGGTTTTATTTGAGGTTCATAGATAATTCTCAAAGATAGCAATGAATATTTTATAATTTATAACCTATGTCCAAATAGAGGTATATATGAATGTTGAGATTTAATTAACTACGGACAGACATGAAAAATTCAAGTCATAGTTTGATTCTCCATGTCATGAAATGTAAAGATGTGCAAAAAATGTTTAAATTCTGATCAATTTGCAAACAAAAATCTTTTTATATATATATAAAGTTTAATCAAAATCCCGTTTTAAAATTCAAAATTTAATATCGATGAAGAAATGTTAGTTAAAAATGAAAACTAATTGGGAATTTATTTATAAGTATTAATTCTTTTGGTTTTATTTAAATTTATCTAATTATATTATTCTAGAATGCTGCCACAATGGAAAATCGTCAGGCAGTAATTGAAGAAGATAAAAAGAAGAAATTGCCATCAAATTGGGAATCAAGACAACGTCAAGCAGAATGGCTTAAAGAAGATGATATCAAACGTTCAAAAGCAAAAGAAGCGGTAATTAGAAAACAAAATTCATAAATGATTTTCCTAAAAATAAAATAAATATTTTTATTTACGTAGGGTGAAGATTATGATCGTGTAAAACTTTTAAATATTGATGCGAATGAAGCTGAAAGACTTGACCGTAAAAGGAAGAGAAATAATAAAGATCCTGGATTCTCCAATTATGAGGAAGCTACTTATAGGTAGATGTTAAAAATTTATATTATTATAGTCGTGAAATTATTAAACATTCAACATACAAAGAATAAAGTAATATTTATTTATTAAATTTCTATGTTGTCATATTTTATATATGAGAGTAATCATTTTTAAAGTTATTTTTTATGATAAAATTTTTAAATTAAGTCATGTTTATGTATCTATTGTTTTATGAAATTCATTATTATAAATACATAATTAAAAAAGTATTATATGTTTTATATGTGATTTATATACATATTTATTTTTTGTGTTATCAATATATTTATTATATTCTTTCTTTATAATTTTTTAGACAATATCAAAGCTTGATAAAAAATATAAAACCTGATTTAGAACAATATGAAAAACAGAAAAATGAAATGGGTGTTAATTTCTATGGCGGTATGGATGTATTGCCAAATACTCTTATTAAAGATCCTACTGACAAATGTGAAAAACTTGCTGAGGAAATTGATAAAATGTAATTTAATTATATTATTTTTTAAATTGTAATTGACATTTTTTAATAATAATAATATTTATTTGTTTATTTTTAGGAGAGCTAAAAGAGAAAAATATAGTAGAAGAAGAATGCATAATGATGATGCTGATATTGATTACATTAATGAAAGAAATATGAAATTCAATAATAAATTAGAACGTTATTATGGCCAATATACAACAGAAACAAAACAAAATTTGGAAAGAGGAACGGCCATTTAATAATTAACTAAAATTTTAAATATATTTTTATGAATCTACTTATAATTTCGATTTAAAATTGAATATATTGTATATATATATAATACTTTATTTTATCATTCATCATACTTCAATTGTAATAATATGTATATTAAATTATATCTACATTTAGTAAATTACCTTTTTTTATATACAATTATCTATCTGCTAAGACCGCCTTGGGCGTTTTTCATACCTAGACGGGGGCTCTGCTCTCTGTACCCCCGAAGTAGTAATACATAGTATTTGGTTGAAAGTTTATATGTAAAAGGTTTTCATCCATTTTGTTTCAATCAGTATCAATATTACATAAAACAATCATTTGTTTTTATGTTCTTATTTAAAATTTATTATAATTTATCCAATAAATTAATTAAAGATTATTATTGTATATGCTATATCTATTTATCTCTGTAGCTCCACTGTACTCGAATGTTCTTGGCCGCTGGAGATAAATAGAGGTCATGCAATTCCTCGTTATTCGGTCTTGGCCATTCAACGGTGACCTGATCTTTTTTGGTCCATAAATACTGCGAAGTTTCCTATTTTCAAATACTCTAAGTCTACTCTCTTATTCCAGGGTCATAGACCATGCCTCACACCCATATAATACAACTGGCAAATGATTATTTTCTAAATTTTAATTTTGATCCCCTTTGATAATGATTTTGACGAGTCCCATTGCATATTTTTGATTTTTTTTTAATAAAACAATTTGATTGTTTAGTACGAATTTGGAATCTTAATTAAATTTGCCAATTTTTGATATAATTTATTATGATAATTTATTACATTTTTTTTATAAAATATAAAGAACAAAATGAGAAAATGCATTCAGGTGATTCCCCAAACAGATGTCAACTACAACATTTAATTAACGAACGTATTCACAGATAAAAAAAAATTATTTTCATTGATTTTAAATATACATACGATATATTAATATTTCTTTAAATTATTTTTTCAAACCATTTCTTCATATCAAATCTTTTTGTTTTTATTAAATGAATGGAAAATGATTTCTATCTGACTTTGAATGATCCCAGGCCATATATATATATATTGGTTTAATAATTGGTATCTATATAGTAACTATGAATCACAAGAAAGATAATAATTTAACTATATAACGATAAATTTTTAATGAAATAAATTATTATTATTTTTACTTAAGTGTTTATTTGATAAATAGATTAATCTTTTAATACTGTTTTTTTTCTTTTTATTATTGAATAAAATTGTTATTTTAATTATTTAATAAAAAAAATTACATTTCTATAGAATTAGAAATAAATTAAATATTTCTTTAAAAGTTTTTAAGATAAGAAATTCTTTAAACTTTCGTTTCCTCTTTTATTTTCTTATAATATATTTTTCCTTAATTATATGTTTTAATACTTTGATTAAATAAATGAAATGCATGTATTTTGAATATTAAAGAAAATTAAAAAAGTTATATTCACAATTAATAGAAACAATCAAGAAGATTTTTTAATGTAATTGTAAAAGAAGAAATTCAAGTTGCATATCATATATAAAAACATTTCTTATTCCAACTTTTAAACTGAATTAATAAAATAAATAATTTGTAAATATTTATTATATAAGATTATTATAACATAATTAAATGGAAAAATGATCTAAAAGAATTATTTAATATTTTTTAAATTCTTTAAGGCCATCCATTTTGAAAATAAAATTCTTCTAATAATTATGATCGTAAAATGTAAAGATGTGAGAACCACTCATGAGTATTCTGCAATTATTTTTAAATTTTAGTTGAATTTAAGTTTTACTCTTTAATAACTTCAGTCGCCAAAAGAAAAAATTAATTAAAGGGACTGATTGGATAATTTAATATATTTTTAAGAATTTTTTTTTCTGTCTGAAATTTTATTAATAATATTAAAAGTAAAATCAAAGATAAGTAAAGAGACAAATGGCTATAGCTCCAAAGTTGGTTCTTTTTGCAGATTCCTAATTCGTTTGGCGAATAATTCTTTTGATTTACCCCGAAGTCACTTTTGCACCGTTTCCTTAACTTCATTGTAAGCAAATCTTCTTCCACGTAGGGCGTCTTTGAATGGTTCAAACAATTAAAAATCAGATGGAGCGAGGTCGGAACTGTAGGCAGGAGATAAGACCTCCCAAATAAATCATAGATTTGTGGCGAGTAGCAAAATAAAAATTTCCCCTCAGAAAGTAAACAAAACATTTTGTTCCATCTGAAAAATCATCTCACAAAAATTAAACAGAAAATGCCCGGGACCGGATATAAATTACACAATTAATTAAATATTTAACATGAATAAGCCTCTGGAGAAGTGCTTTGGTGGAGGAGGGAAGAGAATAACAAGGATAAATATTATTATCGATGAGGCTGTAATGAGTTGAGAGAGAAATAGAATTAGAACTAGAACAACAATTTATGGCTTAGAAAAATAAGTATCGTTGTAGGAATGTGGTTGTTGTAGTGTTTTGTAATATTACGGGAATATAAAGAAAGATAAAAGAAAAAATTATTAGCAATAAATTTATTTAATTTTATTTTATTTTTGTTTTAAGAATGAATGAATTATTTAATTCATAGAAATAAATAATTTATGAACCAATTTTCCTTTTTAATTCTTATCAATATATATAAAATTATATCTGATAACAATTTATATTTTATTATATATTTTTTCCTGTTTGATTTTAATAAAATTGCATTAGATTACTAAATATATAATTATTTTTTTTTCTTTTGGTAGTGGGAGTTAAAGTGGAGTAAAAAGTAAAAGGATTTTAAATATTTCTATGTCAAATGGATGAGATAATATTAATTTATTTTATGTCGATAATTCATTCAAACAAGGGGAAAAACAATACCTACATATAAATAGAGAACAAAAAAATAAAAAATATTCAACAACGAAAACATGGCACAAGGTTTGTTTTGTTATCTTATAGGAGTTACTTTGTTAGTTGGTCAATGCTATGGTCATTTTTATGGTAGTTGTGGTAAATCATATGATAATCTTCGTGTAAAACCAATAAATCTTGAAGATTTTTCAAAGGTAAACTTTGATAATATTAAATGAAAATATTAAATTTATATTAATTATTTATGTATTATAAATTATCATCAAAGGCAATTCTGTTGTAAATTATTTATTTATATGCCACAGCAGCAATAAGTATTGCATCTTTTCAAATTTATTATTTATTTTTCTTCATTATTATGAACTATATCTATATTATATTAGTTAATATATTCTCTCTTAAAATAAATATAAATCAATTATAATGTAAAAGTGTTTTACAAAAAAAAAAAGTTTTCATTCATTTGGATTTCGTCATTTTGTTATTATAAGTATTACTATTATTTTTTTTTACTTCTGGCTGGATTACAATGAATTTACCTAATGTTTTTTTTTAATTGAATTGAATTCATTTGCAATTCAACTCTTTTTTTTATTTTCTTATCTTTTTAAATTTACTATTAAGAAAGTAATACTAACTCATTAGTAAATTTCAAATGGTTTTATCGATGTTCATTATTAACTATCAAGTTTCTTAAAACTTAAATGTATTTCTAACTATTTTACATAATTTCGATTTTATTTGTAATATTTTACTGGTATTTTCACTATTAAACAAAGAATTAAACCAAACGTAACATATATTATATATAATATAAATAAAATAAAAAAACTTATCATAAATGATGGAAAAAAATTATTTGATAATAATATTATTTGTAGTTAACTGGTGATTGGTATGTTAGAGCTTTCTATAATATGCCAAGAACAATATTGAAAAATACAAAATGTGTCCATTATCATTATGAAAATGGAAGTAATCCCAATGTTATAGACATAATTAGACATGAAAGAAAATATAATGAAAATAATTCAACTGAAACGCAACAACAAATTACATTTGGAGAAAAAAATGTTTTAAAATATAAACAAGATATTGAAACTGATGAAGGTAAGTAAGAAACATTATTAAACTATGTAATATTTTTTTTTCTTAGATAAATTCTTAATGTAAAGAATATTTCTGTTTATAAAGTTATTTTTAATTTATTATTTTCCTTTTAGAACCAATTATAGGAAAAGTGTTTGATTACGATGTAACATCATCAAATCCAAATGAACATTTTATCATTTATTATTCATGCATGAATATAAATGGTAAAGGTAAGCTATCATATATATATATAATTTAAATAAAATTTTGTCGATAGATTAATAAATTTTTTTGGAGGGATAAGAGGGGGTGGAATGATAAATCAAGAGTTAGTTTAATTTAGGGTGATATCATATGTAGTGTTTTTTCATATTTTTCAACCATATTTTAATAAAAATATTTTTTCCCGTTTTTTACAAACTTTGGTAAAAACTTCTAGTGTGTTATAGAGTGGGAAAAGTTTTATTATAAAGTGTTGAAAAAGATCAAAATTTGCTGCTTAAGATTAGTGAAAAAACTCCTAAGAGTGTTTCTGGCATCGGGAGCCGAAGCCAAATTTAACGTCATAGAACATAAATTATAAAATGCTTCATAAATGACGAACACTCAAAGGAACTTTTCAACAAAAATAAATGATTTATTATGCAATTTTGCCGCTTTTACATCTAACTATAAAATTTTGTATCGGTTCTGTTATTTAAAGAATTAGTATTGCGATCACGAAAATTTTCGACGTCGAGATTTTGATGTTTTTATACGTTTTGAAGGTTCCTGAGTCATTTTCACCAAGGTTGAGAAAAGTGTCTGTCTGTATGTAGATAAGATTACGCAAAAACGGTTTAAGCTAGAATCATGAAATTTAGTACACGGACATTATTCAAAATTCGTAGTTTTCTATCAACTTTTGAGAAATGTAGCTCATCCGGAAGTGGGTCATTACCTACCACGTTTTCATTTTTTTTTTCTCTAAACCCACCATAAAAATAAAGATATATACACTCTAGTTTATTTAATTTATTGTATAATTGTTTTATTTCGGTTTATTATATTTAATGATATTTGATAAATAAATTTTGTCAAAGCTTATTTAGTAATTATCATAGAATATATTATATATATATATATATATTATCTAAATTAAAGAGATTTAGTTTCTATAGTACAGTGGTGCCTCACACAACGAACTTAATTCGTTCCAGGAGCAAGTTCGTTATGCGAAAAGTTCGTTATGTGAAACGCGTTTTCCCATAACAATACATGTTAAAAAAAATAATTCGTTCTGTAGCATAAAATATGCTAAGATGACATAATAAAAGATAAAATTTTTGTTACTATTTTTATTTAGATACATATTTAGAAATATAATTTTAAAAAAAAAAAACAATTTTTTTTAATTTTACGACAGAACTAATCTACCGAATTTTGAACATCTTCATCCATTTTCTGCTTTTTGTCCGTTGGTTTAATTAAAAACCTGTCCAAAGTCGTTTGTTTTTCTCTTTTCATCAACATTTGCCGGAAATGACGGAAAGAGTATCGGAATAAATATCGTTGATCCTGTTTGCTTCAGCTGAATCCGGATAGTGGGCATTGGTAAACTCCTGAACTGCTTTCCATTTGACCAGGATGCTCTTGATGTCAGCAGTTGGGATTGGTTGATTGTTTGATTTATCCTCCTCGTCAGATGACGCTTCCCTTTGATCATTGTCCTGTTGCTGGACCAGAAGGGCTTGGAGCTCTTCAGTTGTCAGCTCTTCTTTATGTTCCTCAATAAGCGCCTCTACGTCCTCTTCCTCTACCTCTAATTCCAACTTTTGGGCCACTCTGATGATGTCCTTCGCCACTTCTGTGTCATCAACTTCTTCCTGGGTCCACAAAGGCACAAGCATCTTCCAAGCAGAAATGAGGGTCCTTTGTGACACTTCTTCCCAGGCCTTCTGTATAAGTCGTATTGCCATAATGATATCAAATTTCTCCTTCCAAAACTTTCGGACAGCCATTCCTGTTTTATTTCAACCTAAATCACCTTCCTGCTTTTTTTAGAAGCCATGATATAAAAAAAATATTGAATAATGATGATAATTGAATATGGTAATGAAGAACGATTGCCGCGATACGTGTTTAAGTTAAGTGCAGTGACTATAATGACTGCCTGCAATGCCTGCGCAAGGGGATGCAATACAACGGCAGCGATCGTGAAAGCTCAGGCGAGTTCGTTGCGTGAAACGAAGTTGGTTGTATGAATCATGAAATTTAGTTCATTATGGTTCGTTGTGTGCAGCGTTCGCTGTGCGAGGCGTTCGTTATGCGAGGCACCACTGTATATAATTTTAAATAGCAAAAGTCCTTCGCTACACTCGAAATGTGTTCAATTATTATAAATATTATAATATTATATATAGGCGTATTAATTATTAAATTAATTTTCAGTACATCAAGTATTTATGGCATTAATAAGAAAATATGAATTCAAATTGTTTGGCATACCTGAAAATTCTATTAATTTAGCAAAGAGAGATTTGAATTTGCCAATTCTGATGGAATCATTTATCAATAAATATAATTGCCCAATAGAAGATCCCAACTTAACAACCACAAATACACCCACTGAAAGTGAACCATCAACTACGCAAGCTCAACCATGAGACAATAATAAAGAACACTATCAACTACAGATGAATAAAATCCATTGGAAAATCAACTGAATAATATTTTATAATTATTTAGTGTACTTGTAAAGAAATGAATAAAAATAAATAAAAAATAATTAAAAATATATGTATTATATATAAGTTTCGGTTTGCACTCCATTTTTATTTTTTTTTTTAAAAATCAAAATTCAAAAATGGTAGTGGAAATTTAAATTCAGGTTGCAGTCGGGTAACGCATATTATTATGTAATCAAGGGGCATATTTTATCAAAATTATTATCCAAGGGTATAAAAATTAAAATAAACATCAAACATAAAAATTAAAATAATTATTTGAAGAAAAAAGTAGAAAATGAAAGTTGTATGATCTAACACCACACATACACACACACATCGAAATAGTTTTGATTTATTTTTCATCAAGGAAATTTAAAGTGGCCTAGAGTATGAATGATCAAGTATGAATAACCTTAAGTAAATTAGATTGTTAGTAAAAATAGAAAAGTAAAAAACAAGACAAATATAATTTTTAAAAATTTAAAAAAAAATATATATTTCAATAATATTTAAGATTGTAAGAGTATAATAATAATACATTATAATCATATTTATACATAAAGAAAGAATGGAAGTATTTGGTTAAATAAAAATAAAATTACTTTTAATATAAATTTCTGAAGGACATATGCATTCGTGAACTTGTTGATAAATTATGTTTATTTTTTAAAAGATTAAATGTTTTTAAAAACTTTCTTGGATTAGCAATAAAATATGACCATATTAAAGTATCTTTTCGCTAAAATAAACAGATGAAGAATAATATAAATATGAATGAGAAACCTTTTAGAAAAATTAAAATATAAAAATTATAACTTACTAGGCTTTGTGAAGAATCAATTAAAAGACTTAGTTGATTTTTTATTTTTTGACTTTCTTCTTTGTTCTTTAATGAATCAATTAATTTTTTACATTGTAAAGGTGTCATTTTTTTTGTTGGTCCAGAATAAAAATATGAAATGTTTAATAATAAACTCCTGGCTCTAAAATTAATTTCATAATTAAATATAACAAATTATTATAAGTTCTTTAAAAAACACAATAAATAGTGAGACTATTCCTCCATATCTTTATCACTTTCCCGCCTAATTTATTGATAATTAAACGTGCAATACATATTATTTATTATGACAATCTAACTAAAAATTTGTATAATATTTGTATAAAGTTTTTATATATATAAATATATATCTATCTTTTTATAATGAATAGAGACAATAATAAACTAAAGTTGTTACCAATTTGTAATAGATGAAAACAACTTAGTCTTGAAATATTAAAGAATATTAATATTACTTAAAAAATTTTATATTTTTATATATATATTTATAAATTAATTTTACCTTAATAAATAATCAGTAGGTTCAGGAATAATGAAATTCATTATTGATAATGGCATCAATTTATTCTCTTCAATGTTTTCATTTGTTTGATATTCATATGTATCATTTGAAAGAGGCTATAAATAATATTTTAATACATATATATAAATTAAATACATATCATATACTTATTATCATTGTAAAATAGGAGTACAATAAATTACAATTACAATTTGAATTTTAAATTTTTCCATTTTATGTGGATAAAAAAATATAGAAAAAAATAAAGGATATTGATTATGTATAATATTCTAACTAAGGAGACTAAATTTCTTTTTTCTTTGTTATTAAAACGAATTTAATTTATTTATTCTTACAAGAAGATGGTTAATATTAAAATAAATATCCCTAGCCAGAACGTCAACGTCGATTAGATGTCTAATCGACGTCTAGGAGATAAAGATTACGTCTAGAAATATATCTGAAAATTGAAATTTCTAGATATAGACGTCTAAATTGATATTTCTAGACGTAATCTAGATCTCCTAGACGTCGATTAGACGTCTAATCTACGACGACGACGTTCTGGCTGGGTCCTTTAATTTTCTATTAGAATAATTTTTAATATAAAGAAAAAATATTGAAATAGAAAAAAAACAATATTAATATAATAATTCTTAGAATAAAAATAAATTTAAAACTTACCAAATTGTTTTTTAAATCAATTGAAAAATGAAATTCATTTAACAGAATTTGTTTTAAACCTGTTATGTGATAATTTTGATAATAATCAATTAAAAATAATAATAAACGTCCAAAACTTATAATTGATTTTTGTATTGGTAATATAGCATGATAATGTTGTTTTTCTATTTGACTCATTTCAAATTCTTTTTCATTAAAAAATAATAACAAACTAAAAAAAAAAAAGAAAATACAAGTGGATATTAATTATTATTGTTGTTTGTGTTGGAACATTAATTTTTTTTTTATTAGCAAATTTTTCATCACAGGTTCATATAATAATAGTTGGATAAACAAATAAATGTGATGAAATGAAATTTTACAAGAAAATTGGAGCAGCTTTGAATTATAATGTGTAATGTAACAACTATAGGACTAGACCAAGATTTTCAAAAGATACTGGTCATTTATTTATTTAGACTTTTATTTTCTCCCCATCAATAAACGACAAAACTTTAGCTTAAATATTCAATAAAAATATATTATTGGTTGATTTCAAGACAAAAAAAAAATGTCCATGATTTCCAAAACCTTTTGAAAATATAAATTATATAATATTGATAAATTATTTTATGAAATAAAAATATTACTAATTTTAATTTCTTAATGGGTAAAATATAATAAAAATAATTTTATTACTTTAAAAATAAAGATTGAAAATATTCATTTTTTAAATCTTGAATTTCTTCATCCTGCGAAGGTAATTTACATTCATCTAAATCCATTTCTGAAATGTCTTTAATATTTTTTAAGGTATTTTCTATTTGAAATAAACTATTTAATTCTGCCTCAATATCCCATATCTGTTCTTGATAATTTTTCATTCTATAATATAAAATAAAATAATATAATAAAAAATCAAAAAAATAAAATAAATTTAATCAATGATATATTAATTTATACTTACTGAAAAAATGTGGAAATTTTTTGTTTTTTTAAATTTTCAAAATGAAAATTTTCATTAATGACATCTTTACAAATCTAAAATAAATATAAAATTAAAAAAATATTTATGTTTAATTTTATATTATTATTAATTTTCAATCTAAATAATATTCTACAGGAACACACAAAATAAAATTTTATATATAAATAATCAATGTTTTTTTAATTGGTTATGAAATTCGAAGAAAACGACAAATATTAAAAATTTTACCAAGTTTTTTTCAGAATAATCTATTAAATCTTGTGACAATTTATTTAAATCTTCTGATGCTTTTTGAAATATTGAAGAATTTGTAAAAAATATAGAATCATCCTATGAAAATAAATATATTATTAATAATATATATATATATATATATTAGTATATATCCATTAAATATTAATTAACTAATTTCATTACTTGTAACATTATTCTTTGACGTAAATCGCCTAACGATTCTTCTAATGATATTAAATCATCATTTAATAATTTAATTGAATTCATACATTTGTCTTTGATTCTTAATAAATTTTTTCGATTGCAATTTTTTGTAATTTTATTTATTTTTTGTTTTTGTAATTCTTCACTGAAAACAAAATAATTATTATAAGATTTATCTATATTCAGGTAAACTTGAAATAAATTTATCAAAGAAAAAGAAAAGAAATAAAGATATGGAATAAGCAAACTAAACAACATCTATATTAAAATTAAAATTTAAAAAAAAAAAATTTAATGAAAATCAACAAGTGATCCTTTACAACTGGAAATAAAAATTTAAAATAGCTTTATTTAAAAGAATAGGGAGAATATATATTATTTATAGTAATAGTATAAAAAAAAGAAATAAAAGTCAGAAGGTGAGTGAATTTTAAAATTTGAGTGATAATGTGAATTAATTTAAAATTCATAAAATGACATTAAGGGAGATAAATATGTTTAAATCCAAATTTAATCATAAAATTACCTACCTATATTCATGTTCAAGTTGTTCTAAATAATTGAGGTATTGTTGATGATCTTCAATATCTTTTTTCAATACATCAAGATCATCATTTTCATTGTTCAATAGAATATGTATTGAATTATCATCCACTTGTTCATCAGATTGAAGTGTTTGATATCTAAAAACATTTAATTAATTTCTTAAAATTTTTCTAAATTTAAAAAAATTGTGAATTATAATTCAGCTTAAATAAAAAAAAATTTATTACAATATATAAAACAAATATTTTTATATAAATATAGATAAAAAATATTTAAGTTATATATTTACATATTATAATCATCTTCATTTAAAATATTCTCATGATCAATATTTTTTATTAACCATGAAAGAAATTCCGATTGAATTGGACAATTCAATATTGATGTTATTAACTGATTAGTTAACTTCTTTTTCGGAAACCCTATAAGATTAGCAAATGATGTTAAGTCATCTTTTGAGGACATGATTAAATTAAAAATAATAAATAATTATTTTTATATTAATGTCAAAATTTTGGCGCAAAAACAGTTAAAAAAATAGCGTAAGATACGACAACATTACAAAAATAAACATCTACTAAAATCATACTAAAATGTATTAAATCTTTATTTAACATTAATTACTATTTTTATATTATTTATATTGCACATTTAAAATATTTAGTTGAAAGTTCAAATTTATTGATGTGAATTACATATACAAATATAAATATGCTTGGATTATTTTATTTTATAAGATTTTAAAAAAAGCGGTTATCTTAATTAGGAAAAATTTAAATTTAACGAAAATTTTGGTGAAAAAATAACAAAATAAATAAAATTACCTAAACATAATTAAAATAAATCTGAACTAATTGATTAAAATATAATATTCTAATAAATATACCACACACAATAGTTAATTTAGGTATCTTTTTTATTACATGAGATACACCTTTTTACAAGAAATACAATATATATCATATTTCTTGTACATACTACTTAAATACTTCACTTTCAAAGCAATTTTTGATATTTTCTATAAATCTTTTGATGACCTTTTACGACATCGTGACCGTTGACTATAATTTCAAAATTTAAGTCGATATAGAGTCAATGTCTCTTTATCACAGTACAATTAATTTTAATATATATCAATAAGAAACGGATTTTATGCACATAAAATGATACATAAGTATTTGTGGGACATTTTCGAGGACGAGTAGAGTTACTTGAGGTTTGCACTTTTCACAATATCACTGTAGAGTCTTGGCGTAACGAATGAATCTCTCGTGTCCTCCGTCGGCTTTATATAGCTGGTCGTAGTCCACGTGGACTGTCCCGGACCGGCCGTCGTCGATGGAATTAGCGCTGATTGGTCCGGGTCGAGTTTGCTTGCTCCGGGTTGGCTCGTGATGGACTCCACGTGGAGTATGCTCGCTCCAGGTTGGTTGTTGGACTCCACGTGGACTCTGCTTGCTCCGGATTGGTTCGCGCCTGACTCCACGTGGACTCTGCTCGTTCCGGATAGGCTATCGGTGGTAATGCCGGTCCCTGATTGGCTCGTGCTCGCCTCCGCCTCAGGTTTTGTGTGGTGGCTACTGCTTCGCTTGCCACACCACTCCCCCCCTTTTGAGAACTTTGCTTCCTTTTGCTCGTATACGTATTCCCTATTTTTTGGAGACTTCACCTTCCGCCCGGATCGCGTTGTTCTCTCGGGGGCTTGTTGTGGTGCCTTTTGATTCTGCTGAATCTTGATCTCAGATTTCGGGAGTGTCTGTTGAGGTGAGTGTTGAAGGATTGGTACACTTGGGGTCTCAAAGTCCTCCAGTGTGAATGCCGGCTTGACTCGGTCGATGGAGACTCTCACTTCCCTGAGATTAACCTGTATCGTAATGGTTTTTTCGTCCTGAGACAAGACTTTATGTGGGCCCGTGTATGGTGCTGCCAATGCCCCACGTAGCGCGTCCTGTCTGAGGAAAACGTGTGTCGAATCTCGCAGAGCTCTGTGTATGAAACTGCCCCTTTTTGTATGTTGCGAAGTTTGCGTTGGTCTCAGTTTGCTAATGCACCTTCTTAGGTTCTCAATTAGCGCCGAGTGAGACTCTGGATTCCCGTTACTACAGAAAAACTCTCCAGGGAGTCGAAGGGGTTCACCGTAGACCAATTCTGCCGAGGAAGCGTTTATGTCTTCCTTGAATGAGGCTCTTATTCCCAGAAGGACGAGAGGTAAGGCACTACACCACCCTTGGTCTGCGTGGCACATGATAGCTGCTTTTAAGCTTCTGTGGAAGCGTTCAACAAGACCATTAGAGGCTGGGTGATAAGGTGTTGTTCTCGATCTCCTAAACCCGCATAGACGTCCCAAAGCAGCGAACAATTTTGATTCGAATTGTCTTCCTTGATCTGTGGTAATTTGCTCAGGGCATCCAAATCTACTTATCCACCCAGAGAGTAGAGCCTCGGCTACTGTCTCAGCCGAAATGTCGGAGATGGGAACGACCTCTGGCCAGCGACTGAAACGATCGACCGCTGTCAGACAGTAACTGTATCCCCGCGAGATAGGGAGTGGTCCGATAAGGTCAATGTGTACGTGTAGGAATCGTGCTGCTGGAACTGGGAACTGTCCTATTGGTGATACAGTGTGTCTCCCCACCTTGCTACGTTGGCATTCCAGGCACTTCTTTGCCCATTCGCGGCAATCCCTCTTAATGCCAGGCCAGACAAAACGTTCGGCTGTTAATCGTGCTGATGCAGCCGCTCCAGGGTGCCCCAGACAGTGTAGAGACCATAAAGTCTGAGGTCGAAACTCTGTGGTCACAAATGGGCGCGGCTTTCCAGTAGAAGTGTCGCAGTATAAGGTGGTGTCCGATCCTGGGATCTGTACTTTCTCCAAAATTAGACTTGTCTTGGATCTCTCGTTGAGCAGCATTTTCAGTTCAGCGTCACTCGATTGGGAATCCGCGAGCATCCTTATGTCTATTGGAGATGTAATTGCGTTTACCCTTGAAAAAGCGTCAGCCACGACGTTGTCTTCACCCGATACGTGTCTTATATCCGTCGTAAATTCGCTGATGTAGTTCAGGTGATTACTCTGTCTCGGTGAACGATGCTCCTTATTGTTGGTGAAAGCGTTTATCAAGGGCTTATGGTCAGTAAAAATAATGAAGTGCCTGCCTTCAATCATATGTCTGAAATGCCTAACAGCCTCATATACTGCCAATAATTCTCTATCGTATGCGCTGTATTTGGCTTGTGTCGGGCTCATTTTCTTTGAAAAGAAAGCCAGGGGTCTCCACTCACCGTCTACAAACTGCTGAAGGACTGCTCCCATGGCTGTCAGCGAGGCATCAGTTGTTATGGAGGTGGGCGCTGAAGCGTCCGGGTGAACCAGTAATGTAGCTTTGCCGAGATTTTCTTTTGCCGCCTCGAAAGCTTTGATTCGTTTTTCGGTCCAAATGACTGTCGCTTTTCCTTTGATGTTGGGTCCTGATAGCGCCTCGTTTAATGGAGCCTGGGCCTCCGCTGCATGCGGGAGGAATCTTCTGTAAAAATTCAACATACCCAAAAACCGGCGTAACTCCTTGGCAGTTGTGGGTCTGGGGAATTTCTTCAGGTCTGCGACTCTATCCGGGAGTGGAAGAGAACCCTTTTTTGAGATGTGATATCCGAGGAAAGTGATCGTCTCAGCCTCGAAGACACATTTATCCAGATTTATAACCAGACCGTATTTTACAAGACGC
Organism: Labia minor; assembly: GCA_963082975.1. Lineage (NCBI taxonomy): Eukaryota > Metazoa > Arthropoda > Insecta > Dermaptera > Spongiphoridae > Labia > Labia minor. The sequence continues at coordinate 7,407,028 of OY720347.1, read as the reverse complement.
TCGAAAAGACTCCGCAGGTGACTTCTATGTTTCTTAATGTCGGAAGAAAATACCAAAATATCATCAATGTAGGCAAAACAGAAAGGTAATCCGTGAAGTGCTTCATCAATGAACCTCTGGAAAGTTTGAGCGGCGTTCCGCAGACCAAAGGCCATAAACGGGAATTCGAATAGGCCGAACGGTGTTGTAATCGCCGTTTTTGGTATGTCCTCCGGTGCTACTGGGATTTGATGGTACGCCCGAACGAGGTCGATCTTTGAGAATACGGTAGCGCCCCGGAGTTCGTGTGCGTAGTCCAAGATATGTCGGACTGGATATCGATCCGGTATTGTTCTGGAATTCAGAGTGCGGTAGTCTCCACAGGGTCTCCAACCGTCTTTCTTAGGGACAATATGGAGTGGAGAAGACCAAGGACTTGTAGATGGGCGTGCCGTTCCGTCTCGGATCATGTTGTCAAACTCCTCTTTGGCAACCTTCAACCGGTCCGGGGGTAGACGGCGGGGTCGGCAGAATGTTGGAGGACCGGCCGTTGTGAGGATGTGATGTTGAGTGTTATGTTTAATTTTTCGTGGAGTGCCTGATGGCCGTGTCAACTCTGGAAATTCCTCAAGGAGTACAGGAGTCTTGATTGAGTTGATAACTGGGTCTGGAACCATTTCCGCGTCGTCATCATTGTTCCTGCTGCTGGCCAGTAACCTTTTGTTCCGGCAATCGACAAGGAGATTGAAAAAACCAAGGAAATCACTACCTATGATCGGTGTATCGACGCTGGCGATTGTGAATTTCCAAGGGAACCGTTGCCGTAAGCCGAGATCGAGGGTTTTTGTCTCGTAACCAAACGTCCGTATCATAGTTCCATTGGCTGCCGTTAATGTGCGTGAGGTTGGTTTCAGATCAGCCTTCAAGTACTTCCTGGGGTAAATTGACACATCGGACCCTGTATCAATTAGGAAACTTTTCCCTGATGACTTGTCGTTAATAAAGAAGCGGGAGTGTATTGACGAACAACCGGTACCTCCCACTACCGGCTGTTGTTTGCGTTTTCCGCCCATGTGCAAGGAGTGGTACACTTGCGGGCGTCTTTGCCAAACCTTTTATGGTAAAAACAAACAGTCAAGGGCTGGTCTTTTGTTGACCTTAACTGTCGGATCTCTTTCTTTAATTGCTCAATCTCTTCCCGGAAAGAGGTACGCTCGTTCGCGTATGATGACTGTTTTTCCTCCACTAGCGGAGGATACTTTCTCGTTGCCCATACTGCCATTCCGTTGTCCTCCACGATTTGATCCGCCACTTCCGCGATTTCGTCGAGGCGCTTACCAGTCATAGTAAATACGATGGTTCGTGCTTCTGGGGGAAGTTGACGAGTCCATGCCTCGCGGAGGGCTCCCTCAGATGCTTTGGGATCGAGGTTCCGAAGGTGGCGAAGGAACTGTGACGGCCTGCGGTCCCCTCGTTCTTCTGTAAAAAATCGCTTCACCATCGAGGCCTCGCTTGCTCCAAGGCGTTGGATGAGTTGCTTCTTCAGAGCTGAATAAGGGTTCCTTGGGGGGGCCTTTATAATGTCATCAACCTGCTCCATGACGTCTTCTTCGAGAGCTCCTACCACATGGTCAAATCTCGTTTGCTCGGACGTGATGGCTTTGGCAGAGAATTGAGCTTCAATTCTTGCGAACCATAAGTCAGGTCGTCTTGTCCAAAATGCTGGTATTTTAATTGATACCCGTCCGACGGCTGCCTCACCTGCCGTTGTGCTCGTATTGCTGCCATCGGGGTCACCATTGTGGGACATTTTCGAGGACGAGTAGAGTTACTTGAGGTTTGCACTTTTCACAATATCACTGTAGAGTCTTGGCGTAACGAATGAATCTCTCGTGTCCTCCGTCGGCTTTATATAGCTGGTCGTAGTCCACGTGGACTGTCCCGGACCGGCCGTCGTCGATGGAATTAGCGCTGATTGGTCCGGGTCGAGTTTGCTTGCTCCGGGTTGGCTCGTGATGGACTCCACGTGGAGTATGCTCGCTCCAGGTTGGTTGTTGGACTCCACGTGGACTCTGCTTGCTCCGGATTGGTTCGCGCCTGACTCCACGTGGACTCTGCTCGTTCCGGATAGGCTATCGGTGGTAATGCCGGTCCCTGATTGGCTCGTGCTCGCCTCCGCCTCAGGTTTTGTGTGGTGGCTACTGCTTCGCTTGCCACATATTCATGTAATCACTCCGGAAAAAAAATTCTATTCAATAATATATTTCTTAATCTCCCAGCAAAATTCACTTCAAAAGATCTATCATCTATCTCTGTGGACTGTGGCTCTACGGAATTCGAAAGTTCTTGGCCGCAGCAACCACACATCTCCAAGAATCCCTATTCTGAGCCACAACCCTCTAATCCCTACCCTCTCCCATCTCTCATCATCATCTAAATATTTTATTAAATTAATTAAAATGAGGACTTTTAGAATAAGTTATTTAATTGAAATGATATTTGAATATTTGAATTTAAAATTATATTAATTCTTTGTTTGGGAATTGCTAGAATTATTTATTTATATACATTGTATAAAATGTGAATCGATTTGTTCAGTGAGCCACGAGAGGCTCTTGAATGAACAACACGAAGCATTATATAAATATTAAAAAATTAATTTCTGTGGTTATTGATTAGATATTAATAAAATTTTTAGCCTATGTTCAAATAGAGGTATATAATTTGAAATTTCATAGAAATCGGTTGAGCCAATTTTGAGTCTATAACATTCCAGACGGACAGACAGACAGACATGAAAAATTCTAAATTCACTTTTGGAGTCTAGAGGTTATAAAACGAGATGATATGCAAAAAAAATCTGAGCAATGTGCAGAAAAAAAACCTTTATATATATATATAAAGGATAGAAGATATTAACAGGGACCAATCAATCATATAAAATTAAATTGATATTAAAAATTAATTTCTATAAATTTGTTTGATATATTTTTGACATTGACTGCTCTAGCTGTCTAACTGCGAGTATATATACCTCCGTGTATAAATACTATGTTGAAAAAGTAATGAGACTTTAAAAAAGTATTAAATATTATATATTAAAAAAGTATATATTTAATCATCCAAAAATAATGATATTTTCTAATCTGCTATAATGATTTTCCTTGGCTGCAGCTCACGAGAATGTTCTATTTTTTACGGTCTGATTCCTCTTTTGTTGTATTCAGAAATGGGTCCAAACTATCCTTATAGAATATTCTGCAGTTTCTGAGTATAGATACCCGTTCTTTTTTACCGACCGACGATAGTAAGGGAGGTATTGTTTTCACACCAAATTTCACATGTGGAGATTTTTACATATCTCCACGAATCATGCATTTTCTTAACAGAAAAAAGTATTTTTAGCATGATGTCTGTCCGTCCGTCTGTCCGTCCGTATAGATGTGTACGGCTTAACGGATTTTGATGAAATTTGGTATATTTACTTAATGCATCAGTGGGATGAATTGATCAACTTTTGTTGCAAATCCGGAAACCGGAAGTGGTAGTATTAGCGATCGACGATAAGAAGGGAAGGGTTATTTTCGCACCAAATTTCACATAAGGAGATTTTTTTACATATCACCACGAATGTATTGGTTTTATCCTCGGGAAAAATCATCTTCATTATGTTTTTCTTAATTTAAAATTATATGACGTCACCCAGCCCTTCATGACGTCACAGCCTCGGGTAACGCCGGCTACTTCAGCTATATATTATAAATAAAATAAAATTAAAAATATTTATGTTATATCCATATCTGTTTTTACATTAATAGATATATTAAAATTATTTGAAATTGTTTCTGTAGCTGGAAATTAATTTATTTCAAACCGTCGGTCGGTTCGGACCTGGCCACAGGTCAACTTATTTAATACTGCCTGTCTGAAAAGAATATGCTCAAATAATATTTATAAGTCAATATAAGGACAAATAAAATTATTTAATATAATATAAATAATAAAATACTAGTAATATTATAGATAGATAGATCAACTTTATTTAAGTATCATTAATTAAGTTACAATTGAATATAAAATATAAATTATAAACATAGTTATATATATATATATATATATGTAGATTAATAAATGCAAAATATATAATTATAAGATAAATATGTATATAAACTCTACATTTTTCAATATTATTATTCATAAAAAAAAATAATTTTTTTAGTGAATGAGTATAGAATAAGCTAAATTTATGTTACATTACATTACATAAATCAGTGATTCTCAACCTTTTTTTTCCGCGGCACACTTTTAACGGTTTAAAAATTTGGCGGCACACAAAGAAAACGATAAGTGTAATAATCATACCAATTTTTACCTTTTTGTAGAACCATATTAAAAAAAATTGAAAAAAGTCGGAAATGTTTAAGAGCCTGATCACAAAAACATTTTACCTTTTTTTTACATACATATAAAATAAATAAGTACTTTTTCTTAATTTGAACAACTTTCATTTGTAAAATTTGGTGGCACATTTTGAGAATCACTGACATATATGTATATCAAAGGTCTTTTGACATTAGCAAAATTTATTTGTTAAAATAAACACGTATTTTTTTTATTTCTTATCTGTAGATCATTCTTTTTCTTTTTTCTATTTATTTTTATCGAGCTCGAAGTTTAACCCACATTGGAAGATATTTTGCAATTATGGATCCTTTTTTACATTCTAAATGTATCTAAAAAAAAATAAAATTATTTTTTTTTATCAATAGATTTTTTATATATTTATATAATTCTTGATATTGTTAATTTTATTAAATTTGAAAAATATGTTATTGAAGTTTATTTAAAAAATCATTTAAGTAGTTGACCAATGAAGGAAAATTTCGTGCTGAAAGCATATATTTTAAAATGATCTCTGTTATAATTCTTAAAGGGAAAGAAATTTTGATTTTGGAATAATGCTTCACACAAAAAGATGAATTATTGTTTTCTAAGATATCTATCTCCATCAGTTGGAAATTAAAAGAGCTCAAAAGTAGTTTACCATCAAAAAGTTAAAATATAACCATATAATGTTTTAATATGTAAAAATTTTTTGTTCAAACAATTAAAAAAAGCGTTTAATGTAAAATTACATAACTTAACAAATCATTTTTTCACTTATTAAAGAATTTTTTTTTTCAGTAGGATCGTTTTATTTTGTTTATTTTATTTTTGTCGTATTATTACAGTTTTGGGGAAATTTATAGCACCTGATTCCATCATAATATAATTTTATAATTTTATAAATTAAATAATTCAAAGATCAATTATTGATTAAATGAATATTATAAAATGAGTAGATAACCAACAACTCCCCGTTAAAAATTCAGAGTATGATTATTTTATCGAAATATTTAATATATTTTGATCCGTATTAAAATTGAGGTGCATATTTTTAACTAAAATATATATAAATAAATTTCTTTCAGCAATGAAATAATATAAACCAAAAATTAAATAAAATATCAAAAAATAAAAAGATTCAAATTATAAGTTAAAATAAAATAATTATGTCATATTTACCTTAGAATTTTCACATTCATCAAAATGAAAATTTAAAATAAGTTGTGCAATAACATATTTAAGTGTAAAAAGTGAAAATTTAATTGAAAGTGAATTGCCATCCCCAGCAGCTTGACCGTATGGTAGAAATGCACAGGAATCTAATAAACGTCGTCCACCATCATTTGCAAATCTATAAAATCACAAAATTGAAATGCAAAAGAGAGTTAAGAATGTTTTCTTTCACTGCCCAAACAGAGTAGAAGAATGAGGAAAAGAAACAAATTTATAATTTAGTGATTTGATAACTTGATAAGAATTTTTATTCTTATATTAATTTGAATAATTCCAACTTCAAAAATAACTTTTGAGTCATTAAGAAACAAATTCAATATTAATCACTAAATATTTAGAACTCGACTTATGTAAAAACTTATTTAAGTTGACAAGCAAAATTCTTAGAAAGGTAGAATTTCGTAAATAAAAAGTCATTTTAAAGTAAATATTAATAAAAAAATTATAATAATCATTTATAAAAAGATAATATTCAAAAATATATATTATTTCAATATAAGAAAATAAAATCAAAAATTTTGAATTTTACAATTTACCTTTCTGGATCAAATATTTCAGGTTCTGGATAATATTTTTCTAATCGATGAATTGCCCCAATAGGAAATGTAATTTTACTATTTTCTAAAATTTCTAATTTTTCTAATTTTATTGGTTTAATACATTTCCTTTCAATTCTAAAATTAAATAATAACAAATAATATTATTATTTTATATAATTATATTATATATAATCTATGTACGAGAATATTATTATATACCGATAATCTGCGGGATATAGTCTTAATATCTCTTTAACAAACATATCTAAATATTTTGCATTTTCAATTGCTTCGTATGACAAAATTTTCTGTAAATAAAATAAAATCACTGTTATTTACTTATTATTATTATTTATAAGTAAATAGAAAGAAAGAGAGTTTTAAATAAAGTATTAATTCAGTAATTATTCAAATTAGTCTTTATGTCATGGATTTGGATAAAACTTTACCAGTGGGTTCCTTTTTTAATTCCAAATAAACTTTTCTTATGCAATTTTTAATCAATGAAACATTACGTAATGTCACAATTCGACGTTCATAATCATCTAATCTCTCAAACCCAAAAAATATTTATTTATCTCGTAAACTATAAGCAACCCGAAAAGATTGCATAAGAAAAGTTTATTTGGAATTAAAAAAGGAAACCACTGGTAAAGTTTTATACAAATCAATGACATAAAAACTAATTTGAATAATTTCCATTAATTCTAATATTACTATTTATTTTAATCATTGAATGATATTGATTATAATATATATATATATATATATATATATATATTATATATATATACATAGATAGATAATTTGTATATTGTTACCTCTGCATGAATTTGACCAATCATTTCTTTACGAATTCGTTCTTGATATTCTTCATTGGTTGTTAATATAGCAATGGATGCTATTAGAGAATTTTTTAATAGAAGTGCTGATGCCAGCACAATTGAAAAACACTATAATATGTGAATATAATTTAAAAAATTAAAATATAGTAATTGTTCTTATTTAATATGCATACATATAAATTGACAAAACTAAATTGATCTTAAGATTTAATAATTTAAGAGTAATTTTTTAGAAGAAGAGATATTTAAGATTAATTAAAAATATAGGTAATCTATCCCTTTATAGATTAGTAGTTCTCCAGTAAGCGCTACAGCGTTCCAGAGGGGGGGGGGAGGGGCAGTGAGCACTACGAGCATTGCCAAAACCTGGATGGGGAGCAGTAGCGATATGTATCAGGAAATTTCCTGTAATTATTACGTGTGCTAGAACTCAAACCAATGTTAAATTATTGTGATATTGTGACAAGAGAAACGTTGACGCTCGTTTTATATTAGTGAAAACCGAAAAAACATAAATTTTTTTATAAAGAAGTTAGTAAGTTTTAATGGAGAAAACAGATATACAAAATCAGATTATACTATTTTTATCGACCGACGATAGGAAGGGAACGTATTGTTTTATACCAAATTTCACATGTGGAGATTTTTACATATCTCCACGAATCATGCATTCGAATTACAATTAAATTAAAAAAGTAATTTTAGCATGATGTCTGTCCGTCTCTGTGTCCGGATAGACGTGAACCGCGTGAACGGCTCAACGGATTTTGATAAAATTTGATATATTTACTTAATGCATCAGTAGCATGAATTCATCAACTTTTGGTGTATATCCGGAAACCGGAAGTGATAGTTTACAAAGTATTAATTTTATATTCATTGTCGGGAAATATTTCACTTAAAATACAGTAGTAATTAATAATTGAGTAATTAAACTACAAATAAAAACCTAGATAATATAATTTAGTCATCCTAATTCAAATTTTAAAAAAAATTTTTTTTTTTTGATACTTCATATATATATAATGTTGTTTGGAAATTAAGTTATTTCAAATCGTTGGTCGGATCTGTGCCTGGCCACATATTTTTGGGAATGCAGCGCGCGGGAGGTCAACAAAATTTACTTCAGATTTTATGATATTTTTCCCACTCCAATATAACATACCTCTATCATTAGTCATTTAAAATAAAAGATGATTATATTATATTTAACATAAATGGATATTTTGGAGGTTACGATGGGCTAAAGACATGACTCGAAGGAATGAGGAAAGGTTTATTACCGAAATTTTTTTATTAGGAAACGACCAGCGGAAGAATAAGTTGATTGGACTAAAGAAGGGTATATATTAGAGAATTGAATGGAAGAATATATCCTTAAACAATATATAGTCCCTCTACTAGTTATAGTAATAAGATTATAGCGACAGTGTTTTGATTATAGATAAATAAATATTTTGTTATCATAATTAAATAAATTTCTTTCTCAATATGAAAATTTATTAATTAAATATTTCTATATAGTTAAAATGATAATAAAAATTTACCTCTCTCTGTATTTCATCCTCTTCTAATGATTTATTATCGATTTTCAGATTAGCAAGCAAAGAAATTAAGCTAGCATTAGGACTAGTTTCCTAAGAAAATAAATAAATAAAAATTAATTTGATATATTTTACTTCCTGTATATTAAAATAAAAAAAATATATTTTTATTTTAATACCTCTTTTTCATTAATCCTTTTTAATGATTCTTTAGTTAATTCATTAAAGTATCTTGTCGCTGAGTCAGTTGCAATTAAATTATCTAAATAGCGTAATGATGGAATAGTATCTAAAAATAGAAAAAGCAAATAAACACCTATATATTTATTTTTTGAAAAGACAAAGTAGACTCTGAATACCACAGTCAACATTTTAATTGCGTTGGAGCACTTTATTCCATTTTGAACGCAAAAGTTAATACCGATTCTTTAAAAAATCAAAGAACTCATAAAAACGTTCAGTTGTCAAAAACAAATTACTAATCCAAAATGCCTGATAATGTCAACATATGAGAAACATATAAAAAAATTTCGATGATCGATTGTAAACAGCCCTCAAAAATTCAAAATTCACCTTTTCTTTTGAACAGACCTCGTATGTACTACATGGGCTGAAATGTGCCGGGATTTTTCAATAGCTGACGCCACTAGAAAATGAACATGACACATTTCAAAAGGCTCATCTGTTACTAGTTTATGTATGAAGTATCATGACATTTCGTCCATTTGTTTACAAACTACAGTCGTTTGAGTGACGCTACTTTCGCCTTCATAAGAAAAATGGAGAAACAGGAATATCGCATCTTGATTAAACATTGTTCTCGAAGGAAAAGATGTGGGATAACATTCCTACAACCGCTGCAATGATTGTTCACAAGTTTTTCCCATTAAAAAACAATGTTTAATCAAGACGCGATATTCCTGTTTTTCCATTTTTCTTATGAAGGCGAAAGTAGCGTCACTCAAACAACGACTGTAGTTTGTAAACAAATGGACGAAATGTCATGATACTTCATACATAAACTTGTGACAGATGAGCCTTTCGAAATGAGTCATGTTTATTTTCTAGTTGGGCCACCTATTGAAAAATCCCGGGACTTTTCAGCCCATGTAGTATATAATGGGTCTGGTAAAAAGTTCGCGGCCTTTTTTTCTATAGACAAATTCAAATTAATCTGGAAATACAGATCGTAGTGCTATCACTAAATGATCATTAGTGACAAAAGTGACAAGTCGAGCGTTAAATTGAGTGTCAAAATACCGAAATTGGTTTAGTAGTTAGAAAGTTATTCGTGTTTAATCATGAAGAAAACTAATTAAAAAATTCGCTATATTTTGCAATATTATTACAACAGAGGTAAGAAACAGTCAATTGTAAGATACGGTCCGAAATAAATAATAGGAAAGGCGTCAAAATTTTCAAAACGAAAGCGAGTGAAACATTTGTTTGCACTAGTTTTTGAAAGAGTACGTTCTCTAAACACATCACGATTTTTTCATAAGCATAGTGGTAACGCTACGGTATGTATTTTTGAAGTAATTTTAATTTGTTTTTAGAAAAAAGGCCGCGAACTTCGTACAATACTCATTATTAACTTAGTAGAAAACATTCCAAACTGATAACTCCTATTTTCTTTTATAGTTAATATATTATTATTATACTTATTAACACTTACGTAAAAATGTATTGAAACATCCGTTAAAATATTTTCCATCATAAATTCCACTTGTAAATTTATGTAATTCATTTTCATTTGTTGTTGTTAATGGTATACCGAAAACAATTGAATTGATAATATCATCATAAAATTTCGAAACAGTAGATGTAATCTCGAATTTATCCTCGTCATCATTTTGTTTCATTAATGTTTCACGTAAACGATTGCATGCTTCTTTTAAACCAGGAACAATCTGTTTAAATAAATTTAAAGAAAATGTTTGTGTATGTAATGAATTAAAAAACAAACAATAATAATAATATTCTTTTTTAAAAATCTGGTCTAATTAATAATTAAAAAAATAAATCTTAGTTATGTTTGAAATTGTGTTATTGTTTTTCAAAATATTCTCCATCCTTTAATGGATACACTTTTTGGATCAATTTTCAAAGCATTTTTTCCATTTCGATTGAGGTAACTCAAAATCATGGTACCCTTTGTATGTATTAACTGATTTTTTGTGTGTCGGTCGATTGCTCTTTTGTTTCGAGGTTCAATGCTTGCATATTCGATTACCTTAACTGATGTCTACGCCCACATAACCTTTGATATACGTTGCACGTATTTTTAAATATTTCCTTAAATCATCCGATTCGAGTGTTCTATTGAATATTTGCCAGATGGAATCCAATGTTCATGTTTAATACCTTATGGATGCTTGTTATAATATAACTGCCCAAAGATGCCATATGGTCGATCTTAATTAATTATTCTACACTAGCATTGAGGTTTATTGATACAATAACCGATTTTGGACGACCTCCACTTTCGTTTAGTGTGGAAATAGTTAGCTAAAACAGTTTCTAAAACGCATGCAAATGTGATGGATAATATTTAGAAAAACAATACCTAAGCTTTCTTTCTTTCTCATTATTAGACTGTAAAACAAATTAAGAATCATCGTATTGTTAGTGTTTGAATATATACTCCTCTTTTCTTATTTCGCTTTCTTAAAAACAATCCATTATATCAATATTTATATCTTGAAGATTTAAACATTTGAAATTGAGAAAATCTTATTTTAATTAAAAAAAAATGTTTATTTTTAATTTAGACGTGTAGTTATTTTCGTTGAAATCTTTAAATTTTTTGCATCGATTATATATTAATAATAAGTTTCGTTTTTAACTAGGTAGTGTTCATCAAATAATAACAAAATCATTAATAAATTTAAATCATTTAAAAATTTGCATATAATTAGCCTATTAAGACTTAGTTTGACAGCTATATTAATAATTGTTTTATGCATTTTGTCTAAAGAATTATTCACTAATTTTCGGTTTGGATATTGAAAAATTATTTAATTATTTATTTATTTAATTTCTATAAATCCAAAGCAAACTGAAAAATAACAGAAAATTAGTGGAGTTCTCTGCTGGCCAAATGGATAAAGCATGATAGCTAAATAGAATGTAAATTGTTTTATATGCAAATTTTAATAATTTTAGAAGAGACCGGGAAAAATTTTATAAGAAAAGTTTCTTTGGGATTAAACAAGGAATCCACAGGTAAAGTTTCATCCAAATCCCTGGAGATTTCGGTTTTGTGAATAATTATCAATAATAATAATAATGTATGTTATGTTATGTAATGTTATGTAATAATGATTAAAAAAAATAATAATAAAATATATTTACATTTCTAAGGTTTTGTGATAAGCCTAATGATTTGATTTTCATTGTAGACTCATTTTCTTTGAGTTCATTGGTAATTGAGAGTAAAGATTGTGATAAAGATTCTTTGACTTGTGATGCCTAGAACAAATAATATAAACATGAACGTATTTTTAACGTGAATGTCAAGTGATTACAAATATATAACAAAAATACATTTGCCATGTAATATAATTATCTTACATAGTTAACGAGATGAAGTTTATAATAAATAAATAGTAAATAAACTTCTCGGTTGTGTTTCAGGGAAATATAAATAAAATATAAATGAATAGAGAGCAAAAAAATAATCCTGTTTGTTTAGAGAAGAGAGTAGTGATTAATGAGTTAAGAATAATTTAAATAAAAAATTATAATATTATATTAGAAAATTTATAATTTAAAAAAAAAAAAATAAATACAAATAAAATTTATTTTCAATTCAATACGATATAATTAATGAATAATTAAACTAAATTTTTGTTGTTCATTTTTAAAGAAAACAAATATAGATTATTTTAATATGTATAAATTATTATCCTTCTATCCCTTCTCCTCCATTCTCTCAAGAATGATTGACATTATTTAAGGAAAGATTGGAAATGTTTTCCGAAAAGAGACTAAGCAACTATGAAGAGATTTTACTAACCAGAAAAATGAATTAATGAACTAATTTTTTTCATTAAATATAAATCAATGATTTACTCATTTTTAATTACAAAATGTAACTCACTCTTGAATTGCAAGTAGAATCTTTTTCTTCAACTAATATTTTGCGAACAATTTCAGGATCGCTTATCATTAGATTAGATTGATTTCCTTCAAATATTCTAAAACAAAATAAACAAATAAATAAACATCGTTGTATTAATTAAAATTAATTAAAATATCAATTAAATATATTTAAGTAAATTAAAATAAGTTGACCTGTGGCCAGGTCCGAACCGACCGACGGTTTGAAAAATTAATTTCCAGCTACAGAAACAATTTCAAATAATTTTAATATATCTATTAATGTAATAAAAAACAGATATGAATATAACATAAATATTTTTAATTTTATTTTATTTATAATATATATGTAAGACCAGGCTGTGACGTCATGAATGGCTGGATGACGTCATATAATTTTAAATCAAGAAAAAACTAATAAATATGATTTTTCTCGAGGATAAAACCAAAACAAAGTGCATGATTCGTGGTGATATATAAAAAAATCTCCTCATGTGAAATTTGGTGTGAAAATAACCCTTCCCTTCCTATCATCGATCGCTAATACTACCATTTACGGTTTCTGGAATTGCACCAAAAGTTGATCAATTCATCCCACTGATGCATTAAGTAAATATACCAAATTTCATCAAAATCGGTTGAGCCGTTCAGGCTGTACACATCTATACGGACGGACAGACGGACAGACATCATGCTAAAAATACTTTTTTCTGTTAAGAAAATGCATGATTCGTGGAGATATGTAAAAATCTCCACATGTGAAATTTGGTGTGAAAACAATACCTCCCTTACTATCGTCGGTCGGTAAAAACAATTTTTTTTTAATTAATTTTTTCATTTTTATTGTGTTATAATTGTTTTTCTTTTTATTTAGTATTATAATAAATGAATATATTAATTAATATATTTAGATATTTTATGTAAATTTGGAGAACCAAGACTAGAATAATTATAATTACCCAAAAACTTAAATGTGTGTATAAGTGGAAACAATACCTCCCTTACTATCGTCGGTCGGTAAAAACATAAGAATTCCTACTAGAATTTGTTTTAAGTCGAAGATATATATATATTCAAGTTATAATTATTTGCACATTTGATAATAATAATTTACTATTAATAATATTACTTTTATTTCTTTATAATTTTAAGGTACAATGATATCAATTCAAATATTTAAATATATTCTAATAGGTTGGGGAATAAGTTTATTCGATTTTTTTTCAAAGAGCTTTATTTAAGTGATTTGTTTGTTGTTTGGCAAAATGTTTGTATTCATTAGAAAGTGCTTTTGCTGCTCTACAAAAAAACTGTGTTATTTATTTTTTTCTATTTTTCAACTATAGTAATAGAATATCCAGAAAGCAAAAATCATTTTCAGCGCAATAAAAAATCAGTTGACCGCTCGTGACATATGCAACGTGAATGGAGAAGATGTCATAATATCACAAAAATGGTTGAAAAACGGTGACTTTGATCTCGCAGATTTCGTTGAAGAGCATCTCAAGGCGCTTTTGAAGGAAGATGGTCGCCAAAAAAGTCATAAAATGAACTGCGATCATAAGATGGTCCTCGATTATCTTCATTCAATTGGGTTTACCGAAAAACTCAGAACCTGGATGTCTCACGAGCTTAACCAATCAACAAAGAAAATTGTCTTCAAATCTCTACTCAACACCTCGTACACGGTTATAGATACCGCTATTTGTACCAAATCGTAACGGAGGATGAGAAATGGTGCCTGTACGTCCATATGAAGCAAAGAAAGAAGTGGGTGGCCCCAGGAGACACGCCGAAGCCGAGAATCAAGCAAGATCTCCACCCGAAAAAGACCATGATCTGCGTTTGGTGGGACTGGGAAGGCCTATTAAACTGGAAAATGCTTAGAAAGAACGCAAAGGTCAACAAGGAGCTCTACATCGTCCAATTACACTGCATAAATGAGGCTATGCGACTGAAAAGACCCGATCGACAAGGCCAAGTCATCTTATTACTCGGCAACGTCAGACCCCATGTTGAACAAGTCGTCAAAACCGAAATTCAAAAGCTCGAACGGGAGGTTCTTTAGCATTCACCGTTCTCTTCGGACCATGCGCCAACCGATTATCACCTTTTCCGCTCCATGTCGAATCAAATGAGGAGTGTTACCTACGACGGCGAAGAGGACTTCTTCGACGCCAGACCAGATGATTTTTGGCGGAATAGCATCAACAAATTGGTCGAGAGGTGGGAGAAGGTAGTAAACAGTAACTGCAAATATATAATTGATTAATTTATTATTATAATTATTGTTTTTTGTTTAAATAAAGCTCTTTGAAAAAAATGAATCAACTTATTTCCCAACCTAATATATATGGTATGATTAATTAATTAAATATATCATAAATTAATTTAATATTCTAATAAATTGAACATTCAATATAATATTTTTATTTAGTTTCAAATTACAATGTTACTATTCTATTTAATTCTTAATTTATTAATCAATATTTAAAATATCAAATTTCTAAATAATAATCAATTTCAATTCATTTTTATGTATATATAATATAAATAAATACATAGTAAATTGAGTTATTCTTTTTAATTACAATCATTGATCTTCGTATATAATATCATTAGTACCGGGACCCCGAGCCTCGGCTCGGTAATTAAGTTAAAAAAAATGATTCATTATTATTGGGTTTTGCTGGTAATATTAATACCTGGGTCACCGAGCTCTCGCTCGACCCTTTAAAAAATATTGATATACAATTCTTTAATTATTTATTACAATCTGATTAAAATGAATTGAACTGGGGTCCTCAATGACCTGTGACGTCACATATATATATATATATATATTTAAATTAAGAAAAAACTAATGAAGATGATTTTTCCTAGAGATGTGATCAATAAAACTCAATTTTTCTTTATAAATACTATCTCTGGTATGAATTTCAAAAAAATCGTTAGAGCGGTTTCTGAGAACCCATTTACATATATATATATATATATATATATATATATATATACAAACAAATATTTTATTTTCATTTTGTTTATAATTTGTTAATTATTTCATAGAAAATTAGTGAAAAGATAGCATATGAAGCAAATTCACCTGAGTGACTTATCATTCCTAATTCTTTATTGAACGTTTTTCCAAATTAACACGATAATATTATTTTGAGATTTTATTAATAAAATTATATTTGAAATATTAATAATAATTATCATATGTATTCCTTCATTTATTTTGAAAATTATTTACAACTGTAATTTAACAACTATAATTTCTTTAAAAATGGTTATGTTATATGATTAAAGTATTACTGACATTAATAGTTCAAAATTTCTCGTCTAGATTACCTTGATTCAAGAATCAAGAAAAATAATCAAAGATTTATATTTAACTAAGGTAATTGTGTGTTTAGTCTAACCCAGTGTTTCTCAACCTTTTTGGACCAAACGCCCCCTTTGTAAGACCCGCTTCTTAATTCGCCCCCTATAAATTTTTACAGATAAAAATTGCATGATAATCCCTATATAAGGTAGGTACACTAGGTGATACTTAGAGCCATATTGAAAAATCATCTGACCCTTTTTTTTAGAACCATATTGAAAAAAAGAGGAAATGTTTAAAAAGCCTGTTCGCAAAATCATCTTACCTTTTTTTTAGAGTTGAAAATGATTTCGCCCCCCAAAAATAACTTATCGCCCCCCAAAATCGTATAGTCAAATAATCGCCCCCTTTAAGATGTCGATCGCCCAGGTTGAGAATCACTGGTCTAACCGATGTATGATAGATTTTTATAAAACTTTACCAGTAGATTCCTTTTATTTTACTTACTCATAAATATTGCCATATACTGTTGAATTAATTATATCATCAAATTCAACGTTCTAAAAAATAAATAAAATAATATTATTATAGTATTATTATAATAAATTATAAAATATTATTATGTATATAATGTAAATAATACTTTTTTCCAGATTTTCCACCAATTGCCAAATAAAACATAATGACTCGGTCCAGAAATATCTTCATAATGCCGAACAGGTTTTTTCATTCTAAAATAGAAATATAATAAAAATTATAAATTATATATATAATGAATAAATAACTAAAATTCTGGTTAGTTATTAAATAAAAAAAAAAAAAAAACTCAGACTATGTAGACCTATACAAGGACAAGGCTTATCAAGTCGGTTATATCAATGAGGTGTCCTATGATCAGTAGAACGGGTCCTCTCTACCTTTACCTTGATTTTCAATATCGGAGGCGCTACTTTTTATCAAGTAACTTCCCAATTTTGATCCCGAAGGCTGTTAGTTATTACACAAGTTATTTACCTCGATTTGAATTTATTTTTTTCATTTCATTCCATTCTTAAATCAAACTTTCAAGATAAAATAAATTTTCGAAAAATGACTAAAAATTTACTATTTATTGGAAATTACAAAAAAATTTAAATAGATATGCAATTAATTTAAATTTAGATTATTTTTATTGATTTAATTATGTGTTATTAATTGCCATTATTATAAATTTATTTGAAATTAAATTATTATTCTTCATTTTCTTTATCTTAAAATATTTATTAATAAAAAATTTTTCCTATCGATTCTGACTTAAAAAATATCAGAACTGAAATCCTCAATTGTATACCCGGGAAAAATAAATTTAATTATAAAATACTTATACTTGGTAAAAATGTATGAAAATTATTAAATAATAATTCAAAATATATTAATGGGGTTGTTGCATAAAATTTTTTTTTTCGCTGAAATTTTTTTTTAAACTATATTGAATATAGTAAATACGAATATGATATTTAAAATAATATTTAATACTTTGACAATTAATTATAATTTATTGAAAACGCTGAAAAAATTCGAATTTAACCACGTGGCTTAAACGTGTTCTGATTGGACGGCCGCTTCGTGACGTCCCACGCTGGTACACAATCGAGCGTTTAACCTACCGAAACGTATTTGTGCAAGTTTTTTGATCTTTTTTCATCAAGTCGCCGTCAAATTCGCAGTAATTGTGAAACATGACACAGCCAGGCTTCGTTAAGGCTCAATCTGATAATTTAAACTCGTGTGGGTGAATTATGATTAAGATTATACTAAAAATTTAATCTGTAATTCATCCAAATTCTGGGAAAAAAATATTTTTCCATTACTTTTGGGATCTGTACAAAAATAAAAAAAATAAAAAAAATGTAAAAAATGTAGAGAAAAATATAATAATTGAAAATAATAAAATTCGAATATTGCATTACAAAACTAATTTTATTCTCACTGATTTATAATTGGTTGTTGTAAATTAATAAGTGCTGTTGCAATGATAATAATATTATCAGTTGTACTAATGGCTTCATGATGAATGCAGGAATGAGGTTGAAGATAATTAAATTCTCTCAATCTTCTTATTACCCGTTCAATATGTATTCGTAAACTTGCAATCCTTTTAGTTTGCATTTTTCTGCTTTTGATGGTTTAGCAGAGTTTGCGACGCTGGGAGGTCTAATCAATACACACTTTTTTTGGATTAATAAATGTTCAATATGTTTAAATCCGCGATCTGCCATAATTCCACAACCCGGGGGTATTTCATTTAAGTAGCCACAATTTTCGACTATAAGCGCATCTGATGTTCTTCCTCTTCTTTTTCCATATCCTGCAGAGTTTGCATTCTTTTCCGTTTTGCAGCTCCCAGTCTCATATCAACTTTATCGCTTGTATGCTGTCTATTTTTCTGACAATCGAAAATATGTGGAACTGTGTTTTTTTACTATCTCGCCAGAGATAGTATTGCGATCACGAAAATTTTCGATGTTGAGATTTTGATGTTTTTATACGTTTTGAAGATTCCTGAATCATTTTCACTAAGGTTGAGAAAAATGTCTGTGTGTGTGTGTGTGTATGTGTGTGTGTGTGTATGTGTGTGTGTGTGTGTGTGTGTGTGTGTATGTAGACAAGATTACGCAAAAACGGTTTGAGCTAGAATGATGAAATTTGGTACATGGACATTATTCAAAATTCATATTTTTCTATCAACTTTTGAGAAATGTAGCTCAACCGGAAGAGGGTCATTACCTTCAACGTTTTGATTTTTTTTCCTCTAAAGTGACCGTAAAAATAAAGATATATGTTTGATAATTTTTCACATGATTAATAATAGTATAAAACTGCTATATATAGAATTTCAGCTTGATTGAATCGCTGAAAGTACCAGAATTAATTTTTTAACACTGCAAATCTCACGCGCCAACACGTGCCATGGTGCCATCAATAAAAAGCCAAACATGCGCTGGCTTAATATTTATTATTTATAATTTATAATTAATTAAATTTAATTTAAATATAATATATTATGTTATTTAATCCAATTCAAATTGCGAGATAGTCGAGTGGAGACACTCCAGCTTATTTCAATTGGATTCGTCCTCCCATTATTTTAAATTTGCAATAATTTTCTATATCTTCCTGCAACTAAACAAGTATTTTCATACTTATTAAAATTTATCCATATATTTATTGATTTAATAAAATAAGAATACATTTATGTAAATATTTAAATGTATAATTCTTATATTTAATTTAACATAATAGGAAATTAAATGTAATATGTTTAATAATATTGTTTAAAATTACAAGACGAAAATTAGACGAAAATAAGTATATTATTTTGGTTATGTTATTGTTGGTTATATATTATTGTTCTGTATAAATCATGAATTTATCATACGTACGTTGAAATGATCTTCACAACAAAACAAACAACTTGTTGGTGGATTCGCTACATCGTCACGTCTTGCCATTTTCAACCACATTTTTCGACGTTTAATATCACGTGGGACTGTTAAAAATACTTTGTTCGGTGTTTTTATACTTGTATTAGTGCACTCTGGTACAAAGCACCACTTATACGATTCTTTCTTCTTTGAATTATTAACATTTTCACTAATATTCTCCATTTTCGGTCGATTAAATGTATCACTCGTATCACCTCGTGTACACAAGCCGGTTCCATATAGCGTGCGTACCAGCCTCTGACGTCACGTAGCAAGCGCGCGAAAAGAGCACGTTTCAAACGGTCTTAATTTTCGTTTTACTATAACTCAGTTAATTATTAACATTTTTTTGAAATATTTTTTTTTCTCAATTTGTTACGGAAGTGTTGTTTAAATAGTAAAATAAAATTTTTTTGTGCAATGACCCCATTATTTATTACCCTGATCGCTTATGGAAAACTTTCAGATCGACAGGCAGACAAGGTCCATTAAATTGTATGTTTGAATCTTTTGATAGTTAATTTTCTCTAACTTTAACTCGAATTAACCATTATCTTTATAATTATATATATATATATATATATATGTATATATTATATTTAATAGATATACATTCTTCTTTTGGTAATTGTTCAGATTAGTTGTCATGAAATAAATGGATTTGGAGAAAACTTTACAAGTGGATCTTTTTTTATTTTCAAAGAAACTTTCCTTATGCAATATTTCTCGGTCTCTTCTAGTTTACGAGATAAATAAAGATTTTTTAAGTTTGACAAATTAGCTGGTTATGAACGTCGAAATGTGCAGCCATTAAGTAATGTTTCATTAACTAATTCACTAATTATACACTTATTCATTAATTTTAGGTTTCTTTTTTATTCGTTTTGGATATAAGGAAATTATTTAATTAATTAATTTTTTAATCTTTCTATATCCAATCCGAGTTAACCCCCCCCCCCCCCCCCGAAAATTAGTAGAGTCCTCTGCTGGTCAAATTAATAAAAGATGGTAGCTAAATAGAATATCAATGAATTTACATGCAAATTTTAATAATTTTTATCCCGGAAAAATTGTATAAGGAAGGTTCTTTGTAATTAATAATGAATCCACTGGTAAAGTTTAATCCAAATCCATTACATGACAGCTAATCTGAACAATTACCCTTCTTTTTGATTATGATTTTATAGGAATATAATTTAAAGATTTTGTTTATAAAAAAAAAAAGAATATGTACACTACATAGAATGTTATTAATAATATTTACATAAAAAAGCCATCTTGAATCATTGTAATGTTTTGATTTCAATATTTATTTACATCTCTGTTATTAATAACTTGTTAAGATATGTTCTAATTTAAAAAAATAACATTTTGATTGAAAATTTAATATTCTTTCAAAAGATGAAAAAAAAATTGTTAAAGTCACAGTGAGTCATATTATATTACTAGAACTGGATAAGCTTTATTCAGTATGACATCAATCGTTTGTCCTTTAAAAGAGATACGTACATGCACATACACATATACACACACATATATATACATATATATATAGTCAAACTTAGAAAGAATTCAGATCAATAAACATATATATTATTTTCAACGAACAATAGTTCGTTTATAAAATCTATATGTCTGTATGTCTGTCGCCAAAAATTTTCGTTTTTTTAAATATTGATTTTGGATTAGAGTAGAGCTTAAAAAAGTGTAATTGTAAAGTGGTCTTGGTTTTTTAAAATTCGGTTGGGAACATGGTCAAATCGGCGGTCAAAGTTTAAAATTTCCCATATTTTCAGCACATAAATATAAATAAGCCATGTTTTCAGCGCATCTTCGATCGTATCATTATAATTATAATTATTATTCCATTATTATTTAAATATTTAATACAGCGGTTTCCAACCTGTGGGGCGCGCCCCCTTGGGGCGCGAGACTAGCAATTCAAATGCCCGCAAACTTTTGAAAATTCTCGATTTTTTTTCAATTTTTTTCCAATTTGCTTCTAAAAAAATGGTAAGATGATTTTGTGGCCAAACTTTTGAACATTTTCGATTTTTTCAGTATGGTTAAAGGAAAAAAAACACGTCAGATGATTTTGCGATGCTCTGAACCATGGCCAACTCTTTTGTTATATTATTTGAGAAATGTGCCTGACTATTGAAAAAGGAAATTAGATTATTTACAAAACAAAAGGGGGGCGCAAGAATTTTTTTTAACAAAAGGGGGGCGCCGGTACAGAAAGGTTGGAAACCACTGATTTAATATTAAAATTTATATTTATATATTGTACTTATAAATCTTGAAAACATTTTAATCAAAAACATTGTTTCTTATTTTGATTAAAATTACATTTTCATTCTGTAAATTAAATAATTTTATTTCATTTTAATAAATATCTATTTTTAAATATTTTTGCCCTCTACTTTATTTATCTAATTCTCACAATATATTAAGATCATATAAATTGGAAGTATTTATACAATTTTGTGATTCCCAGATGTTTTTTATCTTGTTATTAATTATTATTATTATTATTATTATTATTATTATTTATTCAATTTAAAGACGTTGACTGGCTTTTCCATTATAAAAATTCGAGTAAATTTGTTTAATCACTTTTATTTGAGTTATTAATAATAAATAAATAAATAAATATAAAATAACATCCATATATCTCCCAGAATAATTTATGGGAGCTATATTTGAAGAAGAGGATTATTTAAGAAATGTCTTAAGGGGAAAAAATAGTAAGGGAGAGTGCTTTCACTCTCCTTGCTATTTTTTATAGACGAAAAAAAAAAAATAAAACCTAAAAATACACATATTTCCGGTTGGTTAAATTTATTCTAAAATTTACTTTTAGAAGAGATGATTGCTTATTCTAATTCTACACATAAGTTAAGATTTATATCAAATTATTTGATTGAAAATCCTTGATTTTGATTGATCCATCTCGAATATATAATATATATTACTATGATGGTAGCCACAATAGGATTTAATATAAACAAAACGTTAAAACAGCTCTCTTTCTCTTACTTTTTTTCTCAAAACGAGTCTTTATTAATGATTTCCGTTTAAAATTTAGAAGGGGAGAGGGAAATCGAATATCAAAATCTTAAATGAATAATAATTAATAATAACTTTTTTGAAAAAGTTTTTCTCATAACTTCAACGAAAATTTATTTATTTTATTTTAATTGAAATATTATATATTGTATTATTATTTATGGGGGATAATTGGATTGAATTGAATTATCTATAATATCCTATAATTAACGATTCTAGGTCATTTGGTTTTAATAAATAATAAAAAAAATCAAAATCAAAATATCTGAATAAATTTAAACAGTTTAATTTCCATACTTTTTTTTTTATTATTGAAACTAATAATAATAAAAGAAAAAGTAAAATGATTCAATTTTCTAATCAATAAACTAATGAATTTTTTTTTCTAGATTCAAGCACGAAAATACAAAATGAAAGAAATAATAATAATTATTAATGAATTAATCAAAACGATTGCTTTTCAGTAGTGAGCAGTAATACAGTTCTAATCTTTGTCCCTCTTCTTCTATACGTTGTCATATTCCATTGTAAAACTTCTTCGGGAATAAAATGAAATTGGATAGTTGAAACAAGTATGATATAAATTATAACGAATCCAATATCGTTATGGTAAATAAATCATGTAAATTGAGATGATTGCGTGAATATGGAAGGGGGGGGGGTGTAAAGGGATTTTCGTTGGTAACCAACATTTTTATGATTAAATAATAAGATTATATAGCATTCTATATTATATAGTACATATACTTCGGACAGTAAGTATTTCTTATTCATACAACAAATTTTATATTCTTTATTTATCAATTAAATATTGGAATACCTGGTTTTTACTAATTAAGAATTAAGAATTATATAGAAAATTGTAAAAGAATCAGTGGATGGATCAAGAATGTGGCAAGATGAATAAAACATTATAAGACATACAATTAGTATGAAAAAATGGAAAGAAATACAAGTAGGATGGATAAAGATTGCGCAAGATAAAGATGGGTGTGCTACATATCTACATACATAAATGGAGGAATACATTACAAAGAAAATGAAAATTAGTTTAGTTTGTTAAAATATTTATATAGTATAAATTTATAAATAAATAATGTTATAAGATTTTTTTTTTGAAATATAATCTGATTATGTATTTTGTAGTTATATGTAATTGAATTCTTTACTTACCGAACCAGGAGTGCAATAACAAGTGGAATAATAATGAGTGCCGCACAGATAATGAGTCCACAAGCCATGATAATAATGATTAGAATAATTTTAAAAATCTGTCCTAATCTTTAAGAGTGGAGACTATGCACTGCAATGACAGGGCTGCTCTTTCAGCTTAATGCTCTCCTCCTCCTCCTCTTCTTCCTCCTCCTCCATCTTCCCTCTTCCACAGTCCCTCATGTAGCTGCTGAATTTGGATGCGTTGCCTGGAACGGATCGGGCGTTGATGTCAGCAACCAATGACGACCTCCAATCCACCCACTCACGGGTACCCCACCCCACTACACAAGCAATGCAACAACCTATCATCTGCATCAGCATGCATTTCCATACACGCTTACTCTCTCTTATCCCAAGAGAAATAAATTTTATAAAACTAAAAAAAAAAAATTAAAATATTAATTTAATATTTCCTAAACAACTGGATTGTAGACATGTTGTAGTTACTAATCGTAGAGCAAGAAAATCAAGAAGAGGAATACAATCTCGGTTTGAAGGAAAGGAATTGATCAAGATTGCATTCTATGTATTAACACGTTCCCGCCGGCATGTACCACCGGTGGCTCATGCCGCCACATAAAATAAATGGACAAATTATGGAGTCGGCGGGAATGTGTTAAACAATGAGAAATAGATATCTTGAAAAATAAATAGCGTCTAAAGCTGCCCGTTTGTAAAAAGAACAAGGTAATTTTTTCTACAATTTTATTTGAATCCATAAATAACTAATCATATTCGTAATTTTCTAAAAATATCATAAATGTTGTTTAGAATTATATTTTTAAATATTTTGAAACTATTCTCATCTGTTAAAGTCATTGAACACGCCTCAAATAACATAATATAATATAACTGATAAAATCAAATCTCTTTTTATAAACAACGGAATGATAATTTAGTTGATAATTTACATGCATCTAAGTTTTTACCGACCGACGATAGGAAGGGAAGGTATTATTTTCAAACCAAATTTACATGAGGATATTTTTACATATCACTATGAATCAGGCATTTTGTATTGGTTTTATCCTCGAGAAAAATCATATTTATTAGTTTTTTCTTAATTTAAAATTATATGAGGTCATCCAGCCATTCATGACGTCACAGCCTCGTCTTACATATATATTATAAATAAAATAAAATTAAAAATATTTATGTTATATGCCTATCTGTTTTTTATTACATTAATAGATATATTAAAATTATTTGAAATTGTTTCTGTAGCTGGAAATTAATTTACTTCAAACCATCGGTCGGTTCGGACCTGGCCACAGGTCAACTTATTTTTTTTAATATAATATCTCGGTATAAATTAAAAAAATCCAATCTTCCCGTATTGATGAAATGTGATATTTGTTAAACTTTCTCTTTTAGACTCCAGTAAAAATAATTAAGAAACTGAATTCAAACAGATGCAGGAAATCCAAACGATTTATAAATAGCAAAGATCGCCCTTGAATGAACACCCATTGGATGTAATCTTATTTTCAAGTAAATTTCCAATACTTACATATTTCATTTTTCTTATGTGTATTTATTTTACATTTATTTTATTTCCTATTATGATATTTTTATACAATCAATTATTATTGCCTATTACTCTCTATTTGATAATTTTACACGAATTTTGGTTAGAATTTAACCTATTATCTAAATTATTAATCTTGTGATTTATTTGATAATTGTCTATTAGTTAATACTCCTGGGGATGTTTTCTCTTCTCTTTTACAGGGACTAATATTTGTTTCTTCAAGTGGCAACGGACAGTGGCTGTATGTCACCTCTATTAAACGAATGGCGCGTAGAACGCGTGCCAATTCGCGTGTGAAAAGGCCCAAACCATTCGATATTGGGATTAACAAATCGTGCAACGATGTCATTCCGTTATAAGCGAGGATTAATAGCGGCTGAATTAACGAATTAAAGAATGAAGCGAGAATCGGTTTGAAAAAATAATCCGAGGATATTTGGAAGAATCCAATGATAAGCGGACGAATCAGACTGGCCAGGATAAACCTAAAAAAAAATAAAAAAAAAAAAAAATTGAATTAACTTTTTTTTAACTAACAACATTTTTGATGATGCTTAAAAAAATGCAAAATCCTTGCTAGAATTAATTATTAAAATAAGCTGGAGTGTCTCCACTCGACTATCTCGCAAATTTGAATTGGATTAATTAACATATATTATATATAAATTAAATTTAATTAATTATAAATTAAAATTAATAAATAATATTTATTAAATCAGCGCATGTTTGGCTCTTAGTTGATGGCACCACGTCACGTATTGGCTCGTGATTTGCAGTGTTAAAAAAATACCGGAATGGTACTTTCAGCGATTCAATCAAGCTGAAATTCTATATATAGCAGTTTTATACAATTTTTAATCATGTGAAAAACTATCAAACATATATTTTTATTTTTACGGACATTTTAGAGGAAAAAAAATCAAAACGTTGTAGGTAATGACCCTCCTCCAGATGAGCTACATTTCTCAAAAGTTGAAAGAAAACTACGCATTTTGAATAATTCTCGTATACCAAATTTCATTATTCTACCTCAAACCGTTTTTGCATAATCTTGTCTATATACATACAAAAATGATTCAGGAACCTTCAAAACATATAAAAACATCAAAATCTCGACATCGAAAATTTTCGTGATCACAATACTATCTGGCGAGATAGTAATAATTGCAAATAATTAATTATCTACCATAATTTGTTCTTTGAATAAGAATAATAAAAGTGACAACATATTCATACATAAATGTATATAGGATCGTGATGAGTGAAATTGAAAAAATAAAATAAAAAGGTAATTGTTTACAAAACGAGAAGTTTCAAAGATTTGGATGAAACTTGACAAAGAATCTCTTTTTTAATTCCAAAGAAATTTTCCTCTTTCAGTCTCTTTTAGTATTTGAGATGAAAATTATTAAAGTTTGACAGATAAACTACTTATGAATAAGCAGCCATTTAATAATGGTTTATTGACTAATTCACTAATTATTCACTTATTCATAATTTTCGGTTCGGATATAGAAAAATTATTTAATTAAATCATTTTTTAATTTTCATATATCCAAACCGAAATGAAAAAAACACGAAAAAAATAATGAAGCCCTCTGCTGGTATATGAATTGAATGTAAATTTCAATAATTTTTATCTCATAAACTAGAAGAGACTGAAAAACATTATATAAGAAAAGTTTCTTTGGAATTAAAAAAATGAATCCTTTGGCAAAGTTTCATGCAAATCCCTGAATCTTCCCGTTTTGTGAAGAATTATCAATGAAAATATCAATGGAAAATTCAATAATGATTCAACGATCATGTTTATTAAAAGTCCGGATTTTAAATATAATGACAAACTTTTCTTTTGATTATAATTTTAAAATAAAAAGTAAAAAGGGAAGGGATGGTCAAAATTCCAAGATTCATATAAAACAAAATATTATTGAAATTTCAAGTGAGTTTTTATTTAAGAAGAGCGTTTGATTTGTAAATTTTTTTGTTGAATTAAAGTAATTCACCAATATAGTTATAATAATATTACTCGTACTTAAGATGTAAAATTGAAAAGTATTAATTAATTTAATAGATTTAATTAATGATCCACTTTTGAAAACAATCTTATCAATACGTGCGTAGGGTGAAAAGTTTCCGGCCTGACCAAGAAAAACGATGTTTTTAATTTTTTTTTTTTGCTATATTTTTCAACATAATCTCAATCAACACTGATACATTTCTCAAAACGGTGTTCTAATTAATTTGATTTAATTTAATTTAAGTCTCATCAACAGTTATGAATCGATGCAAAAATTTGTTTGGATTACGCCTACAGCGCCAAATTGTCGGTAGAAATGGGTTTTCGAAGCAGTTTTTGGTCTAACGTTAGCAAAAGCGGCACCCATCTTGCACACAGCTTTCCATATTCAAATGGTTGTGCAAAATATTTCACACACGTCCAGCTGACATTGTACATGTCTCAGCTATCTTCTTGAATGTTGAAAAATAAAGCAAAAAAAAAAAAATTTAAAAACATCGTTTTTCTTGGACTAATATATTTATAGATATTTTATAAACTGTCAACTAGTTTTACTACGAGTATATCAATTGTTCAAAGGTTTTCAAAACACAAACAATCTTTTAGTAATAAATTCAATTTATTAAAAAAATAAAAATAAAATCGTGCTTACCTAAATAATTGTACAATGAAGATAATAGCAAATGCTAAAGGCACATGTAAATATCCAAAAACACCCGACCAAAAAAGAGTTACATAATGATCTGTTTGATCAATCACATGTTCATTAATAAATGGTAATGGCGGATCCGTAGTCTGATAATAACTATCACAAATCATCAATTATAATTAATATTTCATCTTTTGCATACAGTATCATAGAAATAATGTAAATAAATAAATGTCATTTACCCTGAATTTCCATGATCAAAATAATAAATTTGTATACGTTCAAATTCTTTTTCATTATTCAATGTAGAGATTTGATGAACATTTTTATTTTTAATTATTGTATTCTGCTCTTTATTTTTAAAATATCCCTTTGATTTGGATTTATTTTCTAAAACAGAGAAATACAAATTCATAAACATTTCTAATTAAATCTTTATCTCTCTCAAAATATATGTACAAGTATATAAACGAATATTTGGTATGCACATATCTAATAAAACTGAAAGGTAGATTTATTTTTTTTAAATACAAAGATAATCTAAATAAATTGGGAACGAGTTTTTGACCATACGAAAAAAAATCTGAACAAAAAAGATTGAATTGACAAGCTTTAAATTTTCTTCTTTTCTACTTCTATTCCATATACTAAGCTTGTTTTATTAACAGTTTATTACTAGTATATTAACAAATGACTCACTTGATTTTTTAAATTGATTCTCATTCTGTTCCGGTATTTGCTCATTGACTAAATCAAAAATCAATTTTTCAGGTAGACAATTTGATTTCGTCCGATCCAAATGTATTTTATACACTTGACCAGAACTTTTTTTACATTTATCTTTGGAACTATACGAATGTGAATTATGAATTAATTTACGTTGAATTCGCATCATTTCTCGTAAACGACGGAATATATTACAATTAATTACTGGGCCTTCTTCTTCACTATCTATAGAAAATCAATAAATTCAATTATGAATAAATTATTTAAATTTATATATTATATAACAGGTCATTCAATAAGTCCTTAGGATAAGAAGGAAAAAAAATATTTGTTTTTTAGCAAAATTTGATTTTATTATTCAACAAAATTGACTTAGCAGGTGATACCACGAGTTATAGAGAACTTACTACTTTCCCATTTTTATAGTATAATTTTAACTTTAGCCTGAGTTTCAGAAATTACTTCTATATTTCTTTTCATCAATCATGAAACATGAAACTGGAGCTCAGGACTGAGGAATGCAGTGAGGGAAATCAAATCACAGCACATTGTTTTGGAAAATTTTATATCTTCTAAACTAATCTTCTGATCACTGTCAAATTTTGGTACATATCATTTGACTGATTCGAGGTAATTTTTGATAGAGGCGCCATCTAACAGTTACCAGAGGGACTTATTGATTGGTATATTATTATAATGAAAATAGAATAACACTGAAACTGAAATACGAAGCCTGTTCAAAAATTTCTGGAACTTAGTCTACAATATTTTACTACGCTTACTTTTTACTTAGTGTATTAGTACATGGTCTCCTTGGAATAACTATCCTACACAATTAATATATGTACTCTTTCCAGCAGTTTTGATACAGCTCTTGCTGTCGCAAATTTTATTTTATCTTCGATCTTTCAACTGGGATTTCTACTTGAAAAATAGAAAAAAGTCCTCAGTTCTTCACAGGTCTTCCGAGGTGATGGACTTTCTTGTTTAATACATCATACCTGGCACGAACAGCTTGGCTACACAATTCATTTCATGTATCAGAATTTTATCATATTATCCAAATATAATGTTACATTATTCACCAATCAGTCAGTCTTCGATTGACATGAACAATTATAGATTTTTTTATATGTATATGGTGTAGTAAAAAGTATTCCATTATTTTTGTATGAAATTAAAGGCTTTATTTAGCACAGTTAGAATGATCTAATTTAGGTCAAATATGCGCCGTTTTGTTCGATTACTTGTTGCTATTTTGAAGGTAATATCATTATGCCTCTCTCATAGAAGCCCTTGTCTCGATTTTCACAAGCCTCTCTTGAAGCGAATTTTTCATCAGCAAAATTGTTCGCCATGAACAGAAACAGATGATAATCACTTGGTGCCAGGTCCGGACTATAAGGTGGATGCATAAGAACCTCCCAACCAAGCTCCCGGAGCTTCTGGCGAGTTACTATCAATATATGTGGCCTGGTGTTGTTCTGATGAAACACAATTCCTCTTCTAATGGCCAAAGGTGGCCGCTTCTGGGCAATTGCTTCCTTCAGACGGTCCAATTGTTGACAGTACAGTTCCGAGTTAAGAGTTTTTCCGTGGTGGACCAGCTCATAGTAGATAATTCCCTACCAATCCCACCAAACACACAGCAAAACCTTCCTGCCCGTCAATCCTGGCTTGGCCACTCTTTTCGCAGGCTCACCGCGATTCGACCATGACCGTTTTTGCTTGACGTTGTCGTAAATGATCCACTTTTCATCGCCGTTTCAGAAATGGGTCGATTTTGTTGCGATTCAGCAGCGTTTCGCAGATGGAAATTCGGTCCATGAGGTTTTTTTGCGTTAACTCGTGTTATCTTTCGACCTCCATCTAGTCTAACCCGATCGCTCTTTACAACGCGAGATACAGATAATTAAAGCCATCTATTGGAAAAATAATGGATATCTTTTTACTACACCTATTATTTATCAAGTATATGGATGTCAGGCTCCGGCTTTATCTTTCTCAAAGATACAGTGTCTGTCGATAATGTAAGACCTTGAAGATTCTGTGGAGATAATTCAACCCCAGAAGGCTTGCATATTAATGTGTAGCGGATGACCCCGTCCAATCATGGACCATTCCAAAAACCAACTGAACAATCCAGGAATCCACAGAGAAGCTCAATTATCCTTCGGATGGTTACACGAAGTCCCGACTCAAGTTTTTCAACACAAGTCTCCTCCAGACTTAGACTCGATAGCTTTTTTATACAGTTTGAATGCATAGTGGGGGGTTGTCACACATGGAGTGGGGGTTGGTCATCAGAGGCATGACATTAGTCAGAGCAGGGAATTATATCAATTGAATTAAGTTTAGATGAGGATTTCACGCAAAACTTTATATAGATTCGATGCTACTTTAATTCTGGCATCTTGAAATTTGTGCAACACAACATTTTACTTAATTGGTAGCATTGAACAAGAACTGACATAATGAGACTTCCGTCAGTCACATACACGCATGTGCAAAGGTGCCAATCTCCATTTACGCGAAATTACAAATGTACTGTAACTTTTTGAACAGGCCTCGTAAATATTTTAACTAAATTAAAATTAATTAATTGCATTACCAGTTTCAATCATATAAGATGTTTGTTCTTGTTTTCTGAAAAAAATTTTAAAAAATGAAAGAAAAATTAATAAAGAGTTAATAAAATCATGTAGTAACAGGTGTAGTACTTTGAAATATAATCTTTTCTTTTCGATGGAGATTGTGATTGTGTGTTTGGAGTTGCAATATGAATCATTTTTTGATTATACTTGTCATTATAATCTGATTGGTTTTTTGATTCCATCGATGGTACAACATCAGTAAAGGTTGAAGCAATAGGACTACTTGACTCCTAATAAATTTATTAAAGAAATCAGATAAATGTCTCTATATATTTTAATCTCTTATATTTTTGAATAAAGAATATTTGAAGAAGGAAGAATAAGAATATAAGAATATGTAATATATAAATCATTTTTTTCTATGGCATTAAAGGTTCTAATAGTATACAAACAAACTGTCCATAGACTCGTTCTAATTCTTAACTTTTCATTTTTAACAACGTCTCATTTTTGTCACTAGTCAATATCATCACCCTCCGCATAAGCAATGTTATAACATTAAATTTAAGTTAAACGAATAGGTTTCACATTAAATAAATTAACAATTTAATTTACAATATTTTATTATAAAATGAAAAATCAATTATAAATCAATATTTTATTAGTTATTAGCCGCTCAAACCAGACCTTTGGTGTTGTTAGAACGTAGATTTATTAATGATTCGATATTTAGATAATTTTTAATCTACTTATTATGTTAAAATATTGGTATATAAGATTGTTGAGATTTAATTAACTAACGGACAGACAGATATACATGAAGAATTGAAGTCATATTTGGATTCTCCAGGTCAAGAAATGTAAAGATATGCAAAAAATGTTTAAATTCTGATCAATTTGCAAATAAAAAAAAATCTTTATATATATATTATTCAATTTATTTTTTAAATTCTGAATGTGAAAATATGATTGATATTCCATTCGTTTGCTGAAGCGGATGGTGTCAACCGAGTGGTTTAGAACGTGCCTACTGACAACTTTAAGTTCTTGAATTGTTTTGTTACTTTGATTTTAAGCTTAAATTATATAAAATGCAGATTTATCAAAGTTAAATTTCATTTTATATTTTACATCCGCTTCAGGAAAGCAATATAAATTTGGAACTTAAAGTGAACACAACCTACAAATTCCTTTGCCAAGAACACAGCATAATGTGGTTCTTTAATCAAGAATTGTCGATTTTAATTAATAAATATAGATTTAAACACATAAGTCGATCATATAAAACACCTTAATTATAGTAACAACTCACATTTTTGCTAAGAATTCTCAAATAAATAAAAAAGAAATTCAATTTGAACTTTTATATTTCACTAGGAAATTAATTGTTAATTTATTCAGTCCAGTTATAACTTAACTACGCCAATATATTTTGAAAAGATTAAATTTTGAGAAATATCATTTGGAATCATTTGCACATCATTTTAAAATAAGAATTGTTTTTAGTAAAAGTTTTGTAATTGTGTATCCGCTTTAGGCTTTAGGTCCCTGTCTTCTATGTTATAGACCTTTCATTACCTTGTTTGTTTACTCTAAATTGCTCTTATAAGCAGTGATGTATTGGTAAAATAAGAAGTAAGGGAACGCATAGTGGGTGCAAAAAAAGTCCTATTTTCAGCAAACTATTTTTTTCCATATAAGTTTTTATTTTTTCTTATTCCTACTATACAAAATATTAACGAACACAAAAAAATAAATTCTAACAGTAGATTTAATTGGGAGTTGTCAGGACATGAAAACGCGTTCCGGTTCTGAAAAAAGGTAAGGGAACGTTGTTCCCCCGCGTTCCCCTCTCAATACACCACTGCTTAAAAATATTTACGCGTTTAAAAAATACAATAGATTAAGAATAATATTCAAAGTTTATTATTAATCTATTTTTGAATATATTTTACAAAAAAATTTTTTTATATTTTGATCTCTCTATCTATCAAACTCTGTGACGGGTAAATTTGAAATCATTTAACCATGCTTATCAGATTCTATCAAACGTCAAATGTTCTAATTCTCTTATTAAAAATTATATTATATTATAAAATTATATATAAAAAAAAATTAAAAAAGAACATACCTGTAAATTAATATTTTGTCTAGATGAATGAACAAGAATATTTTCTATTAATGAAATAAAAAAAACAAAATAAATATTATATAAGTAATAAATAAATGACAAAAAGAGAAGTTACCTTGTATATTAGATTTTTCTGATGTTGGTTCTTCATCTGTTAATATACAACTAGGTGTATTACAAAGAAGCCCTGTTGAATTAATTCCACATGCAAGTAAATCCATATAAGTCTTATGTAATGCTGCTGCAGTAGATTGATCATTTTCATTGAGTGATTGTTCATTATCATCAGATTCATTGATCCTACTTGAATATGACATTCTATTAAACTGTATTTTAGTTTTAATTAATAAACCAGTTTTATACAATAATTATTCTTTAACAAACTAACAAATTATGCTTATTAAATTATAAATTATTTTAAATAAAATAAACAATAAATATACATATAATATTATATTCTTTGAATGTAATTTAAATTTAATCTTTCACACTTAGAGACGGGGGGCTCTGATAAATAGTATTTGGTTGGAAGTTTAATATGTAAAAGGTTTTTTCATCCATTTTGTTTCAATCAGTATATTACATTCCTTCATTTTATTTTTTTATTATTCTTATTTAAAATATATTTTAATTTAATCAGTAAATTAATTATATATTATTATTGTATTTGTTTATAACTATCTATCACCCTGTAAAATTGATGTGTGTGATGTCATCTATTCTTTCCATGCCTTTCTTATACTGGTATAACTTGAATATCCTAGTATATGAATATTATAGAATAGCTTACTTGTTAAAGTTGGAATAAATTTTGTTACCATCTTCATCTACAAACTACAATAAAGATATTAAGTTCAATAGCTATAATGAACTATTGTATCAAAGTATATTTAATTAATTCAAATAACGTAACGTAAACTTTATAATTACTCAAGAAAATCGCAGAGAGTGACTTAATTATAAGATTTACCCACACCTCTCTTATCTCTCTCTCTCTCTCTCTATTTCATTCAAATTGTAATTATTCTTAATTTTACAACTTGAGGTTTACCGATTAGATCAACAACATGTTTTATGGTTCACTGAATTTGCACCGGCTGCATACTTACTTACTTAATTCAAGTTGTATTTCAATTATCCTATTCTTA
The DNA here is from genome assembly GCA_963082975.1 of Labia minor. Lineage (NCBI taxonomy): Eukaryota > Metazoa > Arthropoda > Insecta > Dermaptera > Spongiphoridae > Labia > Labia minor. The sequence continues at coordinate 7,372,529 of OY720347.1, read as the reverse complement.
GTTGGAAATTGATTTCAGTAAACAAACTTGATGAATGAAAAGAGAAAGTATAAGATAGAAACTGTAAAAGTAAAATGTTATGAGAAATTATTACATAAAAAAAAGATTGTTTTTATAATTGTTTGTTATAATATTTATATACAAATCGTCACATATCTATAAGATTTACTATAAATTCTATATTCAAATAACTTTAATTATTTTCGAGAAATATAAATGTCTTTGTTTTTTTACCGACCGACGATAGTAAGGGAGGTATTGTTTTCACACCAAATTTCACATGTGGAGATTTTTACATATCTCCACGAATCATGCATTTTCTTAACAGAAAAAAGTATTTTTAGCATGATGTCTGTCCGTCCGTCTGTCCGTCTGTCCGTCTGTCCGTCCGTATAGATGTGTACAGCCTGAACGGCTCAACCGATTTTGATGAAATTTGGTATATTTACTTAATGCATCAGTGGGATGAATTGATCAACTTTTGGTGCAAATCCGGAAACCAGAAGTGGTAGTATTAACGATCGACGATAGGAAGGAAAGGGTTATTTTCACACCAAATTTCACATGAGGAGATTTTTTACATATTATCACGAATCATTCACTTTGTATTGATTTTATCTTCGAGAAAAATCATCTTTATTAGTTTTTTTCTTAATTTAAAATTATATGACGTCATCCAGCCATTCACGACGTCACAGCCTGGTATTATAAATAAAACCAGCTGGTCCGAGCGCCTTCGGCGCTCTTCACAGCTGGACGGGGGCTCCGCCCCCTGTACCCCCGAGTGGTACATCGTATTTGGTTAAAAGTAGTAAAAGGTCCCTATCCTGAGCCCTTGTCCTATCTCTCTTACGTCCCTTCCTATGCGTCCATGGTCTTGATTCCCTTTGATAATAATTTTGATGAGATAAGCCTCTTTACTGCATGATAACAGGCGTTTCCCGATTGATACCTCGATTTCAAACCTCCATTAATTTTTCCTCGCTAATTGCATTTCGAGTGATTTTTTCCCAATATGTGTAATCACATACTCACAACATGCAACATATAATTGGTCAAAGAATATGTATATAATATTTATAATTTTTATGTTTTATTTATATTTATAATTTAATTTTGTTTTTGTTTTCTTTTAATAAATAATTCTAATATTAAAAATGCGTAAAAAATCATATTTTAATTTTTATATAACCAAGAAATCATTTTTCACTCATTTTCAATTGGCGTTTTGATATACGAAATTAAAGATTATATAAATAAGTAATTTTAATTTTGATCTCATAATTGGATTTCCTTTTTCATGTAAGTATATAATTAAGAGTGGAATTACAATATAATCAATAGCTAATATATAATATTAAAAATATATTTACGGATTCGTTCTATAATAAATTGATGATGTCATTTAATTCTCCTACTATGTATCGAATCGAATATAAAGATAAATCTTCTTTTAAACGTTGTGTGAAACAATTTCAAATAATTTAAATGTAAAACTATTAATGAAATAAAAAAAAATCAAATATATGAATATAATATAAATATTTTTAATTTTATTTTAAGAATAGATATATATATCTCACAGGCGGTGGTTGTGACGTCACATATATACATTTAAATTTAGAAGAAAAAAACTAATAAAAATGTAGTTTCGTGAGATATGATCAATAAAACTCAATTTTTCTTTATAAATACTATCTCGGGTGTGAATTTCAAAAAAATCGTTAGAGCGGTTTTTTAGAACAATGAAACAAAGAAACAAACAATTTTTACTCGTATAAGAAGATAAGATATGTAAAATTAAAAATATTTATGTTATATGCCTATCTGTTTTTTATTACATTAATAGATATATTAAAATTATTTGAAATTATTTCTGTAGCTGGAAATTAATTTATTTCAAACTGTCGGTCGGTTCAGACCTGGCCACAGGTCAACTTATTATAATATTACAATTGATTTGAAATATTTGTTTTGTTTTTTTATAACGTTATTATTTACAATATAAATAATATACTTGTACGTTTCCTTGTAAAGAGAGTCCTAATACGAATGCTCTACTCTAAATCTTGTCGCAGTAAGTAAATAAGAGTGTTGTTCAAAATTAGCCTATTAACAACAATTTGCTTTCATATATACCTACTATGAGTTTAAAATAAAAACGTTTTATATATATTAAAAAATTAAATTGTTCTTATTGGGACTTAATTAGCCATCCATTATAATTATAGTATGTGTTGTTCATAAATATATAAATAGGTGTATACGAGTGGGATCTGAAAAGTTCGGGCAAAGTTATAGAGAGGACACTAGTGGTGCGTATTAAATATTATTTTCAGTTAGTAACATCTTTTGGAAAAACATACAAACCAAGTTTCAGCCAGAATAATATAATCTAATTGCTCAATTTGAAAAGTTAATTTTAAAATAAGATAAGATAAGACTATAAAAATATAGTTTGATGTTCTTATTAACTACATGTATTATTATTAGTGTAAATTATTGCTAAAGAGAAGAGCAGTGGCGTACCTAGAACTTTTGCCGCCCGGGGCGATCTCCAGTTTGCCGCCCTTTTTATTATAAGTCAATCAAATAGTGGTATTTATAAATTAATGCACATAAATAAAGTATTAAGTTATTTAATCAATATTAATTAATACACAGAGAGTAAATTTTTTTACACATATTTGTATGCACTCGTAAACATATTTATATAATATTTACTCTTCTAGCTTTCATACTAGAAAAATCGATGATTTAAAAAAATATTGGTATATCACATCAAAGTAATCATATAAACTTTTCAAAAGAAATGACATTTATAAACTGATATCAAAAAATTTGAGTTAGGAAAAATTGCTGAACAAAATCGTAAAGATGCGTTTACGAATTCAACGAATTTTAATGAATACAATAAAATAAAATTATTACCCTGATCTTGGAATTAGAATTCAAAATTTACACTAAAATGCATTTATATACACCAAGGAATAATATTCGAAATCATATAGTTGATCATAATTTATATAAATCAAATAGTAAACTTATAATAATCATAATAATCATTTATTATTCAAGAAAGAAAAAAAATAAATATAAAATGAATAAGTTGCTTTTTACAACTATAACTAAATATAAAAAATGCCGCCCCAAGATTAGTGCCGCCCGGTGCGGACCGCACCCACCGCACCCCCCTAGGTACGCCACTGGAGAATAGTAAGTAAAATTATAAATGAAAGATCTGAAATGTGAGTAAAAATTTAATCGATTTAAAAAATTTAATAAAAAGTAAATAAAAATGATTTGAATTTTTTTTTTTTTTTTGTTAATTTCTTATGTTAATAGGTTAGTATCTATATAATAATCATAATATAAAATGAAAAACAAATGAAAGAAAATGTCTGGAAAGTTGGATGATGTTGTTGTGTGTGTTGTTGTTGTTGTTGTTATCTCGACGTGACACCAATTCTCAACCTTCTCATACTTTACCTCCTTTTCTTCTCATCACCTCTATTTTGTCTACCATATATATATATATATATATATATATATACCACCTCTTCATAGAGTAAAAGCAAAACATACATACATTCAGTAAAAAAAAAGAAGTTGCACCATTTAGATTAGAGAATTTAACTTGAAATGACTCAAACAATTGCATTCATCCAGACTAAATATTTATAAAATGTTTGAAGAGAGTTAAAATGTTAGAGTTTTGTGTTAACAACTAAATTAGAGTCAAAAGTTGGAGTAAAGTAGTTAGTTGTATAGAAAGTTATGATAGCTATAAGGATAATGATATCAGAAATATTATATCATAATAAAAAAAAAGTTTAATATTCTTCTTATACTTATCTATTTTTGTAATTCAAAATATTATATATTATTTTTTTATTCTTTTTTTTTATTCGATCAGAGTTTCTCAACTTTTCAGTATTCACAGTTCATTTTTCAATCAGAATTACAATCACAATAAAATATGTCCAATAAGAATATTTATTAAGTATCTAGGATTATATATAGGATTTAAGAATATTTTTTAAAATTTCTCTATTTTATAAACTACATTACTATAAAATTCCATCTAAAACAAACATATAAAATAGATAGTTAAAAAAAAATATTTTCCTTCCTTTACTTTTCTAAGTCAAAGCACGAGATTAATAAACTTTATTCAAAACATGTATAAAAACAGTCTTTAATTTAGAAAAATTGTATACTGATTTAATCTTAATTATTTTGTATCTAGATAAAAATACTATACAATTAAAAATACACCCTTTGATTATGTTAAATATAAATATCTCTAACTACATATTGTATAAAGTTGCTAATGAAAATTAGCAAGTTAATATACAATGTTTAATATGCAAAATATTTTTAAATTATTTTTGAAATTATTTATTTATTATTATTTTTTTAATTCTTCATTTAATTTTATCTATTTTTACAAAAATAAAAAATTTATATATAAAAAAATCTATGTGTAGGTTACTGAAAAATTATATCTGACTAGATCAAACAATTAATTACTAATCTAACTGTTTATATATGTTCGTTTATGTTTCTAAACTCCTTTGAAAATGGAGCCAAAGTGGTCACCGTAAAAATTAAATATTGGAAATAATACACACCACAATTTCAAACCCTACAAATAAATAATGTATTGGAAAAAATTTAGGAAAGATAAATATTTATCACAAATCCATTCTAAATAGTATTAAACAATATTTTTTAATAATCATTATTTTTTTATATAAATTTTTATTTTTTAAAAATATACTTAATACTTTTTTGTACCGGAAAATTACAATATTTACAAAGATTTCGATTATATATTAACGCTGAAGAGGGGTGTAGGGAGCAAATCTTCTTGTCTAGGTGCGTATAAATTTAACTTAATAACTTGTAATGAGTTTAATATAATAAGTACTTGCATGTATTTTGATCAGCGACATCTATTGATTAAGATGCAAAGTATCAATAAAAGCAAACCTACCTAACTAATAAATTTGATGGTTTTGACATTTCTCTACATAAAATAACCTTTTGTCATTTAGCAGTTGTATATTCTATACAATGAGAAAGATCCAAAAGGAAGAAATATGGTTACCATACAATTGGATGAAAATGACATTTCAAACTGTTTCATCGACATCGTGGTTTCTTTGCTTGCCAGACAAAAAAGAAGACTTTTCTGTGGCATATTGTGAATGGCAATGAAAAGTGAATCAACTACGACAATCCCAAGCACACTAAAGTCATTGTTGAAAACAAAAATAACGAGTAAGATGCAAAGTCATCCTCTTGCAAACGTTGCAATAGTTGTGAAGGATACACTGTTGCAGCTCGAATGGGAAGTTCTGTCGCACCCAGCTTACTTACCAGACATAGCGGCTTCTTATTATTACTTATTCAGATTGATGTAGCATGGCTTGGCGGCTGACATTCGGTTTCAAATAGCTTAAGTGCGAAAATGGATCGATGATTGGATTGCTGCCAAATCAACATCGTTTTTTCGACATGGTATCGCCATGTTGCAAGAAAGATGCTTAAAAGTTGTAGAAAATGATAGAAAATATTTTCATTAATATCTATTGTATCAATTTTTCTGAATAAATGTCTTTTTAAAGTGAAAAAAAGATCAGAATACATGTAAGCACCTAATATATACGGTATATATATATATACAGGGTGCACCAAGGAGACTATCTTATTTTAAAAATAAACAATACAATTAGTACCTATAAGCGATATTAATTTATGTTTTTTTCACTACATTTTTATATAGAGACACTTAAGTTTTTTTTTATTGTTTTTTTAAAAATCATATCATTAAGGTGGCCTCTGTTCTGGTCAAAGCATTAAGATAATCGAGTTTCAAAGTTTTTCTCTACTCTTACCAGCATATTGGCGGATATGTTGATAATAGATAGCAGTTTGAATATTGTCCCTTATGTTAGTTGTGCCTAGGGTTTTACGTTAGACGTTCGTTGTAATCTAGAGATTCAGATAACTCGACAAAAAAAAAAATCTGGTGAGCGCAATGTCCACTGAAATCGCCCTTTAAAAAGATAAGACGTCCTTGCAGAAACCAGACACCTCCACATCCATTTCTTAGCACAAGTAACCACATCATTTTGGCATAAAACCATTTCTAACGATGCCTATTCTGACACCAAACAGTCCTATGTTAGTTATGTATGGGTGAGCTGCTCGAATAATGTGATTGAACGGCGACTTGAAAAGTACAACTCCACGACGAATACGATGCTATATCTCGATGACATAAAACATTAGGTCCCGCTCATTATAATGAGCGTCACCCCATCCTTATCACAATAAATATCGTTAGATTGTGCGCATTTCAATTAAATTGATATATACGAGTATATATATATATTATAGGAGTATATTTTATCATTTAAAAATTGATTTTTGATAATATAAATATATATCTACTCTCTTGGGACTTTATAGGCGTTTTTTTTTGATATTTTGATCACAAATAGTAAAGTAGCTATTTATGTATGAAAGATTTTTTTTATTTGTTTACTACTACAAACGAGACAACCATGAAATTTTTACCATTTTGCATAAATTTTCTCATCCCTTTTTTGATAGTAAGAATGAAATCTCTTTGGTAGCTTAAAAGAAAAAAGAGAAAGTATGAGATAGAGGAGGAAGAGGAGGAGAAGGAGGGAGGGAGAAGGATTGAGGATGGGCATAACAGAGAATGTTTTCTTTCTTTACTTCTTCTTCTTCTTTTTCTTCTTCTTCTTCTACTACTACTACTACTTATATATATATATATGTATCGAACCTTTCATAGCCCCATGGGTACTTATTGTGTTATGGTTGTTGGTTTTTGAAGGCCTTTTTTGAAATCCGAAGAGAAAGAGAGAGAGAGAGAGAGAGAGAAAAGATGATGATGAATAGTAGTAACAAGTAAAAGAAAAGAATAGGGGGCAGGGTGAAATAGGCCTGGCGTTAAGTGCTGCATAAGACTACAGCCCCTTAAGGCTATATTATCTCTCTCTTTCATTTATATATATATATATATATATATATATATATAGATTGGTTTAAAACGCTCCTAGTAATCGATTGGATATCTTTATTTTTTTTTTTTTTTGCAAAATGTATTCTCAAGAGTATAAAATTCTGAAAGGGAAAGAATTTACTTACATCTTCATTTTTATTTAGGTATTTAGAGATTTTAATAATTGTAAACATATAATCTATTTATCAAAGATAATATGTAGAATATTTTTTTTTTAATGGTTTTTATTAAATGAATATGAATAAATATTTAACTACTTATAATTAGATAAAATAGTTATAAATATTTCATTTTATTCTTTTTACTTTCCCGCATACTTCGTATAAGGGAAGTATTGGAATCGTCAAAAATTTCGACTTCGAGATTTTGATAGATCTTGACGTTTTAGACCTCCCTGAGTCGGAAAATACCATTTTTGGAATTATGTCTGTGTGTATGTATGTATGTATGTATGTATGTATGTATGTATGTATGTATGTATGTATGTATGTAATGTCTGTAAGCAAATTTACTCAAAAACTAATCAAGCTAGGACTTCGAAATTTGGTACACCGATATTATTCACAGTTTGTAGATTTCTATCAAAATTTCGTCAAAATCGGTTAACCGGAAGTGGTACTTTACCTACAATGGTTGCGTTTACCTTTCAAGTAAAGTACCAGTTTGCTTCGAGATATTTGCTTCATATTTTGTATATAGATTTAAAAATATGAAAAAAATTCAGATACCAAATTTCATTATGATCTGACTACCGGAAGTGACATTTTACCTATACAAGTAGCGTTTCCTTTTTACCGACCGACGATAGTAAGGGAGGTATTGTTTTCACACCAAATTTCACCTATGGATATTTTTAGGTACATATCTCCACGAATCATGCATTTTCTTAACAGAAAAAAGTATTTTTAGCATGATGTCTGTCCGTCCGTCCGTCCGTCTGTCCGTCCGTCCGTATAGATGTGTACAGCCTGAACGGCTCAACGGATTTTGATGAAATTTGGTATATTTACTTAATACATCAGTAGGATGAATTGATCAACTTTTGGTGCAAATCCGGAAACCGGAAGTGCTAGTATTGCCGATCGAAGAGAGGAAGTGAAGGGTTATTTTCATATCAAATTTCACGTGAAGGCATATCTCCACGTGTTATGCACTTTGTATTGGTTTTATCCTCGAGAAAAATCATCTTCATTAGTTTTTTCTTAATTTAAAATTATATGACGTCACCCAGCACTTCATGACGTCACAGCCAGCCCTTATATATTATAAATAAAATAAAATTAAAAATATTTATATTATATCCATATCTGTTTTTTTTACATTTAAAATATCAGTTAACCGGAAGTAGCACTTTATTACATTCTAAATATTCATTCACAACTCTTTATACCTATTTATATGCGGGAAAGTCTAGGGGAGGACACTCCCGCTTATTTTTAATGAATTAAAAAAAAATTTTTTATGTTATAACAATTTAATATAAAACTTTTAAGAAAAACTTTAAAAGAATTTTTAATTGAAAAAAATCTGGAGTGAAAGTTTAGAATTTTGAATAAGAAAATTAAAATAATAACAACATATTTATTTACAAATACATAAAATAGGCCAATAAATATTGTAAAAATAACTTAAACAGAAAAAAAAATTTGATCATTTTTTAAAAATGAGATCAATTCCTAAATTAAACTATATAGATCAATATTGAAAGAGGAATAACCATCTATATACTAAAAAATTTAATCAGAACATAATATTTTGTTACAATTTGTCACATCCTGAATGTTAACAAATATAAACATTGAAAATCTGGAGTCGCAAATTTGAACTGGATTATTTAACATATATTATATTTAAATTAAATTTAATTAATTATAAATTATAAATTAAAATTAATAAATATATATTAAACCAGCGCTGGGTGTTTGGCACTTTGTTAAGACACCACGTCACGTGCTGGCGCGAGATTGGCAGTCAATGTGTTAAAAAATTAATTCCGGTACTTTCAGGGATTCAATCAAGCTAAAATTCTATATATAGCAGTTTAATACAATTTTTAATCACGTGAAAAATTATCAAACATATATCTTTATTTTTATG